>JAPKLY010000047.1:439719-714990 GCA_026898435.1 Prunella vulgaris
CTATTTTGCTTTCTAGTACATGTAACAAATAAAACATATATTAACTTTGATGCACATGTAGGACATCCCGAAAAGTTTCGTGCTTTGCGTTGGCATTGCCAATAAACCGAAAATATTGTTGGAGGATGAGACCGGTAGGGTGTGGCCAGTTCAACTTAAGGTGAGAGGTGCAGGAGTACACTGTATGTGTAGAGGATGGAAGCAGTTTTTGCTTGCCAACAACGTCAATGTCAAAAGCAGGATTCAGTATGAGTTCATAGGGGGTGAACGAATACGTGCTATTGTGAAAAACAATTAGCATATCATATTAGGTGTTCGTCTCATGTCAAATATTTGACCAACTGTTGCTTATTTTTCTAGTGTAATAGAATAGTGAATTTTTTGCCATGACATTGTGAATGACATTATCGTAATCCTGTATCAACTTTTGACGTTGTCATTGTACCATTTTGTACAATTCGCATGGTTAATGGATTGTTTTAACTTAATTTAGAATGTGATGTTTCAGTTTTTTCTTAATTTCATTGTTATACATACAAATTTATTGTGATCATATTTGAGTGATAAACATTTGTCGCATTATAAAACTATGTAATTATATTACATTGGAATATATTGGATAGAGAGATGAATTACGTACCTTGAGAACAATATCTACATCTTTAAATGAATTTATTGAATTTTAAAAATTTCCTCTCTAAGACGCACCCGTGAATGAAGACAGAGTTTTGTTCGATTTTTTGTTTTTTGTGTAAGTAGAGATAAAGTTTTATTTAACAATAACATCATACTTGTAAAGGAAAATTGACCCAAACAAGTCCGTATTGTTGAACACAACCGCTCGCCCAAAAGCTCGAGTAGATCTTCAGGCGCTCGGTCGAGCGGCACCATCTCACATGTACATCTCGTTATGCGCACGAGCATATATTTTGGTGCTCGACCAAATTGATTTGCGCTCGACCACACTATTTTTTTTCCAATTTAATTCTATCCCCATTAAAACATGAACCTCTTCATCCTTACAACACCATTTCTTACACATCTCTCTCCACAATTTTAAGGTTCAGCTCGGAAAATTGAAATTTAACACTTTGCTTCACTTCGTAAAAGCAACAAAATATAAAGCAATTCATATAATTTCATCCGTGTGCCATCAATATCACAGTCATCAATATGACAAAGGAAAACTAGATTTTGACTATATATTACATGAAGAAAACCAGCAAAAATATGACAAAATGTATTCCCTTACAAAATGTATGTAGAAAAATGATTCTTTGACCAAAATAAGTCTCCTTGAACTAATTCTGGTTCAAAATCTGGATCAATCTACAAAAAATATAGAGAAAAGAAAAGAGTTGGCAAGAATTGCATGATGTAAGAGATGCAGATAGAAGACGAATGAATTTCTTACCTCAACAACACTAGATAATCTCTCAACTACAGATACCTTCATGTTCTGTTCTAGCATCTCTAGTTCTGCTTGAAGTACTTCCTCAATTCCGCTCAGTAACTCAAGATTCCTCGCATTTTTCTCATTCGCCTTTAAACTATTCGATTCGCTGATTTTCTCAACGGGAGATGAATTCGATGCAGAGGGTAGACCACCCTAATCACTTAGCTCCTTCACCATTAGCATCTCTTTCATATCGAGTTCATCGTGCAAATCTTGAACCAAATTGTCCATCTGCTTTAGCTGATTGATCAATGTATTCACTTCCTTTTTCCATGACCAAGTTGCAGATAATATTCCAATGGTCATTCCAGTAATGAACAGAAACATAGCTTCAGGCCCTGATAGCATAAAATTTTGAATAAAATTTGCAGCAGTACATATATTTACTCGAAAAAAATTGTACAGAAGACCAAATTTTCCAGAATATATACGCAAATATCATCATCATTCATACAATTCCATGACTAAAAGGAGGTAACAAACCACATCTATCTATAAATTAGGAAATCGAGGGAGGGAGGGAGGGAGGGAGAGAGAGAGAGAGAGAGAGAGAGAGAGAGGGAGAGAGTTCAAATTGAATCGAGAAGCAGAAGATGGCGGCATCACTACATTATCTCTCTTCACCTCCTCCCTACAACCATCAAAATATACATAAGATGAACTATTAAATGGATGTAATTCATGGACTTAATAAGTAAAACAACTAGGAAACACCTCTACGGGATTGATAGTAATTCATGGACTTCATTTTTATAACCACTAGTTACGGGGAATCCTTCAATGTGATCAAACAAAAATCAAAAGTAGGATTTTATCGTAGCCTGCACTAATGCATATTCTCAAGCAGAATATTTTTGGATGAAAAGATCTAGCATATAAGAAACTCTAAAACCAAGATCTTGTTCTTTTTCTCTTCCTTTCTTTTTTGGGAAGAAGGTAACCTGGGTTGAAATCTGATTCTAGCTAAGCAAGAATAAAGACAGTAATTCTATTCTTACCTATATAGTAGACATGTGAGCAAAGTGCAACAAAAATTATGTGTTGATTGAAAATAAACATCGCTAAAATTCCCTAAGGTAACCTGAGTGGAAATCTGATTCTAGCTAAGCAAGAATAAAGATTGTAATTCCATTCTGACCTATATAGTAGTCTGTGAGCAAAGTGCAACAAATCAATTTCTATAAACATTCTTCTAAATTGGGAGTTATTTGGGAATTAGGGTTTATCAATTGGACTTTTAGAAGAATGTTTATAGAAATTGATTTTGATTTGATTTAAAATATAAAGTATTTTTAATATAAAATATGTTTAGAAAGGATTTTATATTTTTAATATTTTTTAAATTATAAAAGGATATTTCAGTAATTTTCTGTATTTTATTTATTAAAATTATTATTTTTATCCTGGGCAAAACTATATCGCTCAGGGCGATGTAATATTATTTGTCAAAATTTTATTGATTTACTGACGTCAGGAAGGGCGAAACCCCTTCCTGACCGTAGAAAAGTCCATTTAAGTATTTGTAAATTCACCTAACTTACTTGGAAAGAGTGGTTATGTGTGTGAAATCCACGTATTTCAAATTTACTCATCCAAATGGAGTGGATTTGAAATCCATTAATTTCACATATAAATAACCATTCTTTCCAAGTAAACTAAATGAATTTATAAATGCTTAGATTTGAGCTATTTTTAAATGAAGAATTTCTAAATCTTCATCATAACCATGTTATTTAAAATTATTTATTTCTACCTCTTTCCATCTCTATTTCTCATTTACTTTTTTTATCTCTCATCTCTTTATAACTTGTGATTTGAAATGTATACCTTTTTATATGTTTTTTTTACATCTATTTATTTTCAAATTCATCGTTTGAATGGAGCTTGAAAGTAATTAATGCACATCTTATTTTTTTGGATTGTTTTGGGCTATTAATTTTGTCGAAAGCCCAATAGCAAAAGAATTAAGCCCAATAAGAAATTAATGCAATACCTCGACTTTCGTGAGAGTAGTGGGCGGGACTCGAGAGTGGAGGGGGAAACTGGCGAATTAATCGGTGATAGATTCAACTTTCCCGCCGGCGCTAAGGACAGAGGTTCGATTTCATTAGGTAAATCGAGCTTTCAATTTCTGATCCTAGTGTAATTGTATCCTTGTGCTGAATTAACGCGATGAACGGCGAACAAGGATCAGTTGAAGATGCACTAGAATTTGGGGAAGGAGAAGAAGTTGAAAATGAAGATGATAGAGGAAATAAGCGTATTAAGGCGGTGCCGATTGACCGGTTTAGTGAACTGCCGGATTCACTTCTTATTCACATTCTCGCTTTTCTGAATGTGAAGGAAGCTGCAATTACTTCCGTGTTGTCGAAAAGGTGGGAGTTTCTTTGGGCGGAGTTGCCAAGGCTGGAATTCCGTGCCGATTTGACGAGTCTGGATCCCATGGTTGACAGTGAGGCGATTGAGAAGGTGCGGAAATTTGTGTCTTGGGTTAATAGGACGCTTGCTGTTCGCACGGTGAATTATTTGGAGAAATTCGAAGTCAGTTTCTTTTACCACAAATGCTTTTGTTCTGATGTTGATGCGTGGGTTCAGTTTGCTGCGAAAAATAGGGTGAAAGAACTGAATCTGCAGATATACAGCTTGGACTATTTCACGCCTCAGGTGATGTATTCCTGTTCGTCCTTGACGTCATTACATGTTAAAGGATGCTTTATGGATTTGAAAAGAACAATTGAGTGGAAATCGTTGACTGATTTACATCTTCACATAGTGTATGTAGATCAGCGTTTGCTTGATGAAATATTGTCGAGTTGTCCTGTTCTCTATACTTTGTTCTTAGAAAGATGTCGTGGATTCAATCGCTTGGAAGTTGATTCTCCCAGGCTTCATAATCTTTCAATAGTAGATTGTGAATATGAGAATTCCCCTCCGCTGAAAATATCAGCACCCTATTTACACAGTTTGAATGTTTTGATGCCTGTGGTGGGAAGAAAGTTGGAGGTTGAAAACATCTCATCCCTTGTTAGAGCTGATATTGATTACCAGGGGTTTTCATGGGATTCTATCTCGTTGGTGGTGATGAGTGGTGCAAGAGAACTCCTTGAAAGCATGAAGCGCGTGAAGGAGCTTTATGTGGGATTGCAATTCACTAAGGTGTGATTTAGTTATGCTTTTGGTATCTTTAACATTCTTTTATTGGGCCACCTTTTCCAACATATGTTTCGCTCCATTTTTTCAGTGCCATATTGAGTCTGGAATTCAGTATTACGCAGTAAATTGTTTTTGAAGACTGATGAAGTTGGTATTATTTTTTTACGAAATACTTGTGTATTTGCGCAACAATCATGGGTTTTGAATGCTAACCTTGTCCATGAATCGTGTAAAAAGACTTAATGGAAGTAATTGTTTGCTGATTAATGTATGTTGGACATTTGAAATGTGGTCTACCTGATACATCCTTTGTCTGTTTATAGGTTTTATCAGTAATGGTGCTGATTGGCTGGATTCTCCCACAATCTACGCGAGAGCTTTTGGTAATAGCTTCTGATAGTGAAAATGAGCATAGTATTTCTGGCATTATGGGCTTGTTGGAATCTTCTCCAAACCTTGAGACATTGGTCTTAGAAGGCTGTTCTGCAGACGGAGTAAACTTTCATGTTCTGATACTAGCATTAATATGTGTGGCAATATTTAGTTCACTTTTGTGGCTTGCATCTTATTACTTATAATTTTTACTTCAAATGTTACTGGATATAATTAACATTTATATTACAATATTGGTCATACTGAGTGTAGATTTGAAAATTCAGCTCTGTTTGGTTATTTATTCTTGGAGGAAAAGTTAATAAGGAAACAAAAGTGAGAGGTTACAGAAAGAATGCTAATGTTTCAACATCTTTACAAATTACTACTTCAACTTATAATTCATCATGTATTTCTCTACATTTGTCGAACATCTTGTATGTTTGGCTTACCTTTGTTTGGGGAGGGAGGGTGAGAGGAGAATCCGTTCATAAGGTCGACAACAAGCCATTCCACAGCCATATTTTGCATGGTGGGACGATCTAGCTGAAAGATGCAATTATGACCATCGATAACTTTGTTTCATTAAAAATTGTTGCATAGACTTGATATTCAATATATGTACTCAGATTTGACCTAAAATGTCTTTCTTCCTTATAGGAAGATACCATTTTGCCACCAGGGGATGATTTGGCTGATGACTTATTGCATCTGAAGACTATTAGAGTTAAAAACTTTGCAGATTCGAATGGTGAACCAATACTAACACTATCCAAGATTCTCCTTAAGAGGGCCACAGTTTTGGAAGAGATGGTGATCATGACTGATATGGAAGATCTAAGTGACTTTGCCGAAATGGTTCGAACAATGCTCACTTATCCGCGATCCTCAACAAAAGCAGTAGTCCGTCTTGTTAAATGATCGCGTAGTTTTGATGCCGCCTACCAGAATGCTGTCTTCTTGCTGTATTAGGTTCTTTCTAGTAGCAGTTGTTCTTTCATACTTACTAACTGCCTAACGTTAATTTCTGCTATCTACTGTACATGTTTATGCTAGGTAAGCTACCTTCTTCCTTATATTTTTTTGACATTAAACTTTGCTAGATATTTGAAGGGATTTTAAAACTGATTCATATGCTTTTTATTTAGTTGTGTTCGTTTTGTAACGTATACAAATTCATAATTGCAATAAGAAGTAATTATTTCCAACTGATTCATAATACCTGAGAAATAACAAACTAATTGTTGTATCCCTTTATATAAGGAATCTGTAGTAGTGATGGTAGAGGGTAAGATTGTTTTTATTGCATTGTTTAATAAATTTTAAGAACGATTACCAAAAAAAAAAACATTTTTGATTTTTCATACTTAGAAGACTCATGAATAATACAAAATCAGCATAATGACAAGGTCGCAGTGAGGTCATTGCTCTGCCATTCTTTTTCCTTTCCTTTCCTTTTGTTTTTTTTCTTCTTTCTTTGTTCTGCCGCCCCTTATCAGCCATCTCCATGTCAGTTGGACGGCCTCTGTGTATCAAGAGGGGGAGAAATTTTCTTGCTTGGAGCTTCGTCTTTAACTCAGGCTCCGGCACCTGCAGTGACCATGAATCCTCCCAGCGACAACTGGAATTCGTTGCGCTGGGTTGACATTGACTTCTTCTTAAGCATTGGGAGTTCACTGAGACCGACAACAAAAAATATGGGCAAAAAACCATCGAGATCCACAACACTAATCCATCCGCCATGGATGATGAGAGCCTGCAACAATTCTTTTTACAACTTGAGTTATTATTAAGTAGGGCACTCCAGATTTTCATGGTGGCTCTTTCTCAGTTTTATTTTATGTGATTCTCTGTTAGATGATCTTTTATTGCTTTGGTATGAAAATTGATCACCTCAGACTCAATATTGAATTTGTGCTCAAATACCATTTACAAAATCACAACACTCTAACCTCATGACAAATGGGCAAGATAACTCGGGATCCCTTCTTGTACAGTATAGGAGAGTCCAGTCCAGGGGAAAGCTTACGCGCTCGCAAAGGTGTGTGTGATCCCTCTTCTGATAACTCAGTAACATTTTTCTGCTACTACATCTTCTCTCTTTCTCAAACTCAAGGCAAGGCTGCTGATTTGGCCATTTGGTTGGTACAGAGCATAAAATGATGATACTAATATACATACATATAGTTTCCATACACACGACATAATCAATAAGGGCTGTTTGGTTGATTAGGAATCCAAAGCTCTTCCAGTATATGCAATGCAATGTTGTCTAATAAATTCTAAAACTTAGGAGAAATACAACAAGAGGAACAATTCGATGACAAATCAAAGAAATCAACATTACTATTATTATTCAATGCAAAAATGCGTAGACAGCAGTGGAGATATAGACCAAAAGAGCAGAAGTGACGAGAACAATGAGGGCCGTGACGGAGTGCACCGTGGACTTGCTCCCACAGGATAACATCCCCAGCCTGATCTCGATGACGTTCACCATCGACAGCATCAGAAACAAGCACCCCATCACCGACCCGATTGCAGAGGCCAGCATTCCGAATCTCAGCACCTTCAGATTGATGTGTGCCCTGAAGATTTCATCCACGTCTTTGCTGTTGAGCAAATTGATCGCCAATTTCAGCCCCTGCGCCACCAGCGATGAGAAAAGGAAGAAGCTGAACGAAACCACCTCGAAAACCAGCAGCTTCTTCGCCACATCCACGCCGGCGTCGCAGCCCGTCCGGTTCTCCAGGCTGCGCTGCCCCGGCGTCGTCAGCGACAGCCCCACGAACACCGCGATGGTGAAGAGCGAGTTCACGTTCACCAGGCCGTCGAGGGCGGTGACGTGGACGCTCGTCGTCGAGGTCGATCCGCCTCCGGAGTAGGTCCGGTGCGACGGCGAGTAGGGTTTCGGATAAGCGTCGGATCTGCAAGGAGGACAAATTGAGGCATGAGATTGTCGATTAAGTGTGCGAATGTGAAGAAAATAAGTTTATTTTAACTTACTCCGACATGGTTGAAGAGTCCTGGTCGCCGGAAATTGGTTTCCGGTGGAAAAAGGCAGCTAGCTAGAGCTGGATTTGTTGCTTTGAAAGGTTGCACATTGGGGTACAAGTTGCTTTTTCTTTTTTTCCTGGAGTGGAAGGGAAAGAGCTGATAGCTTTGCCTTTTGAGTTGGGATTCTTGACTTCTTGTGGTATTGTCTTTCTTTCCCAAGTTTGCATCTTCTATTTAATCTACGTTACATACTACGCTATTTTTGGATAATATTCAGGTAATTAGGCGTCATATAATTAGGTTTAATCTAAAATCAATTGTTCTGGTTTTCGACTTTACGTCTTCTTTTAGACTACATTATTTTTTATTATAATTATTTAATAAAAATAATTTATAAAATTACAAATAGAATCAATGACATGGTGGAGCTGAGCTGAACAGATGATACATAAATATGGGACTAAAAATTAATCCTCATCTCGAGATAAATTTTAAACAAAATTTTATTTAAAACTATATCTGTTTATTATTTATGTAAAGTAACTAATAAGTAAGTACTAAAAAGTAAATTTTATATAAAAATATCATGATTCTGTTTTAAAATATTTAATTAAGAGTATAAAAAAATTCATCAAAAATGTTAAAAAGTTAAATTAAAAAAATTAATAATTAAAATATAATATCATTGATCAAATTTTAATACTCTTTAGAAAATTATTGATACTCATTATAAAGTATTTTATACTCTAAAATCATTCATGATAAATTTATCATGAATAGTATTTATATAAAATTTTGCCAAAAGTAAATAACAATTGTTTAAAAAATATTTATAAGTTAATATATCAAATAATTATTTTACTATTTAAAAATATAATGAGATATTTCAAAAAAAAAATTTTAGCAAAAAGGGCAAAATTTGTAATTTGTAAATTATAAGGGCGAGACTAGGGGTGGAGCAAATACCGAAAATACCGGTATACCGTACTTACCATACCGAAAAATACCGAATTTATCGAAAATTTCGGTATACCGAAAATTTCGGTACGGTATGATACCATACCGATATTTTCGGTACGGTATCGGTATAGAATTTTAAAATTTTCGGTATACCGGTATATACCGAAATACCGAAATATTTTCGGTATAAACCGGTATACCGAAATATTCCGGTATACCGATTATTTTCGGTATACCGAAAATATTTCGGTATCTCGGTATACCGGTATATACCATTTTTGTAATTTAATATTAAAATTTAATATTAAATTTTATTTTATTTAATTAAAATTATACTTAAATTATTCGGTATGGACCGGTATGGCGGTATATACCGGTATGGGCGGTATACCGACATAGTCGGTATTTCGGTATGGACCGGTATTTCGGTATAGATCGGTATATATCGAAATATCGGTACGGTACGGTATACCGAAATTTTCGGTACGGTATACGGTATGCATTTTTGGTATACCGAAATTTCGGTATACCGAAATCCGGTATACCGAAAATTTCGGTACGGTATCGGTATGCAAAAATGCATACCGAAAATTTCGGTACGGTATACGGTATGGGCGGTACGGTACGGTACGGTACGGTATGCCACCCCTAGGCGAGACATAGAAAACTGTTTTTTTTCCAAAAATTTTAACTCTTAAATTTGGTCCAGTAACTCTTTGAATTGTCCAGTTTTAATTTTATTTTCGGCGAAAAAAGTGAAAATAATGTCACTTTTTGCCATACATCGATGTACATAGTGACTGAATTTGGAATTTTACGATCTGATATTTATTATTTGTAATATGAAAAAAAAAAATTTGACAGTCACACCAGTAATTATACATTGAAATGTTCCAAATTCGATCATTATGTGCGCAAGTGTATAGTAAAAAATATGTTATTTTCACTTCTTTTTTTTATGAAAATGAGATTAAAATTAGAAAACAAGTGTTATACTTATATCTAAATGTAAGAGTTAATTTTTAGAATCAAAAGTGACCCTCTCCCCTAATGTATGTTCTGTGAAACTAAAATTGGTTGAAAACTCTGGACAAAGAGGCGAGCGTGGTTTATCTCTCTCCCTTTTTACGCGCACCAAAGACACCCTAAATTAAAACTGAAGCTATTAAAAGCAAATCACACTTTTTTTTTTTACCTTCAGCACGTGAAAAAGGTAATTTGTGAAATCAGGTTGTTTGGAATCTTTGCATAGCGTGTCAATCCGGTTGGACCGGTCGTCAGATCTAGGTCTGTATAACCGGGTCCGATTTTAAATAGAAACCGGTGCTGAGCAGGGTTTAAGGACTGTCGCTGTCGAACGAGCCACGCACCATTTCCATGGCGAGCAAGAAAAGCAGATTGGAATTCGACCGTCAATATGAAGAGGAGGACAGTGAGGTAAGTTCGAGAATTGGTTTTTACCTAATAATACGTCAATTAAGATCAACTCGAATCTGATATATTCTCACAACTCACTTCGTTGATGATATTGGATTTTACTCCTTTTCCGTCAAAGTATCGGTTTGATTATGTTCTTGAGAGTTAGTAGTTTCGGAATGTATATATGTAGGTAGAACTGTGATCCAATATGTTTGATAATTTGTGGATAATGATTTGGGTAAATTTTCTGGCAATGATACTGATTGTTAATTTGCGACAAGGTTTAATGTTTTCAATTTGGGTGATAATGGTTCAGTATTTCTTCCTTAATTTTGTCCAGATTTTGGCATATTATTGCAATTTCACAGGCATATGCTGTTGAAATGCCTGATTTCCCCTATATACGGTTGCGTTTGGACAAAGACATTTGAAATTCAAGGGATTTGAAAGTGAATGAATTTAATCCATGAATTTCAAATAACATGGTTTTGCTAAGTCTTTTAAATTCTCTCAAGTTCATTTACAGTCTTAAATTCCTCCTTCCAGATACAAACTAATGTGAATTTAGAACTTATAGCCTCACACCCGAGCTAGTTGATTCTTGATATAGGTTGGATTAACTGTCTTGGCGATTCTGCTTCCCCCAGGCCCCATCCATCGAAAAGGATGATAAAAGTTCACTTGAACCATCACCTAGTCAAGAGATGACAACATGTTCTCAGCATTACTTTGGCAGCACTGAAGATGGTTTCGCCATCAACATAATAGAGGTGTTAATCTTTGCTTCAATTTTGTATCTAAAGTCAAAGAAATCCTAGTTGATACTTAATCGTGTTAGGCATCAATGTTTCTGAATTCTGATATTCATGTGGCTATCTTCGACCAGAATATGAAAGAAGAATACGGTCTATTTGTCTGGCCATCAAGTATAATTCTAGCAGAGTACATTTGGCTACAAAAAACACGGTTTTCTGGAGCCAATGTTGTTGAGGTGAGTTGACCCATCCTTATGTTATTAAGTTCCACTGTCTTCTCGATGACTCATTTTCAAGCCAATTTTTCTTAACAGCTCGGTGCTGGAACTTCGCTCCCTGGATTAGTTGCTGCTAAAGTGGGTGCAGATGTGACACTGACCGACGATTTAGATAGATCAGAGGTTTGATTTTGTTTAGTCATGTCTGATGAAATACTGTGTTCATGTTGAAAGTAAACCAATTGTTGGATATAAATATAAACATCTAAACATATTTGCCCCAAGATTTTAGGTAATTTGCTGTCTAGATTTGCATTATTGCCATTTGTGGTTTACAAAATTCTCCACAATATCAGAACCTTGAATACCCTGCCATTTGGCTCAACAGAATATTGACGTACAAAATTCTGTGCACTCGGTGTATATTTATTCAATTAATTCTTCACTCATGGTTTCTCCTTGGATTTCCAGGTGCTGGATAATATGAGAAGGGTGTGCAACATTAACAATCTCAAATGCAGGGTAAATTTCACTAGTTGTTTTTAATCACGATAGTCGGTTCATATTAGTATTTCTCATCACGGGTTTGTTCACATCCTTGTCCCCGTTTCTTGCTACCCGTATAATTACACAAGCTTTATCAGGATGATACTGACTACCTTGTCATTCGCTGTAGGTGATGGGACTCACATGGGGTGTATGGGATTCACCGATCTTTGATTTGCGTCCAAATATCATTCTTGGAGCTGATGTGCTCTACGATACAAGTGGTAAGATTGATGAATTTCTCCCTTTATCTTTACAGTGTCATTTTTTCCTTCCTCTTTCCATATCCATAATATGAAAGCATACCTTTGTATTGCATGGTGTTGCTAAGCCTTCGACGTTCTTTTCGCAACGGTAACATTTTTACTAGAAAAATGTCCGGATTCTGTTTTCATCACCACCTATCACAACAGAAGGTACACTTGAATGCACCTTATTACCGTAAGTTGTTTCACTCTTCAATTTGGATCTTCTAAAACTGAAAATATGATACACTAACCATTTGTAGTGGGCATCACCTCATAGAGTTCCTAATGGACAAATGGTGTTTGAAGTGTACGAAACTCCTTGATGGGTTCTCTTTCATGCCATCTAAAAAGACGTCGAAATTGAGTGGCAACATTCAGTTAGCAGAAATCGTTCTGGATCCTGGGAAATCACGATCATGATGTTAAGGTCTCGAGAATTTTTTTGCAGGTAAACCTTGATATGTATGTAAGACGAAGCAATTGAAAAACACATTGTTTAATCAAACATAGTTTATACACTTGTTTGTAATCACCAAATTAAATGAGAAATCAAATTTTGTCGAGCTACCATCATCGCAAGACTTTCCTCCACATGAGTATACTCCCAATTCGACCTGAATAAAATTTACGATGGATATCACCAGTAACAGGGATCCGATTACAGAACCAGGTGGACCCGAACAGCCCGTATTTAACGACATTGGGGTGTATATGTCTGCCTTATGCGGGTTGTTTGGGGTCCATGTTGTTGATGGCCCGCTAGAGGGACTGAGCTACGAGGGATGAGTAGAAGAAGAAGCGGTAAAATATTAATGATGTAACCACCATGAACATAAACTCTCATTCAACATATGTAAGGGTAAAAGAGGAAAATAAAATTTCATTCCTATTACCATTGAAGAATTTGAAACAAGCGCCCCCTTAGTATATTGAATTTTAGTATATCAAAATGATATTGGATTAGTCTTGTATGCACTAGGTGCACCGTGCAACTCAAGTTCATTTTTTAAAAGTTACACAAAATGCTATTGAAAAATAACACATGTTATTATTGAAAAATGTATCTTTCATAGTGTAATTTTTCGATAATAAATGATGTAATTTTTTAAAAATACATTTGAATTGCAATTTTGATACCAGAAGAATCATACTAAAAATTCGGTATACCAAAATTATCGATCTAACAATGGTACTTATTGAAAATTTTGGTATTTTTGGTATATCAATATTGATACCAAAAGATAGAGATGTAAACGGGCTAACTCTAACCCTACAGGGCAAGCCCTATAGGGTTGTGGGCCTAAACGGTCCCAGGCCTTAGCGGTTTGTTCTTAACAGGCCACTAATACTCAGAACCTAACCCTAACCCTAGCTGTCCGCGGGCTAAACGGATCACTAACGGGCTCGGGCTAAAAAAAATTAAAATTTAATATAAAATACAACTAATGATTTAATAACTAAGATAATTCATAAAGTTCACACATCAACAACATAAAGTTCACACAATAACAATATAATCCATAAAATTCACACATCCATAAAGTTCACACATTAACCCTAATTGAAGAACATGAAAACTTAATTTAATTGATATTTAATTATCTACTATTTTCTATTTTTAATTCTTAGTTAATAACAAATTAGTAAATTAATAATTAATGAGTAATAAGTTAATTAATAAACATGTTAGCTAGTTATAAATTATAATACAAACTGTAAGTACAAAATATTAATGACTTAATGTATACAAGTTTACAAATTACAACAGTGAGAGAACCAGACTCCACTTTCCAATTTATATTATATAATTAATTTAATAAAAATTAAACAGGGCTATCGGGCCAGCCCGGAAAACCAGCGGGCTAACTGTTCTGGGCCAAAAAAGCCCGGCTTTATACGGACCGCCATATGCTCGGACATAACCCTGTAAATTACAGAGTTAAACGGGCCGGCCCGCCAGCCCGCGATCCGTTTAACATCTCTACCAAAAGAGCATACGAAATTTCAATATGTTATTTTTGGTGTATATGCAATATATTGAAATACTATACAAAAATATTTCGATATATCACGGTATACCAAAATTTTTATATTTATATATTGTTATTATACCGTAATTTGGTACAATAAAATTTCAATATACCAAAATTTTCAATAAATTTAATATTTTTTGGTACAGCTATACCCAATGTTTTTTTATGTTTCCTCCACCTCTGATCATAGCACAGTTTTTATTGATACACCCTTAGTCCTTCCTCTTCATAAAATAATAGCCTACATTAGTCCTTCCCATTAAATTAAGGGGAGTTTGATTTGGATATTTTTTAATGGAAATTAGAATAAGATAAATATATAATATTGTAGTGATCCATGAAAATAAAGGATGTATTCAATATCATTTTTTCTTTTAAACAAAATAACCATTACTCTCATTTGATGAGATTACTCTCCTCGTCTTAAAATCCTCCTCACTCAATTTTCTATGCCACAATTTAAAATAAACGCCCTCTAAGATATATTAGAGCCTTCTCACCCAATTATAACTAAAAAGAGCAAATGCATGTTTGTATTCTCAAGTAAATTTAATACAAACAAAAGGATACTTCTGCAGAAGAAAATTGATCACTGGCTCACAACTCCCCAGTTTATGTCAATGAAACATCTTACCTTATGTCCCCATCTTGATTCATCAATTTGTTGTACCGCTTCAATGAAACGACCTGCATTTGCTCGGGCCACAGTGCTCCAGTCCTCACTACTGCATATAATTGGAAGAATATCATAAGACCGTACAAACAACTAATTTCTTCGAAAGGGTAGAAATTCTGCATCGCCTAGTCAAGGTACTTCAATCTGAAAGCGAGAGGACAGAAAGAAGCCAAACAATGAACTCGCTGTACATTAGAAAATATAAAAAGTGAAAGATAGGAAAAGAACTATAATATCTACTTGCAACAAAAATGTGTAGGAAGTTTACATCTTATAAGAACTCTTCGAAGTGTCCTAAGGTGCATATTTACGTACTACCATGGAAAAAAGCTGTTATCAAGATTCTTAAATATTGCTATAATTGGGTTGGACAGTCATCCTCAGCTTCTTTAACATTCTCAACCTCAGCTTCTTTAACATTCTCAACAATATGTTGTACGCTTTGGGTAAGATGATCCACGTGATTCTCCACGTCATTTAGGACAGAGTCGAGCTGCTTCTGGCACTCGGCCAACTGTTGTTTTGTACGATGAAGCTCAGTGGATAACTCACGAATCTTCTTGTCCTTCTCATCCTGAAAGAAAAACTAAAATGTTAGAACTTAGAACAAACACTTCCTGTCTAAACTTTGAAAAGTTAGCTTTTTCTCATGAGATGTCTCCAAGAAAATGGTCAACCAGATTTTTAGTCAACTAGATAGTATGCTCAAAGTAATGCTCCACCAAGCTAAACTCTAATGAAATCTGTAATCTACAACTTATATGACGTTTTCTTGATTCATTTCTTTTATGATACTTCATGTAGCGTTGAGATGTTGAATACAAGTTCAAACATCTGGCCCAACCAAGTAGAGTTGCTTATGAGATTTCTCTAATTTCTGCTGTTTTAGTCTAGATTACTTTGCTACGTTTCCACGGAGTTTGGTTACCGCGGAGAAGATTGAGGCAAACAATTTTACAAAATAAAGACATGTGGGACAAGAAAAAGAAAATTACAGACGGTAAAGAGTTAACTTCCCTATAAAACAAGGACTTCAATAGGAATAAACAAGAGAAAAGATTAAAGGAAAGGAATACCGTAATATGGACTGCTAAAGTAGAAGGAGATGCGTAATTACAGACACTTGGTTCATAGTTCTTGGATGAGAATGCTAAAGGATATGAGTAAAGGGTTGTTGTGGTGATTAATGAGCATAAAAAGAAGATCAATTCACCTTCAACATACTTCATACGAGGTAATGAGACTCAAAGTAAGTTAATCATCACCAGATTTTGATTAACTATCTTCTCTATAATCATTTTTCCTCAAAATTATTCCACTAGTCCTCAATCACCACAATCATTTTTTGTTACAAGGTCAGAGCAACACACCAACAATATAACAATCATTCGACTTGTAATTCACTATTAGATGATTTTCATTACCACTTCAATCGAAGAATTTGAACCAAGCACCCCTTTAGTTAAAGTATGCCATCATCGACAATTAAACGATGAATAAAATTTGTTTAACAGAAAAGGAGACGAAAAACAAATCATAACTAACCATAAATAGAACAATAAATTCAACATCACATAATAATGTGAACTTAATTTCGTCTCACCTGCGACCAAGCTCGGACTGAACCACGCTGCACCTTGCCAGGAGATAACCCGAATGGATGATTGTGATGTGTTTCAACTTTTGCCACAACCCATGTCCCAGATTTCTCTTTCCTAACCATAATCATCGCCTTACAACCTTCTCTCGTAACTGCCCTTGGCTTCCTCACTTCTACTCTCTTTACCTTCTTATTTACACGAAAGCCCTCTTTGTTACAGAGGAACCTACGGCTAATAACCAAGCCATCATGGCTTGAACGGTGGCAATTCCCTATGCGTATGATAAAGCCTACTCGTTTAGCATACGCATCATAATATGCCATGGCAGCCTCCTCACATTCAAACTCCATTCCAACATAGGGATCAATATTAGCATTTAATTCTTCAATTGGAAACTCTTTTTCGTCATAGAAGTTTATCATTTCTCCCTCATCAGATACACAAATATTACTGCCAACTTCCATCAACTTATTATCCACATCTGAATCATCAAGTTCAACATTAAGATTGCTATATCCTGTCCCCTCTCCTTTATAGTTTGCAACCTCATTTGATGCAAAATCCACTGCAAATCGAAAGAGAAAGCCGACTATAAGAAGACAAAAGTACACCAGTGCCATGTTTACAACAGAACATAAAAGTTATAACGAATAAATTACTTATTTGAATGTTTCAACAGCAGATACATGTCTAAAAATGATTAATAACATGTATTCTCAGACAAAACAGTCATTCATTCGGTGGGAAATTCACTGGAAATTGAAGAAAAAATAAATTAAAAAACGAGTTTAAGAAGATTAATACCACTATAACGACAACAAAACAAAAAATTGAACACAAATAAATTGCTTATGTTCAAGCGATACATAATTAATAGCATATCTCCTCAAACAAAATACAGAAAATCGTCAGTCATTGTCCATAAATAATCAACAAACACCTCTATCTTCAATTAAATTGACCAAACAAGTCATTTGAACAGCTCAAACCCACAACATTAAATGAAATTTTATCACTTCAACGGATACAAAATCCGAGAAAGAAAGTGGCAACCGACTGAATGATACAAGGGTTTTTCAAATTCTTCACATATATAAGTCGAATTATCATATTTTGTAAGAGAGAAGACAAGAAATCATCGTAATAAAATGGGAGGAAGAAGGATAGAATATAGATCGGCACACTTGCTGATGGATGATGATGACGACGACGACTCTGCTCTTGATTACTTCCTCTCTACTTTGGCACGCCCTCACTCACTCACTCCATGCGCATTTGGGGATAATTGCATGTTTTTTCGTGCTCTAAGGTATAAATATTTAAATATTATAGGCATCGCCACATTTCATCTGCATCAATTTTTAGGATTAACACAACCAGTTCATTTAAGTTTTTGTCATTTTCCTTTAAAAAAAAAAAGAAGTTTTTGTCATTTTAATATGAAGGATGTGCATGCACTTAAACTTTTAAGTTGAATTTTAATTTTTTAAAATTTTATAGTACATGTTAAATTATGTAACCTTTTTTTTAATTTGAAATATTAATAATTATGTTTTTGGATATTACTATTTTTTTAATATAATTGATTATTTTTTAAAATATTACTCCCTCCGTCCACAATAAATGGTCCACGTTGCCTTAAATGGTCGTCCACAATAAATGGTCTATTTACCTAAAATGGAAAACTTACAATCATTATTTTCATTTTTTATACACATATATTCACTTTTACACATCACATCAAGTACTTTTTTAATAATTAAATATTTTTTTTATAATAATACACTCACTTTTACACATCAACATCTACTTTTTTTAATAACCGTGTACAGCAAGGGTAGTCCAATTTTCTTGGACGGAGGGAGTACTAGTTATTGATGATACAACCACACTCACCATGCACAAATATAAAATAAAGTTAAACGAAACACAACATGAAAAATTTGTTATAATTTTTTTCTTTAATAGCATAACATTATAACAAACCTAACAATTTGTCTACGTTCACAATAGTAGTTTCAAACCAAACTAGTAAGGGCTCATTTGGTTCGTAAGATAAAATTATCTATCCGTCGAAAACATGCATATTTTAGACGGATAGATAGTTTTATCTTACGAACCAAATGAGCCCTAAGAGTAAATTTTGTGTAAAATTGGTTTATATCATAAACCATTTTTCAATAGTTCATATCATGAAAAAAAAAAATTTTTTAAAAAAAAAAAAAAAAACCCCATTTTTTAATAAGGTAAAAAAATAAGTCCATAAAAATAATTTTTGTATCACAAAATAGTTCATATCATGAAAATAATATATACAATACTTTACCAACCAGTAAATTACGTCATCTCTAAAGCTACACGCTAGAATCTATAACTAATAACATTATACACAATAAAGGAAGCAAAATAAGTCACTGTCATGTTCACAGATCGTTATCTGTGTACACAACAACTCCAAAAGTCTGCAAGAGCATAACAACCACTTTAGTTTTATCATCAAGTCACATATCATAAGAATTATTTACAATGCATAAACTATGTGAGACAATGTTATTATTTGGTGATTCTCGATTCACTAGTAGGATTAATTAATATTTTTGTGGATCTAATATCTATTTGTTTTATGACTTTTATCCATTTAGAGATTATGATATAGAGTTTATGTTTTCAAATTAAACTAAAGTCCCTGCAGAATTGATCACTCTTAATGCTTTTTAATTTGATTGGATATATAAATATAGTGACTTTTTTTTAATTTGATTGGATATAAATATACAATATATTTTATTAAAAAATAATATTTAGATAAATATATAGCTATTACTATTTAAAGTTCAATTACTTATTAATTTTTTTATAGACACTTACAAAATTAAAGTTTTCTTTAGAATGTAAACAAAAAACTTTAACTTATAATAAAGCTCGTGTTAAATTAATGACATTAATAAACTAACTGTATAATAAAATAAAATAACTCAAAAATTAAACAAAGTAATGATTAATAAAAAATTTGAAAAATTTAAAAAAGAAGAAGCTAAAACTAAAACTGAAATTAAATGTTGGGACTAAGTAATAGAATAGTGATTTTTTTTAATTAATCTTGATATTTTAAATATAAAAGAAATATATAAAATAAAATAAGCAGAGTTAGAAACCTAAATTTATTATCAGATAAGATTACTTAATTTTGAATTAGTTGATGTATATTTAATTATTAACTATACATATTAATTTTTAAATTTTTCTTTAAAAAAGGAATGTGAGAAAAATTATTAAAAATATGAGAAGAGTATTAGTAATAAAGTTAAATTGTACTATTGTATATGTTGATAATATAACTTAAGAGTCCTTTCAAAAAAAATAACTTAAGAGGGTGAAACAAATTTAATATTCAAAATCTTCATTAATTGTATTCACGCTTAATTTTTATTTGAACAGGGGTATTTGGACAATTTAAATAATACAAAACCCAAATATTATAGAAATACCACTTGCATATCCATATTCTGGACAAATTAATTTTTATTTGTCCAGACAATTAAACGAGACGAAATTAATACAATCACAGAACAATCAATAGAGTTGCATTATAGCACGAAGAAGCTCGAAAATAGTACAATGAAATGATTGAGTAAACAGATATTTATGAATACTGTCATTGAAGAAAAAGTTATATATATATATATATATATATATATATATATGTATGTATATTCATTTAGAAAATGATTTATTCACATAAATAGTTTTGCTGAAATATAAACCACAGAAAGAATGATAAGAATTCCAAGGTAGTGTTTGTTTACGTCTTGAGGTGGATGGAGCACATCCGGATGGAGAAAAAAAGTGGATGGGACAAATCCTGTGAATAGTAAATTTGTGTTTGGTTTGAATTGGATGTGGTAGGGGTGGATTGAACTTTATGTCAAATCAATACTTTTTGGAGATGGTGATGTATTATTTTATTATTGTTAGTTAGTGGAGTAATGATTGAATGATTGTATATTAATTATATTTTGTTGTAATACATAAATAATTTTTTTTAAAAAATAACCTTGATAATTAATAATTTTTTAAGATAAATTAAATTAATAATAAATAATATAAAAACAGTGTATATATAATAAATAAATATTTTTAATTTTAAGTCACAAATAATTACTAATAGTAGAGGTTTTGTTATACTCCAAGATAATAATTTTAAATGAAATTTAAATATATTTATAATATTAATTAATTACATATATATATATATCGTTTATATATATTAATAATTAATATATATATATATAATAGGATATTATAATATGTAAAAAATATATAATTAAAATTAATTCTTATTTTATGTTAATTGATATAAATTAAATAAAAATATATATGATATATGTGAAAAAGAGATAAATAAAATGTATTTGATATATAAGATAAAATTGATGTGATTGGTATTGAATTATGTGAAATAGGTTTGTAGATGTATAATAGAGAGTGGATGTGTATTTTGGATGGGATGGGATGTGCAAGTCCGAAAATTGGGTGGGATGGGGGAAAATCCATCCCCCATCCGGATGGGCCCATCCGTAAACAAACATACCCTAAGGCTTCTATTGCTCTGATGTAAATATATATATTTTTCAAACAATGCCAGTTTTGGGATTTAAGGGGTCGTAGCAAATCATGACTTTGAAATCCTAAGATGTGAAAATCTTGATGAATAGTAAAAGTGTGTGTTTGTTTTGGGATTTTAGTAGGTTAGGATGTTACTTTATGTCAAATCAAAGTGTGATAATGATTGATTTTATATGTATAATAGATATTTTATGAGTGTTGTGTTGGAAAGAGTAATAATAGGTTTAATAGGTATTTTTAGGTGTGGAATGAGTTTGAGATGTGAAATCCGAATGTTACATCCTAAACTCGTGTAGAGCGTTATCGCAAAGTCCTACGTCCATCTGTGCTAGTCTCAAAACAAACATACCCCTAATGTCTTAAGTTTGGAATAAAGTTCCATACAAAATATTTGCTTAAGGTGCATTTGGTAGCAGCTAAATTGGGTGGGATTAGGATTTTCTCACGTGATTTGTAAGTGGTTTGGTAAATTGTAAAAGAAGTCTCCAACCCATGAATAGTAACGGGTTGAAACTTTTTCTACCATTTTTTCTACTCATTTTTCTATTAATTCATGGGTTAATTTGTTTCGAATGATATATTGATATGCCTTTCAGTGGTTAATTTGCTTTGAGAGAATCAATTTAGAAATTGGGGAAATCAATTTTTTGCCATGACATGTTTCGAATGATATTTTATGTACTATTTTTTAAATTGGGGGAATCAATTAATTTGCCATGAAATTGGGGAAATCAATTTTCTGTGTATTTTGACTTTTAACAGTAGTTAATTTTGCTTTGATTTTGGGTGCAACAATCAAGCTTTGATTTTGAGTTTTGGAAAGTATGAAGATGCCCGAAAGGTATTTGAGGATATGTCTGAGAAGAATATGTGGGAAGAGTGTTATTGAAAACAAATTTTGCTCAAATATTAACACATATATTTTCCACCAAACATCAATAAAGAAATCAGATCATTAAAAATAAATATTAAATTATACCAAATGCACCCTACCAAACAAGAATACAAAAATAATATATTTTTATGTATTTACTACCAAACACTAAGTTTTGATACACATCTCTCATTTAATAATTGAAATCTCACCACTACGTACTAATTTTCTACACACAACCAAACACACTCTTAATGTATAACTCGAATATATGTTACGTAATGACACTTGCATATATACAAGTACAGGTCTAAATAAATTAAATCGA
This sequence comes from Prunella vulgaris, assembly GCA_026898435.1. Lineage (NCBI taxonomy): Eukaryota > Viridiplantae > Streptophyta > Magnoliopsida > Lamiales > Lamiaceae > Prunella > Prunella vulgaris. The sequence goes on from JAPKLY010000047.1 coordinate 461,982, forward strand.
GTAGAACAATGTTACACAAACTCAACTAAGAAGATACTCGATCGATTTTTTATTTTTTAATTTGAGATTGGCTCACAAAGAAATTAAAAATAATTTGAATTCTTATCAAATTGATGTTGGGGAATTAATTTTGTAGTATTTAATTATCATTTAATGAGGTTGGATAATGCTCAACTTTGAGTTCGTATTTGAAATCTCACAATCAAATTTCGGTAGTGAGAAATTAATATACGAAGTTGAAACGTTAACAAATATTTTAATAGAGTTAAAATATTGAAATTTGAATAATTAACTCAAGGCTAATTATCTCACATTAAAAGATGTGGGAAGTTAAAAAAATCTTACTTAACTCAAGGAGCAGTTGTATCTGAAAATCCACTAAACATACATGTATAATCCATTCCACTATGGATTCAGAATTTATAACTTTAGATAAAATTAGTGAAGAAGCAGAATGACTTCATAACTTTCTTGAAGATATTCCATATTGAAAAAAACAAGTACCATTGTTATGGTACATTCTGACTGCCAAGGAGCCATTAGTAGAACATTGAACAATATGCATAATGGAAAGTCAAGACATATACATCATCAACATGATAACGTTAGACATTTGCTCAGCAGGATGTTATGCCTATTGATTATGAAAAATCAAAAGACCATATAGCGGATCTGCTTACAAAGGCATATGTATATACTACTAATGGATTTAAGATCCATAAAATAAATTAGGGATAATTACACCTTAGTGTATACTTTATCCTTCTAATCTCAATTAGGTGTAGCTAACTTTCTAAATTCAAGACAGGTGCAAATTGCCTATCAATTACCCACGAAGTTCCCTAAAGTAACAAATATGTCACTCTGCCATTTAGATTAGAATCACATGTCATAATTGCATTTTTAATTACATAATCTAATATGAAATCCTCTAATCATTCTTCCTAGTACTAGCTTTGTCAGAAGCAAGATCACACTTTGATATGAATTTCAAATTTCAAATCCCCCAATAACACCATTCGGCTATTTCATAATCTAGTTATACACAGTAGCTCGTGGCAACGACGTCCATTTACTTTCTGAATTCCAATCTGCAGTTTGATTCTTAGAGAGGCGATTAGTTATTAATGGAGTTCATTCTCACGGTTTCATTTAGAGGAGAATGCAGAGCATTGAAGATTGATCAAAGCACCTCATTCTCTGTTCTAGCAAATGAAGTTGCATGTATGTGGAATGATCTGGAGGCTACATGTTTAAATCTAAGATACTCTGTGGGTTCTGTTTCAAATTGTGTTCTTGATTCAGACAATGATTTGTGTAATTTATTTTCTATAACCACTGCCTTGTGTTCAGAAAATTATCAATGTTGTTGTATCTTCTAAACGAAATTCTTGTAAAGAGATAATTCATCAATCTGTTCCCTCTATTTCTCCTAACTCAATAGGCGATGAGTGCAGCGTTGATGGGTTGATCGACCATCCCCCTTTATCTGTTGACAATGTAAGTAGTGGGGCGAGTAACATGCCCAATCGTTGTAAGAAGAAATGTTTGAATCAATCCTTGTTACCATATAAGTTATGCAAGAAACCTAGGTTGTCTGCCACTCTTGCAACAGATTACCGTGGCGACATATGTGTGCCCACATATGATATATGTCCATACATTGTTAGGGATCCTCTTTTATCCGATGGGTGGCACAACTTATTTGATGGTGGCATCGGTACTGTGTTCACGAAAGGTGTTGCAGGTTTTAGGGTAGAGTTAATCAAACATGCAACACTCCTTGGTTATAGCTATGAGTTTTTGAAGAATACTGCAAAATACATCCATGTAGAATGCCTGGGGAAGGACTCCTTTGACTGTAGTTGGTTTATTCGAGCTAGATGTATGAAATTTGGTTCCTTTTTTTAGATATATAAAGGACTTTTCCACCATAGGTGCTTGGGTAAGGGTTCAGTAATGAAGAAAAAATGGTTTAGTCCTCAAGTTATTGGTCAGCTGTTGCAAAATGAGGTAATGACTGATAATGATCTTAGTGGTAAAAGGATTGTAGATATAATGAAGAGTAATTATGGTATTTCCATATCTAAGATGGTATTCTGCAGCAGTTTTACGAACTAATCCAGGTCTGCTAACAGAGAAATTTTTATATTTATTTTTTTGTTTGTTCTCTAATATATTTCCCTGCCTCCACACTAATAACCTTCATTTTTCTGTCTTATATTTTAGGCACTATTTTTTATTTGGAAGTCGACCAACTAACACATAGATTTCAACGCCTCTTTATTGCATTCAAAGCATGTTTGGATGGATTCAAATCTTGTCGTCCTATGTTATTTCTCGATGGAACCTTCCTTAGTGGCCGTGCAAAGGGTACACTACTTACTGCTACTGCCAAGGATGGGAATAATGGTACACACCCTTCATGTTTTCCCATATGACTGATGAATAAATTGCATATCACAATTTTTATTAACATTCCCTTTTCTGTTGAGTTGCATGTAGGTCTTTTCCCTGTAGCCTTTGCAGTTGTTTCATCCGAGAACACGTCTAAATGGGCTTGGTTTCTATCAAAGTTACGGAGCTCATGCTTGCACGACCAGGAACTCTTTTACATAACTGATATGAACTGTGGTCTTATGGCTGCATTTGCAGATGTCTTTGATACACCCAACCATTTCTTATGTCTAGTACATCTAGTTGCGAACTTGAGGGGTAGATTTGGGGGTGGAATGAGGAAAGTCACACGCCATAGATTGACTGATTTGTTCCAGGAAGTTGCCTATGCACCCAACTTACGCATATTTGATGAAAAGTTAAACATTTTCAAGCAAGCTGGGGGACGTGTAGCTGAGGAGTGGCTATCTCAGCTACCATATGAAAAATGGGATGTGTCCCATGCACCACACATTATTAGATTTGGAGAAATGACATCCAATGCTGCTGAGTCGTTGAATGCTTGGTTGAAGGACACACGTGGTCTTCCTATCACACGCATGCTTGATCATATCCGTCAAGGCTTGTCATTCTCAAATTCTCCAAAACTTTTATTTCCAGGTTTCTGTTTCAACCTTTTCTCTATGGTTGTGTTCTGATATCTGATCTTTTGTAAATACCAAATATTAGTCGTTGGTTCTTCGAAAGGAAATCGGAGAGTGCTTTGTGGTCGACATTGTTATGCCCAATTAGACACGAAATGTGGGTTGATGTATGTGACATATCTCAGTCATGGAAGTTTGCCCAGCGTTCCGCCAGCAAGTTTGAAATAAAAAGCTCACCCTCCGTTGTAGATGATATTGAGAAAAGAACATGCTCTTGTTCGCAATGGGAAATATATGGTTTCCCTTGTCCGCACGCTGCTCCTGCCATTATAGCTAACGGCACATCTGTTGAACACTACATTGATTCTTGTTTTTTGACGTCCACATACCAAAGGACCTACATGTACTCCATACACCCAGTCCCCCAAACTGAAAAGTATGAAGTTCAAGCGCTCACCACGCTGTAGAAGATACTCCCTCCGATACTCAAGAATCCTCCTGGTCGTCCCAAGAAATGTCGCATTAAGTCATATGGAGAATTTCCAAAATTTTCCGAAATATGTCAGACAAACAGTAACATGTCTTATCAATAAATGTTGGGAAGTGGGTTTTAGGAATAGTTCCATTTTGCACCTCTTTTAAACTTTTAAAGTTAGTAACATTTGCATGTGTTTAGTATCTATAGGGGGTAGTGGGTTGTTTTCCACCCAATAAATTAAAGCAATAATAATTCAACCTTGGTGACTGGAGATCTCAAGATCTTGGTTCAATAGGACAACTAAGTTGTGGACATTCGATTGAGTCCACTTGGCAATTTAACCATTTCTTAGAGAGCACAACACTAAGTGTTGAAACCCGTAATTTGTGGCGTAGGATAAGCCTTTGACTTTTAGTGAAATCTCAAACCTTGTGAAGGTAGAGTATAACGAGATACTCTGAGTAGGAGTTCACCCATATAAGTAAAATGTGTAGACCGCTTCGACATAAACTTATGAATTAAAGAGTGTTCAGAGTCGAGACGAATAAAAATATGAGAACAAAAGGCATTTGAGATCTGGTTGTGTTGGCACTGCTGTCTAAGTATACAATATGTTGGAATAATTCAAGGTATCACATCCATTAGGCAGCCGGTATATATACGCGACATTGTTAAGTTACAGAAGGTTCAAAACTCAAATTAACTCTTCGAAAGCAATCAGATCTCTGCTGAATTTGATTTTAGTTTTGCATAACTATAGGCTTAATTTCCACTCATGTGGATGATTTTTGGGGAAATTGATTTTGTAGTATTTAATTATCATTTAATGAGGTTGGATAACGCTCATATTTAATAATTTAAATAATTGATAAAAGTTTAATTTTTGAAAAGTTATATATTGTAGGATCAATCTACTCACCGAGAAGATGATCGTGATATATTTAAAATTTTAAAATCGAATTTTAATTGAAAAATTAATATACGAAGTTGAAACGTTAACAAATAATTTAATAGAGTTAAAATATTGAAATTTGAATAATTAACTCAAGGTTAATTATCTCATATTGAAATATATCGGAACTTATTAAATTCAAATTAATACGAAGAAGTTAAGTTAATCCTAAAACTATAAAGTTCTCATAAATACTACTATGGACCACGCCCGCCACCGACCGAGCCAAGCTGAGCTTGAATCTTATCAATTGAACTTGTGCTATACACATTGTTGGACCATCGAAATTATGATTCGCTTATTATGATAATGCTGAAAGCTTATCTTCTGCTAGCCTATCAACGTGGTTGAATAAGTGGACTAACGAGTTTGATTGGTCATGATATAAGGCTTACTGATGAGCCTGATTTCTGTACATCAGAAAGGCAAGACGTGCTGAATTTTCAACACATGTTTTGGAATGTGGACGAAACTTTTTTTAGATACGTGAAACGTTTCAAATTCTGTTTCGGAGTAACTCTAGAATACAACTCAGAATTTTCTCTCCCATTATGGTTGTTGATGGCCATTTATTTCGGGTAACCCCGTTCAAGCTTATATATATAGAGCATGCATGCATGTTTTTCTCACTGAATATATACTTGGTTTCGTGCATTCTAGCAACATTTTTCACGCGCTCATACTCATTTTAAGTCTAGTAATTTTCAGATGTTCATTTGTTCGCTGGTGCTTTTGTATGTAGTGGTGCAACTCGTATAAAAGACGTACCTCTTGAAACATCACGTCAAACCGTGTGCATTAGTCGGATCGTGTTTATTTTGGGTTCTATCTTGACTCGACTTTTTCCTGTATCCTATTTCAATGGTTCGAGAAGTACGGGCTTGAGAACTTGTTTTTACAAGAAGCCTCAAAGAAGATCTTGTAATATTTTATTTTCGAGTACTTTTATTTCCGTCTTTGTTTTTCTTGTATATAAACCAACAATTGATAAAATAGTTAGATTTAATAATTTGCGTTGTTTGAAGCTCGACTTACTTTAGGTTATATGTATTGCATGTCTGTGCATGCATATTAGCAAATGCATGAGGTCTCAGCTCTATGTAACCGAATTCAGTTAGTTAGTTATAACCGATTCTTGCCAACTGCCACCTTACTCTGTATAAATACACAAGCTGTAAACATTCAACGAAAGGGCAAATTAATTCAACATGGTATCATGATGCCAATTTCCCGATTTTGAGTTTGATTTTGTAGGTTCTTTGCATCTTCATATCTTCAACCGTTTTAATTTCCTCACATCTTCATCTCTCTGTTTTACAACTCCTATGCCTGAATCTCTGCTAAAACTTCCTACATTTACTCCACTTCATATTCAGCTTGATCGTGCCATCTATTCTTTCCGGCATTCTCAGATTTTAGCCACTGTTAGAGCGTATCGATTCGAAGGCGAATAACTCGACTCACACAAGAGTTTCAAGCTTAAAAAGAAATAACCAAATCTCTAAATTATAATCAGTTGAAACATGGCGCGCGTCCCAAATATAGCATAACTATCCATCATCATAACTCAAAAGACAGATTATCAAGAAAAACTTGAACAAGATAACATCCTTGACAAAGTCATAATCAAGAAAAATCCACCAATATACAACATTTTATCATCAGATTTGGATTACAAGATCCACTCTACTTAACATAGTAGGGAAGATCAAGAACATAGAGAAGGAAATAAGCCCAGTAAACACCAGAAATCCCACCAAAGAAGAATCCACCAGTGAACTTAGCCCATCCATCAGCAGTTTGAAGCTGATCAGGCACCTTCTTCCTCCCTGTCAATGTCAGGGATGGTGCAATTGATGGCTCTCCTTCTTTGAAGGATGCAATGCCGTAAATCGTCAAGCATATGCTCAGGATCACAACTAGTCCTGCTGCTGCTAGTGAACCTGCTGGCCCGTGAATCGGGGTGTTCCTGAGTGGGCCCGTCATCACAAACGGGCCCACTAGGAGGTACCCGTGGGCCAGCCCAACCTCGACTCCCCGGAGAAGCGGGCTCACTGCGGTCCGGTATGCGGGGAGGTTGGACAGGTACCATGCTATTAAAGGGCTGGAGGTGACTGGGGTCTCAAGACTTCCAATGAATGGATCACCATTGATTGGTTGGATCACTTGGAAAGTGGGCTGCATGATGCAGAAATGTGTACAAAAGTATTAGTTTTCTGACTGGAAAGTGTTATTTCATCAATTAAGAATGACATCAGATATGGAATCTAGATTCATCATATAGAGACACGAAATGAAACACAGAATTTAGAAATAAATCTATTGTAGAGTAACACTACTTGTGGTGCAACCGGTTTCCGACTAATATAATCTAGTGAAACGAGTAATACCATTCCACTGGTTTCCGAGTAACATCATTCAATCAAACGAATAATTTAATCATGTGAAACAATAAAATATGATTCAAAAGAATTGACCTTGTCGGACTGGATGGCCTTGATGGTGAAGGAAGAGGTCCTCTTAGAAGGGAAGACTCTAAAAGGAGCACCAGAAATGCCCTTTGGAGTGGCAAGTTTTCTTGTGAATGAAGAAGCAAAGTTGCTCTTCAGCTGGCTGGCCATGGTGGAAGCTGCAGCTGCCATTTTTTCTGGATTGAAGAACAAGGATGGTTGGAGGCAGAAATATAAATCCAAAATAAAAATATAAATTTTGAGTGTTAGCAAGCAGATCTTTAGGTGGTGGATTGGTGGTTGTCATTTGTGTTTGGACAAACAAATGTTTTTCATTGGGTGACCTGCTTTCATATCTTATCCCTTATCTATATTGGTGGACCCATTTCTCAATATTTCATTTTTCATTTCTTTTGCTTTTATGTGCAGGGATGGATGGCTTAAATTTCTCAGCATTTCTAAGCTTGGGATGTATTTCTAACCACTTTTCAGTAATCCATCAAGAATTTCAGTGACAAGGTAGCATAATCTTGCAGAAATTTTGTCCAACAATTGGGCATCCTTAAGAGATGATGGACCTTTGTTTCATCTTAGTAAAAAATTGAATTTTCAAAGGGGCATACGACACTCGCTTTGTAGTTGTATGTGATGGTACATTAATGTAAAAAGTAAATAATAGTGTATTGAGCAAAAATCTGAATATGAATAGCCACACCCATTTCAAATATATGTGCCGAACCACTTGACCACCCAAATTGTTCGTCCAGTATGAATCGGGATGAACAATTTGGGCGATAGCATAGTTGGATATTGCCATTACCATACATGAAAGGGAAAACAAAAGGGCAGAGAAAAAAGCACACAAGTAAATAGAACACCAGAAATGCAGCATCAACGCCACAGAACACAGACAGCAATATAAGAATTAGAAACAGCGCATCTATTAGAAGACAAGTCATATTAGCTTTTACAACAGGCTAGAAATTAACATGGCTAATATCTTTTTTTTTTGTTTTTCCAAATATTAAAGTTTGCTCATAAGTTGAACATTACACAAAGTGGGAAAGGTCAACACTAATAGTTAATGGATCATGATGAGTCTCGACGTCCCTACCAATTAGTGCAAGTAGGCAGTGTGGTACTGGTACGCGTTCCCAAAGAAGTTGCCATGACTGGGAGAGAAGTTATACGCAGGGGTGCCAACATATGATGGAACATGGTGCTCATTCGGCCCCATGTAAGCATATGGTGGCCTCTCGTAGACGTACTGTGGGGACCTTTCGGACATTCTACCATAGAAGTTCTTCTCAGTGGCAAATCGAGGTGCATGTCCATGTGCATTTGCAACACCATTAGCACGGGGTCTTTTGGACTGTGGTTTTGCAACCTCTGTTGCTCGTTTCTTGTCTGCCTTTGCTTTCTCGATTTCAATAACCTGTTTCTGAAGAGGATCTACAGGGAATTGCTCCTCTAGCTTGTGATCTTCAATGCACCTAATTACAGCTTTAAGTGCAGTCAGCTCTTTCTCGTTCACGTCATTCTGGAAGGCAGATTCACACATAAGTATCTAGAATTATCCTAAAAAACAAAAGGTACTAAAATACAGCAGATAAAACTGTCTTAGACTTCAAGAATTCTAATAGAACTAGCAGAAAATAGCACAGTTTTTATTTATTTTGCGCAAGACAGAGCATTTTATTGCAATAGTATTTCATTCTGTGGTTATTTGACAATGCACATCTGAAAGTACGTAAATCAAGTCCACAACTGGGCCAACGAGATATCCCTACAACTGCAACACGTGTTTCTGTACTGTTTAACTGGTGTATCTATCATCTATTGGGGTTGCTCTCACCTCCTTTCTGGTGCATTCATTACTCCTCCAAATTTTGAGTTTCTATAAATCCATCCATCACAACTTCTGGAATTTGTTTGAAAAAGAGAGAGTGCAGTAAAAGCATTTTCAATAAAACCAAATCAAACGACCCCACGATTGCTGATTATTAGCAATTCCAACTACATAAAAGTAAAATCTTTACCGATCTACTCTTTGAAAAACAAAAGTCCTCAATTGAATTGAATACGGTGAACAAAGTCAGAAAAGATGGAGGTATAAGAATCATACCTGTGCAGAAACACTAACTGATGCATTCCCAGGTTTTGCAGGCGATGGCAATTTTTTGGCCTCAGACAAGTACATTTTCAGCAAAGAAATTGGTGAAAACTGTTCAGTGAGCTCAAATGAAAAGGCTAGATTGACAGCATCTATCTGTCTTCCATTCTTTACCAAAACGTCAATCACACCTGATAAGAGACGAGACAACAAGGACATCTCAATTTGTGAAGTTGAACTAAAAAAGTAAAAAACAAATATGAACTAAATTTAAGGAAACAGGTGTTTTAGATCCATCAAATCTTGAAAGTCCACATCCTTTCAAAATATATATATATATGTACACATATACTGAAATTCCACATATACAAAAAAAATAAAAAAATCAATGATTTGAAAAAATAATGGATTCCTTTCAACTGAAACTTGAGATTTTCATCCTAGCCTAACTCTGTAAGGCAAATACTATGTATGTGTGAATAAATCATGAGGACAACAGCTAACCCTAAACAAACATAGAGAAAGACATGGCACAACTGGAGCTTTTGCCACTATCCAAAGTGAAAATCAAGAATACTGTTGGGCAACTCACATATTTTATCAATACAGAATTACAGTAGGTGAAAATGAATATGAAAATTGATCTAATTAGAAGAGAGAGGGAGAGGCTGCACACATATAGGCAGAAATGAGATTTTTCTCACCTGGCAGACCTAAAAGCAAAACATTAAATTCTATAAATGAATCTTTCCTCGACGTCAAGCACTCTATTAAACTTTTTCCATAAGACAAACAGACACAACTATGTGTAATATTCTAAAAGAAAAGGGGGGCGGGGTCACAACGAATAAACGAAGACATGGCAATTGTATGGAACACATAGGCAACAGCCCAAGAAGCAATTTCAAAAAATCTCACCACGAGCCATCATATGCATTCATACTGCACCATCAAGAAGAAGTTTATGCAATCACATAAGAGAGAGAAAAATCATTTAAACATTGTCAAGTCAGAGAAACCTGGCATCTTGTCCGACAAGCCAAGATAACGGCATAGTTCAGCTGTTTGTCGACGGCGAGAAACCATGGGTATCAATTTGGACAAGCAATCCTGATCAAAATCCGAATTAATACCAAACGTAGCCAGAAGTTGCAGGAATGCATGAGCCTCAAGGGAATTCCCATTGCTGGCATCAACATCAAGATAATCTAACTTTGGTTTCCACTCTTCGGCAATAGCTTTTGCTCGTTCTTTAACATCATCTGAGACAATATCAGAAATGGAACCCACATCCATGCTTAGTATTAAACTGCTAAGGCATTCCATGAGCATTATGCAGGTTCGGCGAATGCCCAAGAGATTTGAATCTTTTCTAGCATCTGAATTTGGCATGTCTGTGCCATAGAAACCCTTAAGTGAGTCCAGAATCAGGGAGGCAGGGTCATGTGCAGCCCTTAAAGCAATTGGAATTTCCTCCCTTAAAGTAACGAGGTCCTTTCGGTTGTCAGATACAAATTTATGGAGTCCCTCAGAATTCATCTCTTGGCACAACTTCACAAGCTCTGGATAAGACTTCACCTGGGTATTTGCATTTTCAATACGTTTAGTGATACCATTTGTGCTCCTCACAGAAACTAAGATATCAGGTACTTTATCCTCAGGAACTGAAGCTTCAACTTGATTCTTTCTATTAGCGACACCTGAATCCACAGAAAATGGCTTTTCCATAGCAGTCAAGATTGCAGACACTGCAGCATCTCGCTTCTCTTGGAGCCTCTCAAGTGAAGATTGCTCCTTAGCCACCACAGCTGCTCTTCGCTTCTCCAGCATCTCTTTGGATTCTACAATTTTGGTCTTAAATTCTTTTTCTTGTTCTTCGAGTTCAGTGAAACGTCTCTTCAAAGATTTCTGAAGCCCATTAAAATGCTCCTCAAGTTGTTTCCATTTCAAATTAAGAGTGACAGCTCGATGACTTTCAAGTTCAGCAAATGCTTTCTGAAGCTGTTGTATCTTGGAGGCTGTTGAATCCATTAGTGAGGGAGCTGATAAATTGTCTTCCATGACATAGAAATCCTGGACAAAATATAAGAGAAGTTTCAGTTCATGGACACATAAGAAGTTGGAGAAATAACAGAAAATTCCGGTTCAATATATCGTTGCTTGTTTGAGGATAAAAGTGATTAAAAATTAAGAAGTCTACGCATAAGTATAATAACATGCGTTGACTTAAAACAAAAACAAACAAACAATAAATAGTGAGGGTGAGAAGCACGAAACCCATTTTAAAGGTAGCAAAAATTCAAGAAAAAATAAAACGCTAAAATGATTGAAGACACAAGTCAACACAGGGTAAAATCCTTCCAAAACGTAGGTCATCAACAAGATTTTAAAAATGTGATAACACGCCATCCAAAGGAAATACACTGTAGACAAGATACCAGGAGAAAATGAAAGAAAATAAGAAGGAAAATAAACAACAATAAAAGAAAAGGAGAGAAGAAGGACACAAAGCCAAAAATGATGACCAAAAAGGAAAATATAAACTGAAAACACACAAAATGAACAATTCGCCCAAATTTTAGTCAGTCTGGCTATTGAAACTCAGATCAACAAACTTCAAACAGCAAAACCCAAGATTATACACAATTTCACAAGTAAAAACGCCCAATTGCAAAGTCAAACCGTTAAATGCAGCGAGAAACACATATCGAAGAACTAAATCCTAGAACCTACAGAGCATTCACTAGTAACAATGAAACCGAACTAGATGCAGAAACGATACTTGATCTGTAAGCATAGACGGAGTTAATTAACAACAACAGGGTAGAAATGACGAGCATAATTTACCGATCGAAAGTAGTGGCGCCGGCAGGGAATTGACGGCGGTGAAGTGCGGCGGAAGGGGGAAAACTCAGACCATGTTGGTTGAGAAGCGAGGGGTGGTGAATCCCTAGAGAGAGAATGTTTGGAAAAGAGGAAAGAATGAGTGGGGAAGAGAGTTTGTATTTATGACACACTGATTCCGACAGCTACACGCTGACACCACATGCACTCACTCTATGACCTTTGCTTTTTACTTCCGCCACTCTCGAATTTGCTATTTCCAATTCTGTTTATTTTCCTTCTCATTTCTTTCCAATGTCTTTTACCAATAAGCCAGACTGTGATTGTTTTTTGACGATTTTTTTGCGTTTTTTAGAAAAAGGCATATATTATTTTAAAATGGGTAAATTAGGTCATAGTGTTATTATCTAAAAGAATACCAAAAACTCCATGTTATAAGGAGAGTCAAAAAGTGAGTCTCACCCAAACAAAAAATCTAACAAACCACGTTAAAAACTCATCCACACTCTAACTATCATCATAATAAGTGAAAGCGCTAAAGTGATGTTTTTTTATTCCAGATTTTAGTTAATGAAATTTAGAATTTTTATTATAAAATATATTTCAGAATGAGATCTTTTCTTTTTATTGTTTTAAAGTAATTTTAGTTCTTTTTAAGTTATGCATATGCAGAATTTAAAAAATTCATATGTGAATATATTTTATGAATTGAAAATTTACAATATATATAAAAAAAAAAGCACCCTGATCAATAAATGTTAATAACTCAATTAATAATATTTTTTTGAAAAATAATATCTTAGAAAATACTAAAATAAAAAAATTAATAATATTGAATTCTTTAAAAATATAAAAAAAATTGAAATATAAAACTGATATTCAAAATTCAATTTAAAAAAAAATCTGCAAAACAGTGTATTTATTTTAAATTAAAAAAAGACTAAGTAAGATAAAATTAAAAATTAAAAATAATTAACTTACCCAAAATTTTTTAAAAAAAAGACTTAAGTCAATGCTGATGGTTTCAATTTAAAAAAAAAGTCAAAATTAAAAAAAAAAGACTAAGTCAGAATTTTAATTTCAAAATAAAAAAATAAAAGAAATTTAATTAGTAAGGTTACGAGAGAATGTCAGGGAGTGAGGTGAGAGAGTATGAGAATGATGTGAGAATTTGTATGAAATTAATAAATTCAAATTTTAAATTTAAATATAAAATAATAAAATTAATTCATAATAACAAAAGCCAAATTCAAATAAAAATATGTGCATGTGATGACATCACTCCTGCACATGGACCCTATAAAATGATTATAAAAGTGACATTCCTGATAACATAGGATTTTTGGTATTCCTCTTTGAGTCCTTGTAAATAGGTTGTTATAAGTGGTCTCATTTTGTAATTATCTCTTTTAAAATTGATCAATATTTTATTATTGGTTTCATACAATTTTTTTTTTTTTTTACATTTGTAGTTCCATACATTACACTTATAGTCTCAAACGTTGCAACCGTAATTTCAAACGTTACAAAATTTATATATTTGATTCCAAACATTAATGGCTCCGTTAAATGCAAGGTTTGCAGCGTTAGTCCAATAAGATTTAGCCTTACTAACTGTGTTTAACACATTAATCTGTATTTTTCAGATTTAGGCGCATTAGATTTTTAATTGCACAGTAAAAAACTTCATAAATGTTAAAGAATTAAATTATTTGAATTATAAATTAAATTTTAAAATATATTAAACTTTAAATATCAATAAAAAACAGAAATCTGAAAATAATCATAATAAATAATTAAAAAATAAAATAAATCTTCAAAATAATTAAACAAAGTAATATTTAATAAAATCGTTTAAACATAACTAAAATCTAAAAAAATCAAGTAAAATAAAAAATTAAGTTTAGAAAAAATTTAAAATATATATATAAATATTACAAAATCTTCAAAAAATATCAAATTTAAAAAAATCTTAAAAAAATAGGCCAAGTTTAATAAAATCAGATTTTTTTTTAAAATCAACTAGACTTGGATTTTTTTATAACTATTTTTTAAGATTTAGGTGAATTCTTTCAACTATTTATTAAAGATTTAATTTTATTAGAGCTGATAATTTCTGCCCGTCCCACCCGATATTTGGATTGGACAGGGCTCAATTTTTATAGGCTCAATTAGAAAATGGACTGGCCGTGAATATGTCTTGGCCCGATGGGCCCGTTTACATGTAAAAGATGATAATTTTGGCCCAGCCCGATGGGTCGGCCCAGCCTACCCAACATTTAGGATGGGCTTGGCTATACTTTTATAGGCCCGATTAGTAAATGACTCGGCCCGTGAATATGCTTTGGCCTGCCAGCCCAGCCCGGCCCATTTGCCACCTCTAAATTTTACTCCCTCCGTTCACCAATCTTTTTCCCATTTGTGAAGTGGCACATGATTTAATGAAAATTTGTATTATATTGAAATGATAGAGAAAGTAAGGAAAAAATGGAAGTATTGTGGGGCCCAAAATTTTAGTTGTGAGTGTGGGTTATATCCAAATAAGGAAATGGAAAAAAGTTTTGTGGATAAACAAAAAAGGAAAGTGGGAAATAATTTGGTGGACAGATGGAGTATTATTTGAAGATTTAGTTGATTTATTTTAATATTTTTTAGATTTTATTCAATATTTATATCCTATAAGACTTATTATGCAATTTAAAAAATCAATGGGACTAAATCTGAAAATACAGATTAATGGGTTAAACACAATTAAGTAAAAGTAAATCTTATGGGACTAACGCTGCAAACCTTGCATTTAATGGAACCGTCAATATTTGAGACCAAATATGTAAATTTTGTAATGTTTGGGACTACAAGTGCAAGAAAAAAATCATATGAGACCAATAATGAAATGTATGAGACCAATTCTAAAATAATACATGTCTTGTGTGACCAAAAATGCAAAAAACTCATTTTTTGACACTTATTTAAACTTAAAATGTTATGCTTTTCGTTTTATATGTGTTTGAAATTTAGAGTTTAATTTTTAAATTTTACTTGTAATTCATATTTATAAATATCTATAAAATTTATTATTGTATTTTTTAAATATGACGCACTGTTAAATATTAATTTGATACAATTTTAAACTATTTTACTTAAATTTTAAAACAAACACATATATTTAATATTCATATAATTACTCAAATATCTAGATTCTAAAATATTGACTTACTCTACACACTTAAATTCTAAAATAAACACAGTTGTTGATGGTCATTTTTTGTGGTGAAATTTAACTGGCTAGATGCACGGTTATCAAAGGATAAATCAACAAGAATTAAATGCAATGTTATAAGAAAACTATGAGGTAAAAAATGTCCAGAGAGAGAAAGAAGGGTGAGAGGGTGAGATTTTGCTAGATCTTAGGCTAACCTTTTCTAAGAGAAATTCGATGAGGCAGAAATTGAACTTTTTTTATAGCACCAGCAAACGAGATGGGAGATCTATGTAAATGGGCTATTTCAGAAAACATGGAGTTAACTTTCAGTTAGGAAATCAGAGATCCAAAACATTCTTCTTCCAAAAAATTTCTGGCGAAAAAGTATAGCTGTCAAATGGACCGGGCCGGATCGGTACCGGCCAACCAGGCCATAATGTTTTGTCGGGTCGGGCTGGGTCGATTTCATTTCGACCACATATGTTCAAGCCGTCTGGGCTCAAGACAATCCATCAATCCAAAGCAGCCTAACTTTTTAGAATTTTTTAAAATTTTAATATATCACCATTATATTTGATTTCTATATTTATCTTATTAATTGATTATTTTGTATACAAATACTACTCTAATAGTCATAAAATTTTATTTAATTTGCCAAAAATAATTCAATGATTAAAATAAAACTCAAATTTCTATGTAATATTTAAACAATAATAATTCAATAAACCTTAATAAACTCAAATTCACAAAAATAAATTCAAACAACAATTTGCTAACAATCCTTTATAAACTCAAATTCATAAAAAAAAAAAAATTAAACAACTAATTGAACATCCCTCTAATAAGTTTGAATTATAATTCATACTAAGGGTGTGTTTTCAAACTCTTAAAAAAATGTAGAATCATTTTTTTTTTGGATAAGTTGGGTCTCACATACTTCTATAAAAAGTGATTCTACACTTTTTTAAGAGTTTGAAAATACACCCTAACAAACATAGGAACTTCTATTTAAATAATCAGTATCAAGATTATGAATAAAGTTTTGTCAATCTTATATCACTTATATTTTTAATAATAAAAATTAATTAACTAATTGAGATAATATTTTTTTATTAAAATATCTTTTGAGAAAGTTTCAATGAAAATGCACATATTCCTTAACCATATTTACACAAATAAAATACTTATTGAAATATTTAAAAGTATATAAAATTGAAGAATAAAATTCAAAATAAAAGTAGTATAACTCATAAAAATATAGAAAAGATTAATAAGAGAAATACAATGTAAAAAAAATATTTTTAAAATTTAAAAAAAAAAATATATCAGGTCGTGCCAAAGAGGCCCAGTTCTTTTCGAGCCTATAATTTTGAAGCTCGTCTTGTCCTTAAAACTGAACTTTTTGGATTGGCCCAACGGATCGGGCCCGTTTTGACAGCTCTATGTGGAAGTATTGAATAAGAAATTTGGGAAAGTTGGCCAGGTGGTGGATACTTTTGTTCCAAAAAAAAAAAAGATAAGAGAGTGAATGTTTTTGGGATTGTTCAATTTGCAAAGAATATGGAGACATATTCAACTTATTTCTCCCTCAGGAGGAGATCAAAGACCTCCGTGGAACAAGGAGAACTGCACCTGTTGAGGACGTGGAACACATTCTTGTCGACCTTACTCGCTATGATTTGGAAGTCTTGATAGGGACTCGAATCCTGACATAACTTAGGGGGGAGATTATAGAGTTCCTCGAGCAGTGTAGATGTGTTCGCATGGTCACATCAGGACATGGTGGGCATCAGCCCTAAGCACGTATGTCATCGCTTGAAGATCGACCCAAACAAGAAGCTCGTCTCTCAGAAGAGACGCAAATTTGGCCCCGACCTATATGTGTTCTTGGTTGAAGAGGTCAGGAAGATCCTGGGCAACAAACTGATCAAATAGGCAAAGGATGATCCTCAATGGGTCTCTAACGTTGTACTAGTCAAGAAAACCAACAGAACCTGGAGGTTGTTCATTGATTTCACCGACCTGAACGACACCTACCCAAAGGATCACTTTCAAATGTCCCATATTGACCACTTAGTGGATAACACTGCAAGACACAAAATGATGTCCTTTATGGACGGCTGAATGCTTTCGCGGGATACAATAAAATCTCAATGGCAGAGGAGGATGTAAAACACACGACCTTCCCTACTGAAAAAGACATGTACAATTGGAATAGAATGCCCTTTGGATTGAAAAACGCAGGGGTAACATATCAGTGTCTGGTAAATAAAATGTTCTTCGACCAGACCAGGAAGACCATGGAAGTCTATATAGATGACATCATCCTCAAAAGTGTCAAGAGAAAAGACCACCTGAGAGACCTCACTGAGGCCTTGAGGTAAGAAATGTCATTTTGGGGTTTAGTCAAGAAAATTCTTGGGACACATCGTCGTCAGTGAGGAATTGAAGCCAATCATAACAAAATCAAAGCAATACTTGACCTCGTTGAACCATTTAACATAATGCAAGTGCAACGCCTGACGGGGTGCCTGACGTCCTTGAACAGATTCATATCAAGACTTGGAGACAAGAGCAGACCTTTCTACAACACCATCAGGAAGAACAAGTTCTACTGGAACAGAGAGAGTCAGGAAGCCTTCCGTCACTTGAAAGAATACTTGACCAATCCCCAAATTTTATCCAAGCCAGTCCCAGACAGCTCTGAGCGCAGTTCTTGTTCGGGCGAAAGACCAACAACACTTGCCTATATATTATGTCAGCCAAATACTACATGAAGCAAAACTAAGTACACCCCTTTGGAAAAATTGGCGTACACTTTAGTCATGAGTATGAGGAAGCTTAGACCACATTTCTTCGACCATCCGGTGGAGGTACTTACTATCTTACCACTCAAGCAGGCACTACATCGGCCGACTCGAGTGGTTGTTTACTAAAATGGTCCATGAAAATAGCTTAGTATGATGTAACCTATGCCCCACGCACTGCAAAAAGCTCAGGCTCTAGCCGACTTCGTGGTCAAACTCACTTTTTTCGAGCATCCAACCAAAGTGAATCATCCCCCTTGGAAGCTCTATGTTGATGGATCATCAACGAACACAGTGTGGGAGCAGGAATCATCCTAATAGGCCCTGAAGGGTAATACTTCACCAACACAGTACCTTTCAGTTCCAGTGTAATGAACAATCAGGCTGAGTACGAGGCTCTGATAGGAGGCATGGAACTTGCAGTAGCCATAGGGGTCAGTCACCTACACATTTTCATGGATTCCTTATTAGTGGTGAATCATTTTAAAGGCGAATATGAGGTCAGGGATGAGCAGTAAGCCAAATATTAGGATCTAGTCATCAACATATGAGAGAAGTTCGAGCAAGTGTTCATTGAGCAAATACCTCGCGAACACAACTCCCAGGCAGTGCGCTTTCCAAGCTAGCATTCTCAGAAGGGGCAGCTGACTTTATCCACGTCAGGTTTACTATCCGTCAACAAACAATTCGTGGTGTCCCTGTCAAGCATGGCAGCTCGTGGATGACCCTTATTCTAGAACACTTGAAGGATAACACCCTCCCTGAACTTCTCACGTCAATGATCAACCCTTGGTCGTTCACTTAGTGGGGCATTGATCTCATATGCCCTCTACCCACTGCTCACGGGGGGGAATAAGTTTGTCATCGTGGCAATTGATTATTTTACCAAGTAGGCAGAGGTCGAGCCCCTCGCCAAAATCGAAGAATAATTCACAATATCTCAATTACAAAAAAAACATAGTGCAACGTATAGTGTGTGTTTTTAAAAATTCAAAATTAAAGTCAAAATTAAAATTGAAATCCAGTGCATGGTATGCACCCTAGAATTTACGATAATTTTAATAAAATTATTCATTAATTAAGGTAAGATTTTTTTATTACAATGATTTGGGCCAAATTAATTTTTTTTATTATAATGGTTTAAGGAATGTGATCGAGAGAATATTTGGTGTTTTTAAATCAAGAATCACAATTTTTAAGTTAGCACTTCCATTTTTATTTTATACACAAGCAGAACTTGTATTAGCATGTGCAGTTCTACATAACTTTCTTCGCAAAGAATGTCGTTATGATGAATTCCCATTGAATTGGTAGATAAATCATCATCTTTAACATAACCAGTTAATGAAGATCATGACTTTGAGCCTATCATTCAAACTCAAGAGTAAGAGCGACAAGACGTTAATATTTGGAGGACTAGTATAACTATGGATATGTGGATGAATGCTACTTAGGAAGACATGATATTACGATTTTTTTTGTCTTTGACTTTTTTAAATTTGAAGCTATGAAAAAATCTTGAATTCTTATCGTATATCACAAATTCATGAAATTCTGCAAAGTCTACAAAGTCCAACATAATCCATTAAAATCCTGATTTTAAAAATCTTACCAAATTCTAATCCAACACACCCCATAAGTCTCCTATCACATAAACACTTAATCAAAAATAATAATATATGGGAGAACCAAGGGCGGAGCTTCACATGGGTTGGGGTGGGCTACACCCTGGTTTTTAATTTTTTTTAATATATATATATATATATATATACTATATTAAAAAGAGGCTTACCAATGTAAAACATTTTTGGACAGTTTTACCCTTCATGATATATTTTTTGTACAGTTTAACACTTGGAACATGAGGGGTCGATTGGTTTTCATTCGTTTATGTCATTCTTTTCTTCTCTCACTTCCCTTTTTTCCTTCACTTTTACCCTTTTTCCCTTCCAAACTAACTAGAGTAGCAGCAATGGTGAAGGAGATTATGATGTGGTGGGCGTGAGCCCCACGGCTTCAGAGGCAGAGATTAAGGAGACTTATTATGTGAATGCATCATTTTATTGTTGAACAATTTGATGAGTTAGGGTTTTTTCTTCAAAGATTTGTTTGCTATTTTTCGTATAAATGTTAGGTTGTGCTGTCTACTCTTTGCCCTTTGTGTGAAATTGGTATTTTCTCCCTGCTTCCGTTTCTCTTTTGTTTCGTGATCCCCCAATCTTTCTTCCGTTTCGCTTCCATCCTGATTTTGCCTTGACTATGTTCCCCTTTTCTTCATCCACTGTTATATACCCATACCTCTTTAATACTTAATGCTCCAACAAATTTCACGGAGGCAGTGTTTTATTTTGAGGCTTTTGGGTTGTTTTATTTTGAGGCTTTTGGGTTTTAGGAATTTTGTGATCGGCCAGTATACCTCTAGATTTTTCTTACAATTCCTAGATAGAGATGGAGCACATGACAAAGATGACGATGGATCAGCGGCCGATAGAGAGCTTCCTCCTAACGCTCAAAACCAGCAATCAACCGGTGGATCAAATTGGTTGTAGCGCTGACGCGTGTGGTGGAGAAACAAGCGAGGGAATGATCTACATCATGCCTCCAGATCTCTTTTTTCATTTGAAAATTTAGGTATGTACTTCATGCACGAAAGTTATTGGCAATAGAAGGTCATTATGGTTAAAGCAATACCACAAGTGGATGGGTTGATATTTGTAAGTCTTAATCTTTTTTTCTAATTCTATATATTGGATTTGTACTTTTTAAAATTGAATCTTTAGCCACTTCTTCATCCACCACTTGATGTACCTTCAATTTTTGAATGCTGGTTTGATGTCTCCTCATTGTGGAATCATGCCATTTGTATTACTACGAAGTACCATTTGAAGTTGAAATTCTTTATCAAAATTAGGAATTTGAGGTATTAGGAAATCTATTTTCAGGTGAGCTGGTGGTTGGGAAGAGGGAAGAGGGAAAATCGAATAGGTTCAAACTATTTTACTTTTCTCTTGGTTATGTATGTATGAGGTGTGTAATCATTGTATATTTTAGGTGCTAGATACCTGAAGTAGAACTGTAATTAAGGATTGAAAGATTTTTTATGATGCTCTGCAAAGAAATGGGACTACAATGAGTAGCTTAGAAAAAAAACCAACATGTGTTATGCAGAAGCAGCTACAAACTCTTATGACCAAGCGAAGCTTAATTGATTTCTCTATTCTTTTTCTTTTTACATATCTAAGAAATGATGGCATGATTAAACTGTGTAATGAAATATGGAGATAATGATATCTGGAACCTTTATCATTTTAATTCATTAAAATATGTGCCATTTATTTCCACTTATATTTCTTATTTTGATGTCCGAAGAGTGAAACTTTGATGGATCTAAACCATTCTACTATTCCTTGGTTGTGTGCATATTAGATGTGTACTCATTGTATTTATTGACTGCTAAATAATTGAAGAATGGAACTCTTCCTTCCAAGTTTCTTTTGTTATTCCTAAAATCAGGTCTAATTATTCGTATTTCATGGCTGGATCAACTCATGATGGTATTACCAGCAGTGTGGATTCTTTCATATGGAACTACAAGTTTGGAAAGACCATGTGGATTGGTTCATTTGGTAAAGTTAAAGTTGCTGAACATATATTAACAGATCACAAAGTTGTTGTTTTCATAGATTAATATATAATATACTGATATGTTGTTAATTTCTACCTCTTTCTGTATAATATATAAAAGCCAGTTTCTACAATTGT
Source organism: Prunella vulgaris (assembly GCA_026898435.1). Taxonomy (NCBI): domain Eukaryota; kingdom Viridiplantae; phylum Streptophyta; class Magnoliopsida; order Lamiales; family Lamiaceae; genus Prunella; species Prunella vulgaris. Next base: position 483,631 of record JAPKLY010000047.1, read on the forward strand.
TGTTATTGGAGTTGATGAGCTGTAATTGAGTAGGCTAAGTAGTAACCTGCAAATCATGCATAAATGCTTAGTCTAAAGGTTTTATGTCTTTTTTACGTTTTCCTTTTCTGATTTACCATTTTATATACTCAGTGTGTACTTTCTATTGCCAATTGTTCATCGCTGCTCCAAATTAAATAGGATTCCTGCAATCTCAGTGATTGGTTTCATTTTTTAAGCGTTTAGTTTAGCATCTACTATTGTAGTATACAATTTCTTTGAATTCCCCTTTCAATATGCTAAGATAATGTGCTAAAAGTCTTAGAATATTACTAGCGATGTCAAAGTAAAGAGAAAAAACCGCCAAATATTTTGAAGGATAATGAGACACTGAAGAGTGAGTTGATAAAATGAATTCTCCATGTCCAGATATTCAAATGCTGAAACATCGGGCTTTAATTTCAGTTTGCTGAGTTATGTTTTGGAAGATTCTTGTACAAGAGTTTGAAGTCAAGTTATGTTTTGGAAAATTAATATGTGATTCATATATCATGGTGGTTATATATTCTCGAGGTCAACAACACTTCTGAAGGGAGTAGAACTGTAGGTTTTAAGCCTCTGGAGAATCTTCTCTAAGTAGATATTCCTTAACTTTGATTAGTTTCTAATAATCTTATATTGTGTATTTCTTTCTCATACAAAATAAATTGAAAACTTTAATGCAGGAAACTTGTGTGGGGACAGTTTTGCCTTTGTCATAAAGGCCAGAAGTTACTGGTCGACAATTTTTATATCAACATGATCGGCATCGGAGATGGTGATGAAGTTGGTCATATTTTTTGATAATTAAATTACTACTTCTGTTGTATCCAAAGGCAGTTTTTAAGTTTTTTTTTAATGGAGATCATTGCATTCGGGCTTTTAATTGCATCATGAGCTTACTGTTGCTTTAGCAGTAGTTGTTAACCTGTGATATAGATAAAATATGTGATATTATCTCTACGTATACTGTCTCCTTTTCCTCTTCAATTTATACATTACTCATATAGAGATTATCAAAGGACTTCACGCACGGGCATGGTTACTATGATGAATTTATTGTCCTAATCATAGAGAACTGCTCATGAAAAGAGCTTACAAAATCTCTTGCAGAAGCAGTATGAGTTCTCTTGCTTGATGACAATAAAAAAATGGGGATGGAGATTGCTTCTCTTTCTCCGATGAATCACCTCCTTCGATCTTTCGGTTCTCGATGAAAACCTGCTTCTATATATATCTTTTTAATTTTGTTTTGCTGTAATTTCCATTTTTGGATTCTTTCTTTTCAGATAACTTTTGTGACTCAATTTGTTTGTCTATTTTGGCCTTTTCATGGAAATCTTGTGTGCTGAATTGTTAGTGACCTACTCTTGTATCTATCTTTTCAGTTTTGGTTTGATATTGAAAGAATTCTTCACACAAATAATTCTCTGAAAAAGGTTATTTTTAGGTTTTTATGTTCTACTGCAATCACTGGTGGTGTGATTGGAAATGGTGTAAATATTGTTAAGGAACTGGGGCTTCTATAAAATTTGCATCTCCAGTGATTGGGTCAAAGGAGCGGATTGCCATTATCTCTTCCTTGAAGGTTACCCATCCCGACAGTCACCCATTTTCTACCAATCTCATAGTTTTAGTCAGTAGTTTTATACGTTTATAATGTCATCTTTGTAGAATCCAGATCCAATGTACTCTCCTGCACAAATTACCATTGTTCGTGTTTTCTCCGGATGCATAGAAGTTGGCCTTGACCAAGGGGTGATATCAAGCTTAGGTAATGGGGAGAGTGTATCAGCAAGAATGTTGGTTGGTTCGAGTCAGGTTAGTTGCATGCTCGATGATAATGGAAGGGTTGCCTCAGATATATAAAGTATAACATCAGGTGTTGAGATACAAGTGATGGAGCAAATAATCTTCCATATTGTGCTGGAGTTGATTGATGATAACATGGTCCAGGTCTGAGCTTCAACTGCTATTGCTTCTCCAAGTCTTATATCATGTAAACTACTGATTTGGTAAATACAAACTAGGATAAGATGAATATCATGCTGAGGTATGTATAGGTGGATAGTCTACCATGCATATCCCTGTGGTTGAGCTTAGTAATAGACAAAAAAACTTCTAGAATTCTCTGAATTGGTTCAACTGAATGAGTTTGATGATGCATATCTTTACCAAATATTTAGCAGTCTGAATGAAGAACTAATCCCTTATGTATAGTCGACCTCAGTTATCTTATTTTGACTTATTAGGTTGCATACATGTTAGCATGTTACAAATAGATTGAGTTCTCTTGAGTGGTCTACATGTTTTTCTAAATTTTTGTGAAATTTTTATTTGACAGATTTCAAGTGATCATGAAAATGCTAGGAGCAGTCCTAATGGCAGAGAGGCAACCTATTCAATTCAATTGGGTGAGTTATAATATTAATAAACTGGACCACCTTGGATTGGTACAATAGTCAAACAACAGAGAGTGTCTCCCAACACATGTACACAGTGATCAAGGCCTGCACCTTTTCCATGTGCGCTTAAGCATGAAAGGTATGCAGAAATACCATGTAATGTTCATGGTTCACTTTATTGTTGGAGTGGAGTGGTTATCTGGACTATGTTACTGCTTTCATATTAGTGACTATCTTATTTTTTGTTTAGATTTCTGGTCTATATTTAGTGATGTATTCTTATCAAAGTTGAACCTCAATGTACTGATGTTATAGTTGAATATGTGCCTTAAGTTTTAGCTTTAGATTCTACATGTCTTTCACGACAGTAATTATATTTCAATGCGATGGATTTTGCAGTAGTAAATGAAATAAGGGATTGAAACAAAATGTAGAGGTTGTATCGCCAAAGAAGTTTTTGCTTCTGTTATGGTGAAAACGTAAGCAACCTTGCTCGATTAAAATGGGTATATATGTTCAATATAACCCAATACATGTTCAAGTGGACCAACTTATTTATTATTTAATGCTTCACCAAGGTTCTCTTGGGACAGTCTGTAAATTGTAATATAACATTAGGGGCAGATGGATGCATTCACTCAGTTGTCTCCCACACTACTTTTTTCTGTGAAAATTGACCCATTTTTATGTAAAACGATGTTTTCTTAACTGAGCTGATTGCCTTCAATAAATCCATACCAGCTAAAAAAAAAGACTGGTTCTAAGATCAGACAATAATTCGAAAAGAAAAAATCATTGAAGAATAAATTTATGCCCATTTTATATAGTTTTTTATTTTGAATTGTCTAATTATTTTGGTCAGTTTTGATTTGATATAACGTGAGATCTTTAATCTTAATCATGCCGTTTGTATTAACAATATGATGAATGAGATATTCAAGCAACACTAAAAGGTAACAAGGATTATATATATTCACATTTTCAAGATTCAATAACGATGATTGTAAATTTATGGACAACGTGCAACGCACGTGTTAATAACTAGTATATATAAAATAGTACAAAAAATCGAACCTGAGACCTTCAGGATTGAAATGAGCAAAACTTTCCACTGTGCCACTTAAAGCTTTTATTATATATTTAAAATATAAGTTATATGTATCATATTAAGATCTAATATATAATAAAAACCTAACCCTAGATCTCTTTCACCCCCGATTAAAATTTTGATTTTCACAGCAGTAAGCGCCGCTGGACAGCCTCTTTTCTGCATAATTTACCACTTCTCCTGTGGCTACTCGCCAGTGATCCGACGCCGCCCCTCCGTTCAATTTATTGTCAGAATCCAATTGGTATGATTTTATTTCCTCTCTTGATTATACTTTTTGGAGGTTTAATTAGTTTTTTTTTATCACTCAATACCCAATTCATTTGCTTTCTTTTATTGTTGTTGGTTATATTGAGTATCAAGTTAATATATTCTAACCATGTCAACAATTGGATACAGGACGTTCATGTCAACAATTGGATACTATCACATTTGAGCATCATTATCGATTTGATGTTTTTAATGAAGCAATAAATACTCAGTTGTCTGAAATCAACAGTAGATTCAAAGATGAGTGTTGATAGAATTTGGTAATCGATGTTTGTTTATGTGGCTTTACGACAAATTAATTCTACCAAACAATAATCTTATGATTTTATGTTCTTAGGGGGGAGAGAGTTTTGAGAGAGAAATATTGCAGCAGGGATTGTATTAATTGTGTAAAAATATGGAATCTCTCCAATAGTTACAAGAGAGGCCTTATTTATAGATGTGCTAGTGTGAGACGAAACCTTATGAGCCTATATGGCTTCCGGTGTTGACGAGGGTCCGTAACCCTCGTCCTGGTCCCTTGCACCGCTCCATATGTTGTGCCTCGTCCTATTACTATGCCTTAGACTAGATGGGCCTCATTAAAAACCTCGTCGTAAACCACCCTTGTGGATAAACCGGACAGAGGGAAAAAGAGCGCACCATCGGGGTCCTATAGACTATCAAGCGAACTCATAGGGGAACTCGGAGATGGGCACTCGGGCGAGCTCAGAGATTAGCTCCTGGGCGAGCTCCGAGGTGAATACCTAGGCGAGCTCCTACGATCTGGTGCCCGGAGGCGCGCTTGGCACTCTGGCGAGCTCTCTGGCGACCTCCTAGGTGGTCTTGATTCTCTGATTTGCCTCGAGTAGCTCGCCCATCAACAATTGCCCCCAGCTCGCCCTCATCATGACTCGTGACATGTGTCGGCGAGCTGGTAAGCGAACTCTCGGGCGAGCTCCTGCAAGGCGATCTCTCGAGCCCATGTGGGTGGAGTTCGAGGCACCGCACACGTCCCCATTGGTGTCATTTCTCGTGCCCCTAAAAATAACTTTTCAACTTCTTTGCAAAAAGGTCCCTGATCTCTCAGGAATTTCGAGCTCGCGCCCAACGTCTATAAATAGGCAAAATCGAGGAAATTCCTCACTTTGCTTATTCACTTCTCAGCGCGCATTTCCGACGATCGTTTCTCTGCTTCAGACGCGTCTCCGAACATCTCCCAAGGTAGAAATCCGGATTTTTCTTCTTTCTTGTTTCAAGTTCTTTTCGTTGAAATCCAAAACTTTCCGGACGCCTACACCATATCTGAGAATTCTTCGAGTCACACCCCTCCGAATCGCGATTTGGGAAAAGAACTTATGACTGAAGACTGTCCGAACCCCCAAGCGGCACCTGTGACCATCTCCTCGGGCTCCAGGGCGAGCTCCGAAACTTTCCCGGACAGCGACGAGCTCTTGGGGTCAGTTCGTTCTGACTCTGGCTAGCGGGCTACTAGTTCTGGTGAGCAATCCCCACTCCGCGAGCTCTGGGACTACTCTGAGCGAGCTCCCGGGGGAGCCACGGCCCCGGTCGAAGAAGAGGTCGCCGAGACCGAGACCAAGGTTGGAGCCGGCGACATTGCTGGCGAGCTGGCCCGCGAGGTCGATGAAGAGGTCGGCGAGGATATGGGGACGGAGGTCACTTATGAATACCTCCGTTTCATCGACTTTCCCTTTCCCAAGCTCCCGGAACATCAAGTCCCCACCGAGGTCGTGAATGAGTTCGACTGGAGCGAGTATGTGAGAGTCCACGGGGCAAGCTTCCCCTTACCCCGGCGAGCTCCGATCCGAAGGGCCACTGGCAAATCTGACCTCAAGGCAAACGGGGTGGAAAGCATCATGTGCGAGTTTGCCCTCCCGGATATTCGGAGGCGGTTCTGTATTCCGCTGGACATTTTTATGTATGCCGCCGAGGAGAAGGAGCGAGCCGACCTCCCCCCTGTCGGGCTCACGGCTATCAACTATCACACCTTGAAGGCTGGGCTCACCTTGCCCCTCCACCCCATCATTGGGCAGTTCCTGGCGGACACGGGCCTCGCCATAACACAGCTTACTCCGAACGCATGGAGTAACCTGTTGGCAGCTCTGACCATTTTTGGCCTCGAGGGTTATGAGAATCGGCTGAGCACGGCGGAGATCAGCGAGCTCTTTAATGTGATCCGCCAAGTGAGGGAGGGGAAAGGATATTACTCTTTCCAAGCTCGCCCGGGGGGTAAATTTTTAGGCGACCTCCCCAATAAAATCCGGGACTGGAAGGAGCGGTTATTCTTTATTGGGGGAGACTGGCGAGCTTCTAACGGTTGTGGAGGGCGCATCCCTACTCCCGAGACTTACGGGGAGGCGAGTTGTAGGTGGCGTACCTTAGTGTGTGTGCGTCGGATTAGATTGCTGATCTAATCTATCTTTTTGCAGGTTTGAAGAGCCACAAGTCGAGCTGCGGGAAGTCGGAGGTTTCAATTGGCTTCGAGTTCGTGCGGACAGTGTGTTGTTTGCGAGAAAAGAAAGATCGCGAGATCGAACATTTGTGCCAACATCACTGCCGCAGGCTCGCCGGCCTCATCACCTCGCCACACCACCTCGCTGCTCAAGGTTTTAAACTTTTCCATTATGAAGTTCCCACAGCTCGCTGCCTCATATGTCGAGGTCGCCGGATTTACTTGATCATTTATCGTGCAGGTGTAGGCCCCGCTACCGAGCTTCCGCCCGTTGAAGTTCCTGAAGCCTACCACTTCCTAGCTCGGCTGCTGAGGAAGAGTAAGCCTCGTCCGGGGAGGGAAGGCATCCCCTCTGGAGCGGTCTTGGATGCTACGAAGAAACTCGAGCTCGCCAAAGCCGCTGATAAGGCTGGGGGCTCGGGCTCTCAGAGGACCTCGGTGTCTCCCCAAACAAAGGAGAAGGTCATCGTTGCTAAGAAAGGGGCGGGTCGAGGTTCGGACCTTGAACGGGGCACCCAACCCCCTCCACTCCACTCCACTAGACGAGGCGAGCTCTCCACCGAGGGGATGGCTCGCGGGTGAGCGAAGAAGAGACTCGCCCCGCCAAGCGAGTTAGGGCTGAGGGGGGCTCTGGATCAACCCAAGCAGGGTCAGGCCGAGCTCTCGCTGTTCAACCTTCTCAAGCGCCTCCAACTCCTCAGAGTGCGCCCTCGCCGTCCTCCTACGGGGTCCCTATTCGGGATGATACCCTTCTCGGGCTCAACCCTGATAGGTTCGGGTAAGTGGGCGACCTCTTTTGAAGTTGGAAGCCATTGTGATTTTCATGATTTTTGCTAACTGATTCGAGCATATGTAGGTATACTCCCACCGAGCTCCCGCAACGACCTGAATCCCTTCACACTGCCGAGCGGTGCAAGGCCCTGAGCTCGTCAAGGGATCTTCCGGAGGGGTCAGCTCGCAGGGTATTTACTGAGGCCCCCAAGTACCTCTCCGCCTCGGAGCTCACCATGATCGAGAGGTGTTAGGATTTCTGTGTTAGATGTTTTGATGATATAATAAACCAATCAGCTTGTAATAGGACCACCTGAACATGTTAGTCAGCTGATGAGTAGTTAGGATTAGATAGGTTCAAGTGAGGGGGAATCTATGCCTAGAAGATCGGAAGCTACCATAGAAGAGAAGACCAGCTGAGACCTTGTGGACTTAGCCAATTTCAGAAGACAGAAGATTTAAGCAGCTGACACTGGAGCATCGAGAGCAGATCATCAGAGAAGTTAACATCAGCTGATATCAGAAGATTAGCTGATCAGCTGAGAGCACGTCGCAGACAAGATAAGGACCATTGATAAAAGACATATCCAGACGAAGTCAAGAAGACCAGCTGAGGTGCACACCAGCAGACTTGCACATCAGCTGAGGTCTAAGTATCAGCAGACTGATACACCAGCTGAGGAGACAGATCAGCTGAGGTTTTGTGCTCGGCCCAGATTATTCAGAATCAATTTTAAGGGTTAACTTGCGACATAAAAGGAAGATTCCCAGAATAGAAGATCAATCAATCAAGGGGACAAACTTGATTGATTGAAGATCGCGAAGATTGACGGGAATCAAGAAGGAAATTCAATCAATCACATTGATTGATTGAATACGAGATTATAGGATCTCAGATTTCTAGTCTTTTCCAACGGCTAGTTATTTGACCCTATAAATTAGAGTAATAGTGATAATTCTTGATAGGGTTTTTACACGCACATTAAGCTAGTCGATACTCTGTCAAATTTATCACTTACGCTAAAAAACACCATTCATACTTATCATTTGTAAAAGCTTTGTAGAAGCTGTGAGAAGTCAATTGCGATTATAGCATTGACAAAGTTGTAAGAGAGTAGTACTCTCAAACTGTGTAAGTAAGTGAGTAAGTGAGTTAGTGGAGAGCCCCTCAAGTCCAAATTGGATTGAGGAGAGTGGATGTAGGACATTTGTTCCGAACCACTATAAACCCCCTGTGTCTCTTCGTATTTCTTTCTGTTCTTATTTGTGCACATCACCTAAAAACCGATTTTCATTAAAAACGTTTCCGCACTATACACAGCGCACTATTTTTCAAAATTCAGACTACCTCAAGTAGTCTGCTGATTTTCTGAATAAACCAGTAAAGTTGAAGAAGGTTTTTTGAATCCTTACAAGTCTATTCAACCCCCCCCTTCTAGACTTGTTCAAGTGTATTCTTCCCAAAAACCTGCCTTTGGGACCAACAAGTGGTATCAGAGCTGTGTGTCCAATAGAACACAGCCTGAGAAAGCTCTTAGTAGTCACCTGGACAGATCCCTGAAAATCTGTTTTTAGAAAATTCTGTGTGCCTTTTATCTAAACATTTGCAGATATGTCTTCCTACAAAAAGAGTGGATCCAAGACAAGGAAGCTGCCTGAATTCTCCATAGAGGATTATGATTACTGGAAATTCAGAATGGAGAATCACCTTGGAGCCATTCATGATCGGATGTTAGATGTTCTGGAGGAAGGGCCAATCAAGTTCTTCTGGGAAGGAGTAAGCGATGGCAAGACTCCAGAAGCTGAAATCAGTGAAAGAAGGAAGACAGAGAAGAAGAAGAGTGAACTAAACGATGCTGAAAGAAAACTCTTCAACCTCGATCAAGTGGCCAGAACAGAAATTATTGAGACACTCTCCAAAGAATATATAGAGAAAATCAAGACGTGCAGAACTGCTAAGGAGATGTGGGAGAAACTCTCCTTGATGTGTGAAGGGACAGATCAAATCAAAGAGAACAAGCTTCAAGCTGTTCTACATACCTTTGACACATTTAAAATGAAAGTTGATGAAAACATTGATCAGCTAGATATGAGGCTGACAAACATACTGAATAAGGCAAGCTCCTTAGGAAAGGATTACTCGGAGAAAAAGATTAATAACAAAATTCTGAGATCCCTTACTCCTAGGTGGAGAGTGAAGGTGACAGTAATTAAAGAGACAAAGAATTTATCTGAGATGAGTTATCATACTTTGTTATCTCATCTGAAGGCACATGAGTTCGATATCCAAGAGGAAGATCAAGAAGATGAGACTCCAACTTCATCAGCCACAAAGAATGTTGCTTTCTCTGCTGCAGCTGATAGTCAAGAAAAGTCCTCTGCTCCAGAGGACATGAGCTTAAAGGAGCAACTTGCTTTATTGACCAAGAAGTTTGACAAGATGTCAAACAAGTTTCAGAAGTATAGATCTCATTGGAAGAATAATAAGAGTGATTCTTCCAGAAGATACCAGAAGTCATTTGATGCCAGAAGACCATCAGATGAACAGGAGACCAGATATAAGTCTCCAGAGAGAAGGAGGGAACCAAGTCCCAGAAGAGGAGGAGATGGTGTCTGTTTCACTTGCAACAAGCCAGGACATCTCAGTTATGATTGTCCTCAACTTACCCCAAGGGAGAGAGAAGAGAAGAGGATCAAGAGAGATCGCAGGTTTGCTGATAAGAGAGCTCTGCTGGCAGAGGAGGAGAAGCAGGATATCAGCTCATCCTCGTCCTCATCTGATTTTGAATCAGAGGATGATATCTGCCTTATGGCTAAGGTGGAAGAGCTAAATTCTCCTACCCCCTCTGTTAGCTCATCTTGCTCCTCTACCTATTCTATGGAGTCAGATATACACAAGTTGTTATCTGATCTCCAATCCTCCTTAAAAGTTTGTTCTAAGCTGGAAGAGGAGAACTCAAGTCTGAAAGCTGAAGTTTTAAGCTTGAGACAAGACCTGGAAAGTGCTAGACTACCAGTGATATCCTATGACTCACAAGCTAACAAGTCTGCTGACTTAATAGCAAAATGTGAAGAACAGGAGAAGCTGATAGAAAAGCTACTTTCTGAGAACACTATCTTAAGTGAAGAATATAATCTGCTGACAGCTAAGTTCGATGAACTCTTCAAGCAGAATGAACTGATAACCAAAAATTCACAGCAGCTTCAGCTGAAAGTGGATCAGCTGACTAAGGTAAAAAATGCCGTGTCTAAAATAGTTGAATCCTCACAAACTGTGAATGACAAAAGGGGTCTTGGTTATCCCAAACCCAAACCACAAAAGAAGAAGAAAGGTGACAGTGGATTAATTAGGGATCCTCGAAAGGGTAAAGGGCCAGCTGAGCCTGCATCTGGATCAGAAGGGCAGAAGAGCAGAGGGACAGAAAAGGTCCCAGCTGGACAGAAGAGCTCCAAAGCTCAGAAGTCTGCTGGTGATCAAAAGGTTTCAACAGAGCAGAAGAGTACTAAAACTCATAAGCCTGCTGACAACCAACATAAATCCAAAGCTCAGAAGTCTCGAGATCAGAAGAGGAATCCAAGTCATAGCTCAGCTAAGACAAGGAGACCTCAGCAGAATCAGCAGAGGAATGATAAGCCTGGGTCATCTCAGCAGAGTAAACCCAAGCTAAACAGACCTCAGTCCTGGGTTACTTATAATGTGACCAAAATAGGCAAGCCTTCACCGGCTAAAGTTTATGAGTCATTCGGAGGCTCAAGCCGAAATTATCCTTTTGAGCAACCCACCTATAAACATGCTGTTATCACTCATCGCCCCAGAAAAGATCCTCTGAGGGAGATGATTTTTGTGGACAAATATGGTAGAAGGTTGAGATCTCCTAAGCCTCATAAGGATGATCTTTACCTGTGGATCCAGAAAGTCGATACTAACCAATCAGGACCCAAAGATAGGGTACCTAAAGCCTGAGTTTTAATTTCAGGTTAACTCTAGCCCTATAGAAAGAGGAGAAGCTAAGGGCCATGTCTGGTACATTGATAGCGGTTGCTCGAAGCACATGACTTTTGAGAAGCATCTTCTCCAGAACTTTGTAACGCTGGATGGGCCTAGAGTTGTGTTCGGTGACAACAATTTTGGAGTCACCAGAGAAGTTGGCACTCTGCTAATCAAAGGAACAAGAGTTGAAGAAGTCTACTATGTAGAAGGGCTCATGCACAATCTTCTGTCTGTATCCCAATTCTGTGACAAGGGATATTCAGTAAGATTCTCTAAGAACTCTTGTCTTGTTATTAATGATTTAAATGAGCAGGTGCTACTAACTGGCCTCAGAAGAGGTAATATGTATCTTGCAGATTTTGCAAGCTGTCCAGCTGACTCATGTTTGGTTGCTAAAAGCTCATCTGAGATCAGTTGGCTCTGGCACAAGAGGTTAGGTCATCTGAACTTCAAGACTCTCAACAAGGTTGCAAGGAAGGGTCTAGTCAGAGGTCTACCAAATGAGGTGTTTGCATCTGAGCAAAAGTGTAATGTCTGTCAGAAAGGAAAGCAGACTAAAGCTTCATTTAAAGATGTGCAGAGTACTTCAACAACAAAAGCACTCCAGCTGCTTCATATGGACTTGTTTGGACCTGTCTCACCTCTTAGTTTCAGTGGAAGGAAGTATACACTGGTGATTGTTGATAACTATACAAGATTCACTTGGGTAGTGTTCTTGTTCAAGAAGAATGAGACTATGGTCAAGATGCTGGAGTTGTTCAAGAGGATTCAGAAGGAGCTGGACCTCAGCATAGTCAGAATCAGAAGTGATAAAGGTACTGAGTTTCTTAACTCTGTTGTTTCTGACTATTGCAGGGATAATGGTATTCGGCATGAGACATCAGCTGCCAGAACACCTCAGCAGAATGGGTTAGCTGAGAGGAGAAACAGAACCCTCAAGGAGGCAGCAAGGACTATGTTAGCTGAATATCAGACTCCTCAAAGGTTTTGGGCAGAAGCCATCAATACTGCATGCTTCATCCAAAATAGGTGTCTACCAGTCAAGAGACATGGGAAGACTCCTTATGAAATGTACAAAGGTAAAACTCCTAACCTTTCCTCTGTCCATACTTTTGGGTGTAGGTGTTTCATCCATGACAATGGAAAGACTAAGTTAAAGACTTTTGATGCTAAGGTTGCTGAAGGAATATTCTTAGGATATTCTGGAAGTAACAAAGCCTATAGAGTCTTTAATAAAGTCTCTCTCTGTGTGGAGGAGACACCCCATGTTGTATTTGATGAATCTTATCATGAGTACAGCAAGGAGAAGCTAGCAGAAGAGGTGGATCAGCTGAATCTGTCAGAAAAGCCAGATCTGATTAAGGTAGTAGTACCAAGGATAGAATCAGACTCAGATTCAGACGATGAGCCCAAATCAGCTGATAAGTCCTCATCAGCATCAGGTGATGACACATTGACTCCTGACACCAACCAAGGGGGAATTTCATACAAGACCCAAGAGGAGCAGACTATGGCACCTCAAAGGGGCAAAAAGACATTGTCTGATTTCCCAGCTGAACAGATTCTAGGAGATCCAAGTGTAGGTGTTCAGACCAGAAGAAAGCTAAACTTGGGTGCTCAATTCAGCTGTTATGTGTCTCTGATAGAACCCAAAAATATCCATGAAGCTCTTGAAGACCCAAACTGGATTGTAGCTATGCAAGAGGAGCTAAACCAATTTGCAAGACAAGAAGTTTGGACTCTAGTGGAGAGGCCCAAACATCAGAAGGTCATAGGCACTAAGTGGGTATTTAAGAACAAAAAGGATGAAAATGATGTAGTAGTTAGAAACAAGGCAAGGCTAGTAGCACAGGGGTATTCACAGTCAGAGGGGATTGACTATGATGAGACATTTGCTCCTGTGGCAAGACTAGAAGCCATTAGATTGTTTCTGGCCTATGCTGTTTTCAAAGGGTTCAAAGTCTATCAGATGGATGTCAAGTCAGCTTTTCTGAATGGAATCCTGGCAGAAGAGGTTTATGTGGAACAGCCACCAGGATTTGAGATTGGAAACAAGGTTTATAGGTTGCAGAAAGCTTTATATGGACTAAAGCAGGCACCTAGAGCCTGGTATGATACTCTTTCACAGTTCTTACTGGATAGTGGATTCAGTAAAGGAAAGATAGACAAAACCTTGTTTAGAAAGGAAGACGGAGATGATATCCTCTTAGTGCAGATATATGTGGATGATATCATCTTTGGCTCCCCCAACAAACTGATGTGGGATGAGTTCAGCAAGCTGATGACCAACAAGTTTGAAATGTCCATGATGGGGGGAGATGACTTATTTTCTTGGATTGCAGGTAAAGCAGATGTCCAATGGAACGTTCATTAGCCAAGCTAAGTATGCCAAGAATTTGATAGAAAAGTTTGGAATCAGTAGCAGCAGAGAAGCTAAGATTCCAATGATGGCAAATTTTAGCATGGATCCAGATGAGGCTGGTGAGAAAGTGGACCAGACACAATATAGAGGACTTATTGGTTCTCTGTTGTATCTCACTGCCAGCAGACCTGATATCAGCTTTGCAGTAGGTGTGTGTGCAAGGTTTCAGGCAAATCCTAAGAAATCTCATTTGGAAGCAGCAAAGAAGATTGTAAAGTATTTGAAGGGTACTTACAATCTAGGCCTCTGGTACCCAGCTGATGACAATTTTCAGCTGAGTGGGTATTCAGATTCTGACTATGGAGGGTGCAAGATTGATAGGAAATCAACTTCTGGCACATGTCAGTTTCTAGGAAGCAAGCTGATATCTTGGTTCTCCAAGAAACAGACTTCAGTAGCTACTTCCACAACAGAGGCAGAGTACATGGCTGCTGGTAGTTGCTGTTCTCAGCTGCTCTGGATCAGACAACAGCTGAGGGACTACCATGTGATTACAGAAGAGATGCCCATTTTATGTGATAGCACAAGTGCAATAGCCATTACTCAGAATCTTGTTCTCCATACTAGATGCAAGCATGTGGACATAAGACATCATTTTCTTCGGGATCATGCTGAGAAAAGAGATATCAGGATGGAGAAGATTCATACGGAGAAGCAGAGAGCAGATGTGCTTACCAAACCCTTAGCAGAGGTAAGATTCAGAGAATTAGTAGCAGAGTTAGGAATGATAGATGGAGGAGCAGTCCTTTAGAAAGAAAGTTTTTGGGTAAACGGGTATTCAGCTGGTACCTAGCTGAGGACTACCCTGCTGAAGTAATCAGCTGATCCTAACAACAACTGAACTGGTATGTCTACTTATTCTTTCCTTTCTTTTCTCTATCTTGTTATGTCTAACTTGATACAGGGATAAGTTATGAAAGTCAGACAAGGCCACTTTGCTTCAGCTGGTCCATATCAGCTGACATTAAAGACCCAGATGAGCAGAAAAGATTTTCATAAGGATCGCTCTTATCAGCTGATTATGCCACGTCAACATCTCGATAAGTATTTCTATGATCTTTATGTCGGTTTTTAAAATTTTATTTTATCTATCAAATCTTTTCAAAAATTAATAAATCCTTAATTTCTAAAATTATTTTAGAAAATTGGCAATCAAATCTTTTCTTTTACGAAAATTTGGGGATTTATTACCTTTTTCAAAATAAGGTGTCAGTTGCAATTAATTTAACTTCGCCTAAATCTTCTCTAAAAGCACTTTCATCATTATCTTTTTCAAAAAAGCGAATCTTTTGAGGCGGTCAAAACCTTTCAAAATCCTGACACTCACGCATCACCTCCAAAATTCTCAAAGGTCATTTATTCTGGACCTTTGATTTGTGTGATGCAAGATACAAATCTACGATCAAAATTGATTTGTTTTAATTTTGGAAAAGATGCTCATCTTCTTCGAATACTATAAAAACCCATTTAATTTATTTCTGAAAAACCTTTCTACTTCGACTTCCTTCTACCTTTCTCCTGCATATTATTCTCTACATCTCTAATCTGTGTGTTGAAGTTATGGCGTCCAAGTCAATGCAAAAATTGTTCAAAGAAAAGATGTATGCGGAGATGTGTGTCGATTTCGACACGACTAGGGTTCCTGAAATTAGAGAAATTCTAAACCTTCTTCAACATCAAAATCTCCAAACCTTTATCTCCATGACCCCCCCTGATCATAAAACCCTAAATTTTTATGCCTTCCAATTCCTTCTTAGGGCCCAGTTCAGCACAGACTCCATCGGCTCCTTGGTTGATGAAGTAGCTGTTGTTATCTCCAAGGAGGCTGTCGCTGATATCTTTGGCCTATCCTCCACTGGTGTCCAACCTCACAAATATAAAGAAGCCGACTATCTGGAAACCTTTCAGTTAATGACCAGGACGAGTTTCAGGGACACCACCACGAACCTGAAGAAATCCATGCTGAGAAGGCGGTTTCGGTTCCTGATGGATGTGGTGACCAAGGTCATCTTGGCGGAACAGGGGAGTTTGGACGCCATTACCAAACTCCGCCTGAGTGTGGCCCGCACCATTCTCGATGGGGTGCAAGCAGACTGGGTGAGTCTGCTATGATTCCGCCTGGAACAGGAGTCCAAGAGGTGCTTGGTGAAGGAGGTGAATGGGGAACATGTTTACAGTTTCAAATCCAAATGTTCCATGGCCACCAAGATCACTATTCTCCTGAATCATCTGCTGCCCCAGCATGAGTGGGATGAGGAATGGGTTGTTGAGTACAACCACACCAAGTTCTTAAGGGGAAGTAACTTGGACATCATTGGGCCAGCTGACTCAGATTCCGATACAGTAGCTGTTGCCCCTGGTCCTTCTGCTGGTCATGGGAAGAAGCAGAAGAGGAAGGCTCCAATGCCTGCTGGAGGTGGTAAAAAGAAGAAATCCAAGAAAGAAACCACTCCAATTCAAAGGAAGCTCTCCTTTGATTCTGATTCAGATGAAGAAGAGGATACTGCTGTGCTAAGCAGTCTGAAGAGGAAGAAATCTTCAGCAGAGAAATCTACTCTGCTGGTTGATGAGTCTTCTGGAGAAGAAGAGCAGGCTGTGGAGGAGTCAGCTGAGAAGGCTGCATCAGATGAGGATTCTGCGACTGGCTCTGATGGAGAGGAAGATGAGTCGGAAGAGAGGGAGTCAGCTGAACCCTCAGTAGCTGAGACAGAGGTTCTTCATTCCTCTGCTGATACACCATCAGCAGACACACCTATAGCTGCCTCACCTATCAGGTCAGCTTCTCCTTCACCCTTTTTCTGATCCTTCCCAACACTTCTCAACCCCAGCCGATCCCTCACCTTCACAAATCCCAGTCGGCAATGAACCAGAGGAGATGGCTACCTCTGGAGAGCCTTCAGCTACCCTCAAACCCTCTCACCCTGAACCCATCATTCTCGATAACCCCAACTCCCCCTCCGAAATGGCCAAACAAGCTCGTCTAGCTCACCATCGTTCAAAAGGGCCTCTTGAACGAGGGATGATTATTTTCGCCCTTGCCCACATTTCCCTATACATTCCTGAACTCAACCCTTATCCAGCCTACCAGGACATCCTTGCTGATGGCCTAGCTTGGGCACAAGCAAGAGAGGGGCCAGTTACCTTCTTTCTGGCCCTAATTAAGGAGATGGGAGAAGCAGCATTCACTGAATGGGAGGAAATTTTGATGGAGGCCTTGGAGGTTAAGGCTCCATCCCAGCTGACATCCCCTGAAGGGCTGAGGAAGGTGGCTAGAGCTCTGTTGCTCAAAGATGGAGTGGCACTGGACTGCCCTGAAACAGCAGAGACTGAATTTATTCCTCCAGCAGCAAGCTTTGAGATCTCCCCTGCTGATCAGGTAACTCCTGCCCTTTTGGATCAATTGAAAGGATATTTTGATGACCACATCAGGGAAGTCAAAGCTACTCTTCTTGCTGCCAAGTCTGCTGCCCCCTCTATAATTGAAACTCATGTTCATCAAGTCCTGCTGGACCATCGCAACAAGCTGAAGGAAGCTATGGAGGACAGCTTGTATGCCACCCGGATTGAATTCTTCAATACTCTCCAGAACTTCAAGGCAACTGCCAGGGCCTTCAATGATGATGCATCTGCTTCTCTTGCTGCTGAGTCTGAGAGATTCAGATTGGTCTCCGAAAGGTTGGAAAGACAAATTGCTGAGTGCAAACACGGTCAGGAGGACCTTAAAGATGTTGTGGACAACCTTCCTTCTTCTCTACCCTCTGTTGCAGTAATTGATAATATCAAAAAAGGGGAAGAGAAGAACTCAGCTGCTATTGCTGCCTTGCAAGCTGAGATGGCCTCTCTGAGAGCTCTTCTGGTGGATAATCAAGGAGTTCTATCTGCTAGGATAGAAAATGTTGAAGATTACATCAACACCAGAAAGATGGCCGCTCAGAAGACTCAAGAGCTGAGAGATCAGAAATTGGCCGAGGCATTGCAGAAGCAAGAAGTTGTTGCTGAAGAAAAGGAGAAGAAGAAAATAATCATGAATGCCGAATTAGATGAAAAGCTGGCTAAGGAGTTGCAGCTAGCTGAGAAAGAAACCCCTGAGGAGAGGAGGAAGAGGCAGGAGAGAGAGATGAATGATGAGCTTGAGAGGAGATATCAGAGGAAGCTGAAGAAGAAAGGGAAAGCAGTAGCTCAAGGCAGCAGGACTAGGAGTGGAAAGTTCATCAGAGATCCAAATGAGCCTCTAGTTGATGGACCAATTGATATGTTCTACAATCAATTGTCTGATGAGCTGGTGGATCTCTGGAAAACTATAAAAGCCAAAACCATGATCCACTTCTATGTTCTCGGAGGAGAAGATACCAGAGGAGAGAGAGAGAGAAATGCTGAGTTCAGAGACTGGTTGAAGGAGACCTTTCCTAAGTTCTTCAGAGCTATCACAGAAGAGATGCTTAAGGTAGAGGTTCAGCCAGAGTTGCCAGAGATTGAGTATCTTCCTACTCCAACTGATGTGAGTGGAAAGATAGATTGGGTGGAAATCAGGAAACATTGGTTGCAGATCACTCAACTCTTTCATCAGCTTTCTGACAACTCCCTGCCAGCTTTGAAGGAAATAGAGAAGAAATTCCTGGACTGGTTGCAAGTTCCACTCAGCAGCAGAAGACCTCTCCTTATGTAATAGTCCAGCTGAGTCAGCTGATGATTAGGTATTTCTTTTTATTACTGTTCTTTCTCTTTTGATTATTAATAAAGCTTTATGATTTCAGACAACTTCTTGTTGTCAGCTGCATTTTAATTCTATCTAAAGGTCTTACTTAAAGATCTTCTTTTCTGTCCTATGTTGATCTTGATTTTGATTGAATTTGCTTATCTGTTGAGATCAGCTGAGTTGGTTTTGATATCATCAAAAGGGGGGAACTTGTTAGGATTTCTGTGTTAGATGTTTTGATGATATAATAAACCAATCAGCTTGTAATAGGACCAGCTGAACATGTTAGTCAGCTGATGAGTAGTTAGGATTAGATAGGTTCAAGTGAGGGGGAATCTATGCCTAGAAGATCGGAAGCTACCATAGAAGAGAAGACCAGTTGAGACCTTGTGGACTTAGCCAATTTCAGAAGACAGAAGATTTAAGCAGCTGACACTGGAGCATCGAGAGCAGATCATCAGAGAAGTTAACATCAGCTGATATCAGAAGATTAGCTGATCAGCTGAGAGCACGTCGCAGACAAGACAAGGACCATTGATAAAAGACATATCCAGACGAAGTCAAGAAGACCAGCTGAGGTGCACACCAGCAGACTTGCACATCAGCTGAGGTCCAAGTATCAGCAGACTGATACACCAGCTGAGGAGACAGATCAGCTGAGGTTTTGTGCTCGGCCCAGATTCTTCGGAATCAATTTTAAGGGTTAACTTGCGACATAAAAGGAAGATTCCCAAAATAGAAGATCAATCAATCAAGGGGACAAACTTGATTGATTGAAGATCGCGAAGATTGACGGGAATCAAGAAGGAAATTCAATCAATCACATTGATTGATTGAATACGAGATTATAGGATCTCAGATTTCTAGTCTTTTCCAACGGCTAGTTATTTGACCCTATAAATTAGAGTAATAGTGATAATTCTTGATAGGGTTTTTACACGCACATTAAGCTAGTCGATACTCTGTCAAATTTATCACTTACGCTAAAAAACACCATTCATACTTATCATTTGTAAAAGCTTTGTAGAAGCTGTGAGAAGTCAATTGCGATTATAGCATTGACAAAGTTGTAAGAGAGTAGTACTCTCAAACTGTGTAAGTAAGTGAGTAAGTGAGTTAGTGGAGAGCCCCTCAAGTCCAAATTGGATTGAGGAGAGTGGATGTAGGACAGTTGTTCCGAACCACTATAAACCCCCTGTGTCTCTTCGTATTTCTTTCTGTTCTTATTTGTGCACATCACCTAAAAATCGATTTTCATTAAAAACGTTTACGCACTATACACAGCGCACTATTTTTCAAAATTCAGACTACCTCAAGTAGTCTGCTGATTTTCTGAATAAACCAGTAAAGTTGAAAAAGGTTTTTTGAATCCTTACAAGTCTATTCAACCCCCCCCCCCCTTCTAGACTTGTTCAAGTGTATTCTTCCCAAAAACCTGCCTTTGGGACCAACAAGAGGCAAAAACCCACCAACAAGGCGAGGTTGGCGATGCACTATGCCTGTGCTGCGATGGTGGCGGCCCAGCTTGTCACCGATGAAATCACCGCCGCTGACAGAGCTCGCCACGATACGAAGAGGGCGCTAACCAAGGTGGGCGACGAGCGGAAGAAGGCTCTTGAAGAGCTCGAGAGGGCGGAGACCAAGGCGAAGTCCTCACTGGAGGCGGAGCGGCTCGCCGTTAAGAAAGCAGAAAAACTTCAAGCCGACCTCCGCCAACAACAGGCCGAGCTTGAGGAAGCCCGCCGGACACTTGCCACACGGGATGAGAAGCTCGCTCTGACCCAGGTCGAGGTAGGGCTCCTTCGGGATCAGAGCCTAGGGAATTCAGAAGAGTGCCAGAGGCTGCGGAAGGAGGTTGCAGCTAAGGCCCTAGAGATCGCCGAACTCAAGAGCCGCTCCGACGCCGCCATCACGCCTGAGGCATTGGAGCTGGCCAAGGTGGTCGCCACTGACAAGGGCTTCGTGCTATGCTTTCCTGAGGTTATCCGCTCCTTCCAATGGGCGCGGATTAATAATGATAGTGAGTGGGAAGCCCTCGTCAGCGAGTTTGAAGATTGCTTGGAGAAGTCCTCGATCCCCCCCGGCACGGAGTTAAACATTGGAGACCTCGCGGGCTATGGGATCAATCTTGACGCTGCTCGTAAAAAATTTAACATTATTCAGACGAAGCAGGCATTGACTGCCGACCTTGCCCAGGAGACTGAGGGTGCTGAGGGGGATGCTGGAGGCGAGGTCCCGCCGACGATGGAGCAGATGCAGGACGTCTGCGGGGACGCGATGATCAACGTGAGTGAGCTCAACACCAGTGGACTCTCTGGGAATATCACCTCGGATGTCGAGCTTGCCCTTCCCATCAGCCAGGTCGCCCCTGCTCCAGAGGTCGCCAATCCGGAGGCTTAGGCTGGTTTTTCTATTGCTTTCCTAGTTTAGTTTTTATTTTCCGAGTTATGATAGGTCGCCGGGTTGTGGAGCTCGCCCAGAAGGAGCTCCATTTTTGTAGCTTTTGATTTTTGTTTTAAGTAGATCTAGCTCACCGGGCACGTGCAGCTCACCCAGAAGGAGCTTTTTGTAGTTCAAAGATGGCCAGCTGGTCGGCCTTTGTGGCCAGCACTGCTACTCATACTTAGGATTTTTTCAAGTATATTTTTTACTTGAAAATTTCTTAAGTATCTTTTGAATATAAGTCGAGCATTTTTTGTCCAACTCTTTTCACTTACGTCTTTGAGCTTTTACGTTATAATTTTTAAATAGCTCGCTCTTGTTTATTTTTCTGGTACATGATTGTCCGTCTTATTCTACTTTGAGAAGCGAATCGTTCATTTTACGTCACTTTCGACTACGAATTGTACCTTTGTTTTGAGAGTGCGTATTCTTCGTCTTATGCCACTTAGGGCCGCGAATTGTTCGTCTTAGACCACTTAGGGCAGTGAACTGCACTTCGATTGATTCACGTTGGGCCATTGGGTTTCATGAAACTTGCCTTAGACGCATTTCGTCTTTTTCGCTAATTTTTCTAACTTATGGCAGTAGGTGCTTAGCAACCCTTTAAGAAGGATACTTTCGCGACCTTGGGCACCTTGGCCTTTGCCTTCGAGCTATTTAATTACAACGCTTGGGACCTTGGTCCTCACGCACTGCGGGTTTTCGAGTACGTGGGCGAGCTGGGCTTGGCGAGCTTCCTGGAGTAGTGGGTGACCTGATGCAGTTCGCCTAGTTGGAGGGCTGCACAGGTCCAAACTCTTGGAAATTTTTCTGAATTTTTCTGACTTTTTATAGCAACGTGATTTACATCGGTTGCCATCAACATTTCTGATGCAAACCTTCGACTGGTCTATTACAGGATTCTAGTCTATTGGTAGAACTTTTTTAGATGTGTCGCGCTCCAGGTGTATGATGAAGCTTTGCCTCCCGCGTCTTCTAGGTCGTAAGTATCGTTTGGCCAGGCTGCGGTGACCCGGAACGGTCCTTCCCAGTTTGAGCCGAACACACCTGGTGGGGCCATCAATTTCTTTTTTAACACCAGGTCTCCGACTTTGAATTTTCGGTCTCGGACCTGAGAGTTGTAATATTTTTCCGCTCTACACTTGTAGGTGGCGTTTTTCATTTCTGACGAAGCTCTGGTCTCCTCAATCAGATCCTTCTCTACTGCCAGGGCTTCATCATTTCTTTCTTCATCATACCCCACCACCTTCCAAGTCTTGTTTTGGACTTCAACCGGGACTACGGCTTCAGTCCCGAAGGCTAGGGAAAATGGGGTCTCCCCGGTGCTGGCCCTATAGGAAGTTCTGTAAGACCATAGGACCTCCGGGAGTTCGTCTGTCCAGCTCCCTTTCTTTTCCTCGAGGCGGAGCTTCAATATGTGTTTCAGAATCTTGTTCACCGCCTCGACCTGGCCGTTTGACTGGGGATGGTATGGTGTTGAGTAGTGTTTCTTGATGTTCCACGAATTGCAGAAGTCTCTCAACTTTTGTCCATCGAACTGCCTTCCATTATCCGTGATGATCGACTGCGGAAGCCCAAATCTGCAGATCAGGTTTTTCAATATGAAGCCGATCATCCTTTCTTGGGTTATTGTTGTGAGAGCTTCGGCTTCAGCCCACTTAGTGTAGTAGTCTACTGCTACAACAGCAAACTTTACACCACCTCTACCAGGTGGAAATGGGCTAATCAAGTCGATTCCCCATTTCGTGAAAGGCCATGGGATGAAAACCGATTTCAGCTGGTTGGCTGGGGAGTGGATATTAGGTGCAAAAAGTTGGCACTTTCGGCACCTTCGAGTGAAGTTGATGGCATCTTTCCGAAGAGTGGGCCAGTAGTAGCCCTGTCTGATCGTCTTGTATGCCAATGCTTGCCCCCCAGCGTGACTCCCACAGATCCCTTCATGGATTTCTTCTAACACTTCGGACCCCTGCTTCCTAGTTAGGCTTTTGAGTAGGGGTAGAGAGAATCCACGCTTGTAAAGTTGGCCATCCAGCAGTGTATACCTGACAGCTTGCTTTACTAGCCGGCTAGCTTCCCAGGTGTCCGCGGGGGTTGTTCCGTCTGTTAAATATCTATGGATTGGAGTGCACCAATCTTCACCATCCTCCTGCCCCCCGCTCGAGGTTTGATTTATCTTATAATCGGACGTCGAGGGGTTTTTTAGTGTGGTGATTACAACCTCTGTGAATTCGGCCTCACCGTTGCTGGTAGCTAGCCGGGCTAGAGCATCTGCTTGTGTGTTTTCTAGCCGCGGTATCTGGTTGATGTAGACCTGTGTAAACATCGAGATCAGATACGCGGCTATCTTCTGGTAAGCCATCATCTGCTGGTCTTTTGCCTCATATTCCCCCCGGACTTGGGATATTATTAGCTGGGAATCTCCGAAAACTTGAAGATTGGTTGCCCCCACAGCTAATGATAGCCTAAGTCCTGCTATCAACACTCCATACTCATCCTCGTTATTGGTTGCTCGAAAGTTGAACCAGATTACGGAGGTGAAGACTTGTCTGTCTGGGCTGATCAGGACCACGCCGGCACCTGCTGCTACGCTGGTTGATGATCCGTCCACGTAGAGATGCCACGGAGCTATACGCCCCCTCGTCGGATCTTGTGGGAAAGTTAGCTCGACGATAAAGTCGGCAAGTGCTTGTCCCTTGATCGCTGTTCGGGGTGCGTAGGTTATACCGTATTGGCTGATTTCCAGTGACCATTTCAGCAGGCGTCTGGCGGTGTCTGGGCGCTGTAGTATTTGACGCAGTGGGAACGTTGTCAACACCTCTACCGGCTGGTCAAAGAAGTAAGGCCTCAATTTTCTAACACTCATCACCAGTGCATAAGCCAGCTTCTCTGTTGGGGTGTACCGCAACTCAGCTTCGTGTAGGACTTGGCTTACGTAGTACACTGGTAGGTGTGTTTTCGCTTCTTCTCGGACCAGGACGGAGCTGATGGCCACCTCCGACGCAGCCAGGTAGAGGTATAGCTTTTCTCCAGGTATCGGCTTTGACAGGACCTGTGTATCTGTCAGGTATGTTTTGATGTCCTCGAAGGCTCGTTGGCATTCACTTGTCCAAACGAATGGTTTTTGAGGTGGAGCTTGTTGGCTTTGGCCGCCTCTTTGTATCTCCGTGTGTTTGCCTTAATTACCTCGAAGAACGGACGATTTCGGTCACCGGACCTGGAGATGAATCTATTTAGGGCCGCCATGCACCCAGTTAGTCTTTGAATTTTCTGGACGGAATCGGGCACACCCATCTCGATTATGCATTGGACCTGTGTCGGGTTGATCTCGATTCCTCGTTGGCTAACTAGGTGCCCCAGGAACTTTCCGAAGTGTACGCCGAAGCTGGTCTTCTTGGGATTCAACTTCATGTTGTAGTGGCGCAGTATGTCGAAGGTCTGTTTTAGGTGGTCCAGGTGGTCCTCCTTCTTCAGACTCTTGACAACTATGTCGTCTACGTACACCTCCATGGATTCGTCAATGTGTTGGTCAAACATTTTGTTCACCAATCTTTGGTAGGTAGCTCCGGCGTTGATGAGTCCGAACGGCATCCTTTCCCAGCAATACATGTTATTGTTGGTGTAGAACGCCGTATGTTCCTGGTCATCTGGGTGTAGAGCTATCTGGTGATAGCCAGCAAAAGCATCCATGAATGTCATCATCTCATGGCCTGCGATGCTATCCACCAGCTGGTCGATGTGAGGCAGTGGGAAGTTGTCCTTCGGGCATGCTTTGTTCAGGTCCGTGAAGTCGATGCAGAGCCTCCACGTTCCATTGTGCTTCTTCACCAGGACGGGGTTCGCGACCCACTGCGGACACAAAGCTTCTTTGATGAGCTTGTTGTCTAACAACTTCTCCACCTCAACAGTCAGAGCTGCGTATTTGTCTGGTCCATATTTTCTTCGTTTTTGGTGTACGGGTCTCCTTGTCGGGTCTATGTTAAGTCGGTGGCAAGCATGTTCCAATGGGATCCCCGTCATATCTTCGTGGGACCAGGCAAACACGTCCAGGTTGGTCATTAAGAATAGCTCTATCCTCGACCTGTACGGTTTAGGTAACTCAGAACCAATGAAAAGTTCTAAGTCCATTTCCGGGTCTACCGGGAGTGCCGTCAATTCTTCCATGGGGGTGGCTTTTCTCCTTTGAATTTTCCACCTCGGGTCGCTGATGAACTCGTCCCACTCTTCTTGCGACATCTGCGCAGGTTCGTGACCTATGCGTGGTTCGAGGTCATCGGGTTGGCTTTCAGCTCGGGTGGGCTCATCAGCTGTGCACACCTCTGGTGGTTTGTCAACTTGGGATGGTGCGGTGACTTGGGGAGTTGGGTCAACGTCCATCGGTGTTGGTTCTTGACCTCCCGCAGGTCCCCCATCTTGGGCTTTCTCAACCATCTCCATGAGAGCAGGTTGTTGTTCCTGCGCAAGTACTGACTCCTGCGCAGGTCTCAACACTTGGGTTCCTTCCGAATCTTCCATTGGTGTCGGTTGTGTGTCTTGCACAGGTCCAGTGCCTTGGTTGATTTCTGATAAATCGTTTTTCTCCATCATCTCAGTTTCGACTGAGATGACGTCTAGGATGTTTGGCTCGTCTGTAGGAATCTGTACGTCCTCTTCGAGGATGTGGACCTGTGTAACAGACTTTTTGACCCGGCCGTCTTTGATTTGGAGTAAGCATTTTTGGGCCTTTTTCTGGTCACCTTTTATAGTCCCGGCACCTTTTGGAGTTGGGAATTTTAAACAGTAGTAGTAGGTCGAACACGCCACTTTGAATTCATTAATAAACGGGCGGCCAAGGAACCCGTTGTAGGAGGACTGCTGGTCGACAACAAGGAAATCTATGAGCCTAGTCAGTCTCCTTTCGGGATCCTCAGCCGATACAAGCTGGACGCTCAACCTATCACTACCTAGGGGGACGGTTACAACTTCTCCGAACCCCACTATCCTAGCATTGCTAGGTTCTAGATACGACTCAAAATCGCCTAAGGCATCCAAGGTTGATTTGAAGAGAATGTTGGTGAATGCGCCAGTGTCCACAAGTAGCCTGTGAACTCGGACGTTCATGATGTTAGCGGTTATCACCAACGAGTCGTTGTGGGGCATCAGTACCCCCCTCCAGGTCCGCTGAGGAAAATGTCAGCTCATCAGTAAGCTGCGAGACGGACCTGGGGCCAGAGCTGCCCTCCTAGACTTGGTTTATGGCCCGGATTTTGGCCTTCCTCTTTCTCCTGGAAATGGAGGATCCCCCGTCCTGGAGACCTCCAGCGGCTCCGATCTCCTCCTCGAGAACCAAGAGTTCCCGGGTGGGCTCCATGTTTTGCTGAGGCTGGGGAGGTACCCTCCGTCTGTTATGGGGACCAGGTTGGTCCGCTTCCTCCTCCTCATCATCGGAGGTAGCCCTCCTCTCAAACCTTGGCCTCTTGGCTGGGGTCTTCTTAACGAACTCGGCCAGCTTCCCCTCCTCGTAAAATTTCCAGAGTTGTTTGAGGAGGTCTCGGCATTCGCTGGTGAAGTGGCCGATGGCCTGATGGTAGGCACAGAATTTGTTGGGGTTGAGCTTCGTGCGGTCCTGGCAGATCTGCCTCGGCTCTTCCAACATGGCCTTGCCTTTGACGGCAGTGAAGACGTGGTCAACGGAGACAGTGAGGACCTGATTGAGCTTTTCTTTGAGCTCGTCTCCCTCGCCAAAGGCCTTTAAGTTTCGGGGGGCTTTGTAGGTGCCCCCGGACTTCTTCCCGTAGGGTTTCCTTTCTTCGTGGGCACCCACTTCTTTGAGCAGTGCTTCCTGCATAGCCGCGAACACCCCCGCCTTATGACGGAATCGGTGTAAGTGTTGGGACATGAGAGGTGCATCTTCTTCCAGAGGTCGGTGCCCCTCCTGAGTCCGGCCATCGCTGCGACGACCTTGGTGTCCTCGCTCACCGGCTCGCCCTCTAGCAGGATTTTGTCGAACCTTTCTAGGTACTGCTGGTCGGTCTCGTTCTCACCTTGATGAATGTTGGCGAGTCGGTGCTTCTGGGTAAGGTAGGATCCGAACCCAGAGAAGTGGGCCAGGAACTCCCGCGAGAGTTGGCCAAATGAGCAGATTGACCCCGGGGAGAGTGAAGAGAACCAGCTGTGAGCTCGGTCCCCTAGGGTCAGCGGGAAGTTCAGGCATTGGGTGGAGTCGGTGGCGCCAACCGAAATCATGAAGTCCGCGTACTTGGCTAGGTGGACTTTCGGGTCCGATTCGCCCTCGTACGCGGACATCACTGGGAACTGAATTTTCTTCTGGACCGGTGCGTGGAGGATGGCAGGTGCCAATGGAGATGCGGGGAGAGTCGTGGCGTCAGGTCCGCCAGATTTGGCTGCTACTTGCGCTTGTAGCATTTCGACGGCCTTTTTCAGTGAGGCCAGCTCGTCATCATGGGTCACCTCCGGCGGAGGTTGCTCAAAGGTCATGCATCTCGCAGACGCACGTCCCCGAGGTGCCTCACTCTGGGGTGACCTCTCAGTGGCAGGCTGGAATTGACGTCTGCCACGGGGGCCTAGCCGGTCAGTGGCGGGCCTCCTCAACCTTTCGTGGGCAGATCTGTGCGGTTGTTGATCGGAGTCTCCGTGAGACGCAGCTGGGGCCATCGTACGCTCATTCTCCTCATATCTCGGGCCCAGGTGGCCTTGGAGGACTTCTCTCCTCTGTGATTGGTGTGTGTCAGATGCCCCGGTGTAGGCCGACTCCCTTCCGGTGTAAGGAGCGGGATCCTCCTCCACCATCCTGGCCTTACCGGTCCTCTCCCTACGCTGGCGAGCTTGTGCCGAGCTCGCCTCCTGCTCAGTGGGGAGGGCGCTGTAATCCCCCTGGTCTGGGTGCCCTGGGTGGGCCTGGTCTGCTCCCGAGCCTCGGTAGCTGGAGCTCGCCTGGGTACCAGGGCGAGCTCGTCCTGCTGCCTCTGCTGCAGCCTTTGTAAGGTCGCGATGGTGCGTTGGAGCTCGTCGGGGTTGCTGGCCAGATCCCTCAGGGAGAGGGCCAAGTCTTCTTGGGTCACCACAACTCGCGGAGGTCGCGGAGCTGCGGTGCTTTTCTGGGGAGGTGGTTGTGAGG
This sequence comes from Prunella vulgaris, assembly GCA_026898435.1. NCBI lineage: Eukaryota > Viridiplantae > Streptophyta > Magnoliopsida > Lamiales > Lamiaceae > Prunella > Prunella vulgaris. Next base: position 511,320 of record JAPKLY010000047.1, read on the forward strand.
TCTCCACCACCTGGCGTGAGGTCTCCACCTCGGCCTGGTTTTGGTCACCTCCTTTGGACCTTCCGGCAGCTGCGGAGGTCTGTCCTTTGGCGGCTCGAGTGTTAGCCATTTTTTGATTTCGGAGGGGGTAACTTGCTGAAGGTCGCCGAGGTGGAGGGAGGTCGCCGGAGTGGTGGTCGTCCAGCTTAGGTGGAGCTGTGTAAGTTTTCGTCTAGCCTCGCGTGTGACGAATTATCCAAAATTCGGTTTATTCGTGTACACGCGCGCGTTTGGAAACTTTTTCCGGGCAGAATTTGTGAATCCAAAAATCTGGATTTTTATCCGGAAATCTGAGTTTTTGTTCGAAGGAATGAATATGTGTATGTGTATCTTCAAGTGTTCTTGAGTTTTATCAAGAACACCTTCAAACCTTCAAATCTTCAAGCAAACCCTAATTTTTGTTCTTGAAAATTTTTAATTTTTCAGACTCGGCACCCTCCTTCTAGCGCCAAATTGTTGATAGAATTTGGTAATCGATGTTTGTTTATGTGGCTTTACGACAGATTAATTCTACCAAACAATAATCTTATGTTCTTAGGGGGGAGAGAGTTTTGAGAGAGAAATATTGCAGTAGGGATTGTATTAATTGTGTGAAAATATGGAATCTCTTCAATAGTTACAAGAGAGGCCTTATTTATAGATGTGCTAGTGTGAGACGGCACCTTATGAGCCTATATGGCTTCCGGTGTTGACGAGGGTCCGTAACCCTCGTCCTGGTCTCTTGCACCGCTCCATATGTTGTGTCTCGTCCTATTACTATGCCTTAGACTAGATGAGCCTCATTAAAAACCTCGCCGTAAACCACCCTTGTGGATAAACCGGACGGAGGGAAAAAGAGCGCACCATCGGGGTCCTATAGACTATCAAGCGAACTCATAGGGGAACTCGGAGATGGGCACTCGGGCGAGCTCAGAGATTAGCTCCTGGGCGAGCTCCGAGGTGAATACCTAGGCGAGCTCCTACGATCTGGTGCCCGGAGGCACGCTTGGCACTCTGGCGACCTCCTAGGTGGTCTTGATTCTCTGATTTGCCTCGAGTAGCTCGTCCATCAACAATGAGACAGTGGAGCTTCTTAGGCTTAGTGTTGTCTTGGATCCCAAAGACAACTTCATTGTTTAATGAGGATCATATTTATGATCTTGCCGACAAATTTTATCCTGGTGATTTTACTAATCAAGAAATGATCAATTTGAGACTTCAATTGATGCACTACAAATTGGATATTCTTTCTCAGTTAAATTTTCAGAATTTGTCAACTCTTTCAGAATTGTCCCAGAAGTTAGTAGAGACAAACAAAGCACAGACGTATGCTATGATTACGAGATTGATTCACCTTGTTTTGACACTTACTGTTACCACAGCAACAACTGTACGAGCATTTTCAGCTATGAAACATGTCAAGAGTGTTCTTCGAAACAAAATGGAAAGTGGTTATTTATCAGATTCCTTGGTAGTTTATATTGAGAGAGATTTATTTTAAGACATTGATCATGATTCTATTATCAATGAATTTTATCGGATAAAGAATCGTAGGGCACAATTTATGTAATTTTTTTTTTACTTTTTATGTAAAAATTGACTTCTATTTTTTGTACTGTATTTATTTTAGACTCTCAGTCCGTCCTAAATTTTCATTCCGCCTCCGCCCTTGGGGGAGAACTAGGGATATTTTGATGGTTGCTACTCAAGCTGGCATACTGAATTTCCAACTCGATTGCCAGTAACATGTTGGGCTATGTTTTAAAAAACCGGTTGGACCGGTCGAACCGCTAACCGAACATAGTAACGTACGGTTCAAAAGCGTTCGACCGACCATCTATTAAAGCGCTTGAGAACCGGTCAAAAGCGGTTTTAATCGGGTTGAACCGGTCCGGGTCGAACCGGCTGCTAGGAAGATTTTTATAAAAAAAAAATATTAAGGGGTTATTTTGCAATTTAAGAAATCTTTTGATGCCCTAATATATTTATTGAAAAAATCTAAAAAAGACGAAGAACATGATGTCTAAATTCATTGACGTTGACATCCATCTCCGGCAGTGTGATGAGCGTTGCAACATCTTTAAGCGGTGCAGCGTCTTCATCCAGTGTCTTTATTATATATTTAATACAAAGAATTAAATTATATAATATTATAATTTATATATTATATAATTATGACATCATACCGGCCCAATCATTTTATTAACGGTCTGACCATCGGACCTGGTTCGACCAAAAAAACTAAGGTGTCCGATTCAATGTCTGCTTCCGCTTTTTAAAACATAGATGTTGGGGAAGCCGAGAAGCTAGGCGGCCTCGGGTCGGGTGTGAACTGTGAAGGAGAGCAAGTGGTCAACAGTCTCCACTCCACCTCAACACGCTTTTTCAGTTACCCACAATTATTCTGCAAATAAAGTCAAGACCTTATATGGTCGTTTGTTTATAGTCCCCCGCACCTCAGTCTTCTGCAACAAATTTTTTTTTTTATTAGGCCTCTCCTTTCTTATTTGACCCGAAATTCAACAGTGACGAAATGATAATTATTTATCATAACCCCTAATCCCACTCCACTCCCAAGTCTTCGTTGAGGATCAAAGATCCAAGCTTTCAGGTTAATCTTCTTCTTTCTTTTTTATACACTTATGTTGGGGTATTTAGATAATACCGTTTACTGTGAGTTGCTTATTGCTGTTCATCTTTCTATGGGCTCGATTAGGGGTTTGTGATTTGGCAGAGTTTTAGTCTGTTTTTCAGGTGGGTTGCTTTCAAAGATTACATTTTTAATCAATTTGGTATGTGGGCTTTACCTTGTGAAGCACATGATGATGAATTCTTGTAGATCTTCTCTTCTTTCCTGTTGCGATTGTATAATTTTCTTGGAAGCATGAATTTTGAAGTTTCTACTTCTTTGATTAGATTGATGTTGTAGACTTCTGTGTATGTATGTGTTAGTGTTTTTTTTTTCTTTTTTTAAATTTAATTGTGTATGTTGTTGAAGTTTCTGTTATCATAATTCTATCCCATTTATTATCATGTAAGCTTGTATTTTGTTACCCTATTTAGCTTCCTTTATCTGTACTTGCCTTTTCTTGCCAGCACCTTAATCTAATAAACCCATTTAGCTTTGTATGTCTTTCTTTATCCTTTCAGCTGACATTTTTGATCTATTGCTTAATCTGATGATCTTATTAAGGGTTCTCCGTTAATGTTTTGTATCAGGAATAAATTTTGAGTCCCTTATTGTGCCATCAATCTTGAGTTAGGTTGTGTTATCGCCTTATCGGGTCTTTCAACTGAGTATGGTTTCGGGTTTTAGAGCAGCCCCTGCTCTCATTAATAGTATCCTCGTTTGGTTGCTTTTTACTGGATATCTCAGCCATGCTGCTCAAAGTGATATTGATTGTCTGAAATCCATAAAAAACACTTTTGAAGATCCAAACAACTACTTGGCATCATGGATTTTCGAAAACACTACCCAAAAATCTATATGCAAATTCACCGGGATTGAGTGTTGGCATGAGGATGATAACAAGATCATAAATATCCGCCTCTCTGATATGGGACTTAAGGGCGAGTTTCCTCTTGGGATTTCCAATTGTAAGTCCATGACGGGCCTTGATCTCTCGAGCAATAGTATCCATGGAAGCATTCCTAGTAACATCTCAAGTTTAATTGGTTTCATCACTATTCTTGATCTCTCTTCCAACCAGTTTTCAGGAGGGATCCCTGCTGATCTTGGGAACTGCTCTTTCATCAATGTCCTTAAACTTGATAACAACCTGTTGACTGGTCAAATCCCTCCACAGATTGGTCTACTCAACCGAATTAAGGCATTCAGTGTTGCTAAAAACCAACTGAATGGGCCAATTCCTTCTTTTGTGAATGCCTCGTTTACCGCTGAAAGTTATGCTGGTAATGCTGGATTATGTGGTCGTCCTTTGTCCGCTTGTAGGGACCGTTCAGTAAAATCACATTCTTCGGCAATTGTTGGAGGAGCTGTTGCTGGGGTGACTTTTGGAGCCTTGGTTTTCACTATCGGTTTGTTCTTCTATATGCGTAAGATGTCTAGGAAGAAGAAGGATGATGATCCCCTTGGCAACAAATGGGCCAAGATTATCAAGAACACCAAAAACATTAAGGCAAGATTTCACTTGTTATTGATAGTTATTCAAATATCTGGTCTCTAGTTTCTTTGCTTGGTTAACATGTACTTCATCTAATTATTTGATCCATTTACGTAATGGGTCTAACAATAGAATACATTAGGATTTTTTGGGTAGGATCAATGAAGTTTTACAAATAAAAAATATGTGAACCAGTTTTATACAAGCTTTTATCTTAATGTTGTCATTTTTTCTGTTTTCAGCTTTCAATGTTTGAGAAATCTGTATCCAAAATGAATTTGAAAGATCTGATGAAGGCCACAGACGACTTCAGCAAAGTGAACATAATCGGGTCAGGGAGGTCCGGGACAATGTACAAGGCAGTACTCCAAGATGGGACCCATCTTATGGTGAAGCGGTTGCAGGACACTCAGCACTCGGAGAAAGAATTTTTATCCGAGATGGCTACTTTAGGAAACATAAAACACCGTAACTTGGTTCCCCTTCTAGGTTTTTGTCTCACCAAAAAGGAAAGACTCTTAGTCTACAAACACATGCCTAATGGCTACCTTCATGATAATATACACGACCTGAAGGAGGGTGCAAAAACTATGGACTGGCCATTGCGTCTCAAAATCGGGATTCGTGCAGCCAAAGGGTTCGCGTGGCTCCACCACAGCTGCAATCCGCGTGTCATTCATCGAAACATAAGTTCAAAATGCATTTTGCTCGATTCCGATTATGAGCCCAAAATCTCCGACTTTGGCCTAGCTCGCCTCATGAACCCTATTGACACTCACTTGAGCACTTTCGTGAACGGTGAATTCGGTGATTTGGGATACGTTGCTCCCGAGTATACGAGGACTCTGCTAGCCACCCCAAAGGGGGACGTGTACAGCTTTGGAGTCGTGCTTTTGGAGTTAGTAACGGGGGAGAAACCCACTCATGTGGCTAAAGCCCCCGAAAGCTTCAAGGGAAACCTAGTCGACTGGATTTCAGAACTATCTGCATCGTCTAAGCTTCAAGACGCCATTGATCAATCCTTGGTCGGGAAAGGTTTTGATAGCGAGCTTTTCCAGTTCCTTAAAGTCGCTTGCAGTTGTGTGCTACCTGGTCCGAAAGAAAGACCGACCATGTTTGAAGTGTATCAGTTCCTCAGAGCTATTGGACAACGGTACAATTTCACGACTGAGGACGAAGTCTTGGAGCCGCCGGATGCAGGGGATGCTGATGATAATCTAGCGGAACTCATCGTTGCTCCTGACTCTAATGTATAGCAAATCTATTGCTGGACACAACAAGAATAATGATCCATCTGGTGCTGTTTATATATATACACACATACATATGTATTGTTGCTGTTGGTTGGTTATGTAATGGATTTTGTTTTATATGTCTCTTTATACCTCTACTTCATGTTCAACTTCTTGAGCTTTATCGCTACTTATTTTGCCAGCTGACATTGATTAGCTGTGTATTAGTTAGTTAGCTTCTTAGTATTGAAAAACTTGCCTTCTGTGACTAGTATATAATCATAGTGATAGATTGAGTAGTAATCCCTCCTCCATTAAAATTTCTCATAATTTTTGGACGAGCAACACTTGTGTACAAATTTCTATCGTAGAAATATTCATTTTTTAAAAATTCGCGGATCTAAACCGGGTCGGGTCAGATTTGGACATTTTTTTTCAAAATTAGCGCAACTTGTAGTTTCAGGTTTTTTCGCTCCCAGGTATGTTACAATTTGGGCAAAGACGTGTTACAATTAGGCAAAATCTGTGTTACAAATTCTTAAAAAATTATTTTTTTGTACTTTTCAAGTAACTATAAATAAAATATGTATTTCTGCAAGTATAAATATGTGTTATTTAATTTATTTTTTATTCTCTTTGTTGATTTATGTTAATAATATGTTTTTTCGCTCACAGGTATGTTACAATTTGGGCAAATACGTGTTACAATTAGGCAAAATCTGTGTTTCAAATTCTTTAAAAATTAATTTTTTATACTTTTCAAGTAACTATAAAGAAAATATGTATTTCTGCAAGTATAAATATGTGTTACTTAATTTATTTTTTATTCTCTTTGTTGATTTATGTTAATAATATGTATTCATGTACTTAATACATCATTTAATACCTTATATATGTTATATAAAATATAATATATATTTTTATAAGGATAAATAAATGTTTGTGTATAGAGTAACACACATTTGATCTTGCAGTAACACACATTTACTCTAATTGTAACACACATTTGCAGTAACACACATTTACTCTAATTGTAACATACATTTGCAGTAACACACATTTACTCTAATTGTAACACACATTTATTCTAGATGTAACACACATTTGTAGTAACACAAATTTACTCCAATTGTAACATAAATTTGCAGTAATACATATTTACTCTAATTGTAACACATATTTGTTCCTCAATTTGTGTTATTATATGAGCATATATGTGTTACTATAGGATAAAATGTATTTTTATAGAGAATAAATATGTGTTACACATACAATGTAACATATACATGTGTTATATTGCATGAAAAATATTTACTTCTACAAAAATAAATGAATATGTGTAGAAAATAATATTTAATCTGATTGTAACACACGTTTTGCCTTAAAGTAACATACATTTGCCCCAACTGTAACATACCTGGGAGCGAAAATCAAAGCTGCGCGAATTTTGGAAAAAAATACTCAAATTCGATGCGACCCAATTTAGACCCGCGAATTTTCAAAAATGGATATTTCTACGGATCTTTGACCCGTAGAAATTTGTATATAAGTGTTTTTCTTTTTGGACACATGTATTATGAAATATTCTCAAATTAATTGCTATTTTTTAAAAATTACGTCTCGTCTTGCTAAATTAATATTTCTATAAATAATAATAAAAAATATTTTTTTGTAATTATATATTTTCTTACACTAATATACATACATCTCAAGTCATTATTTTACATATATTTAATTTATTATTAATTTAATTTAATTTAATTTAGGGTTCTTGTAGCACAATTAATCATAGGTCCGAGGCACAACAGACAGTTGTCGGGCCCAATCCCACAAGGTTCAAAAGCCCTAGCAAAGGCTCGGAGACGGCCAAGACAGGGACATCGATGGGACATCATCGTCCCTCAGACTTCAACAGTCTAGGTCAATGTTAGCCTCGACATTGGAGCACATTGCCCAATCAAGACGAGGTCCGATAAGGATTTAAGCAAAGAAGCTGCAGTCGACAATGACAAACGACGACCGACATCACCAAGTGCTGGACGACATTGCCCAACCTCGCACGATGTCCCACAAAGCAAGCGAGATCCCCTGAGTGGTCAAGTCAAGAACCTCGAACCTCGACCTGGGAGGCGATGTCTTTAGGTCTAGTCAGCAGATAAGGTCTAGCCAAAAGTAGCATGTACCACTTTGATTCTCTAGGGCCATCTTTTTTGCCTTTTATGTCTGATGATCTATAATGTTCACACCCAACTCAACTTGTGCTTCAGTTTTAAAAGAATAAACTTTTTTCTTTTGATCAGTTTTAAATTGGTACCCATACCTCCCAACTAGCCAACTAAACCTCATGCTTTTAATATGATAAGATTCAGGACAAGTGTGACTTTTATAGTAAGTGATAATCTGGAAAGTTGGTTCATTAGGAACTATTCTAGCATGTACCTTCCATTCACACCCCTCAGTCTTACACTTAGCATACACCATTTCTCTATCATTTTTGCCAATTTAATATCCCTCTTCCTAATAATAAAGTCAGAGTGCAAAGCATCAATGAACTCCCACTTATGATTGAAAAGCATTTTTAGTTTCAATTGTGGGTGCTTTGGATTGAAAATTGGACACATACCACCCTTACATTCACTGTCAGACCCTTTGTCACTAATAAAATTCTCACCACTCTCAGTAACATCTTCCTCTCCACTCTCTTCAAGCTCTGACCCCTCATCTAAACTAGTACACTCATACTCAGCATGTGACCCATGATCTTCACTCTCATCCTCTTCACTATCACTACAAATATAGTCACTATCATCACTCTCACTATCTTCAACTATATAACCCCTTTATCTTTGTCTTTTCTATCCCCACCTTGAACTTCCTCATTCTCTCCCTCTTGAGCTCCCTCAATCTTTCCATCTTCAGCTCTTTCCTCCGCCTCACTGTCTCCATTAGCCCCCACACTTTCATCTTTATCTAACTCAAAGTAAATATTCAACTCTCTAGAAGCCAAAATAATTTGCTCAACTAAGGGCTTGAAGGAAGCATGATTAGTAAGAGGTAAAAACCTACCCTCTTCTTTATATGAGAACAATTTACTAAACAACCCCCCCCCCCCCCTCCCCAAAAAAAAAATCCACAATTTATACCAATTTTTTTAGGGAATTAAAAGTGAAGACTTTACTATTAACATGATCAAACTTATATATACTACCACCCTCGTACTTACCCATATTAATCCTCCCATTAACATGAAGACACATAGTATATTCATGCCCACCAACTTTTGGATACTTTAAATATGTTGACATAAATGGACAACACAAAGAGACAACACACTGAGCATATACAATATATAAACCAAATAAATATGGCCAAAAACACTTTATACACAACGAGCATGCCAACAAGTACTAATGAAATCACACTTTAACACTTCACATTCAAAGTTTTCTGAAAACTAACAATATTTTTTTCAAAATCACAAAACCCAAAGTTGAATATTGTAAAATAAGATTGAATCATATCGTATAAAGGTGGATGATCTTTGATTTTGCTCACATTACGAAACCTCATACTTAGGACTCTCTTCGTTCGCTGTTTCTTTACTCTCTTCTCCGATTAGGGTTTCTCAATTCACATTCTATCTTTTCACGTTAAAAATTAGGTAATATGTAGGGTTAAATCTCTTGGGTTGGATATGATACCAAACCCGTTTTCTTAATTTGACCGACCCATAGCCCACCTCTTTAAATAATTGAGAGAATATATCCGTGCTGACATCCCCTTTTATCTATTTCTGAATCTATAAAATCTTACGTGGCTTCGTACCATGTTTCCTACATACCTTTCTAATTTTCTCCTAATTTTATATTTTTAAAAAAATATGAATAACTGCTATCGGTTACTTTTTTATCCATTTTCTTTTTTATCTATTTCTGAATCTATAAAATCTTACGTGGCTTCGTACCATGTTTCCTACATACCTTTCTGATTTTCTCCTAATCCCCTTTTATCTATTTCTGAATCTATAAAATCTTACTTGACTTCGTACCATGTTTCCTACATACCTTTCTAATTTTCTCCTAATTTTATATTTAAAAAAATATATGAATAACTGCTATCGGTTACTTCTTTATCCATTTTCTTTTTTTTATCTATTTCTGAATCTATAAAATCTTACGTGGCTTCGTACCATGTTTCCTACATACCTTTCTAATTTTCCCCTAATTTTTTTTTTTTTTTTTAAATATGAATAACTGATATCGGTTACTTCTTTATCCATTTTTTTTTAATTCAAAAATTTCTCCATCAATTCCATCACTCCATATTTCTAAATAATTTTATTTTTCATCTTAAAACAAATCTTTTTAATAGTTAAAAAATAGTAACTATCGTCCATAAATCTCGACCAACTAAATCTCACTCATTAGTCATTTTAAAATTATATATATATATTATTAATTTCAAATTAAATTATTTATTAATTTCAAATTAAATAACTATTAAATACTTAAATACATTTTTTAGAATAATCATATTTAAAATTAAAAAGTTAATATTTTTAAATACAATTATATAATTTTTAATATTTTATAAAAAAATTAATTTAACATTAACCCGCGTATTTGGGGGGTTATGTACTGGTATGGTCACTATTTGCAAAAGACAAAACTAAATTTGTCGATTAAAAAAAAATCTAATTTGGCATCTTTGTTTTGAGTCGACTGTCAAAAGGGAAAAAAAAAAAAAAAAAGCGAACAATTCTACCTCTCTAATCTACTATGGAACTCTTTGATGAACAAAATCAACAGCAAAAGCTAATCAATTGATCGAAAATCAAAAGTTCCTTAGAATTAGGGTTCAACATTCCGAAACAGGATTGAGCTGAATGGAAGCCTCGAATCATATCGCCATTTTTTCCACTCTGAAATCCCAATTTGAAAGCTCTACCAACAGAGACGATAAAACCAAGAAACCGTTGAACTTATGGCCCGGAATGTACCATTCGCCGATGACGATTGCCCTCTGGGAGACCAAATCCAGCATATTCGAAAGGCTCATTGACCCCCCACTTGATGCTCCTCCTCAAACTCACTTGCTTACCAAGACCCCATCTCACAGTCGAATGACCATTCTCTACAACTTCTCCACCGATTATACATTGCGGGAGCAGTATAGGGATGCTTGGAATGAGGTCAGAATTGGGAAATTGCTTGAAGATCTTGATGCCCTGGCTGGTACCATTTCAGTCAAGGTACATAATTCCTCTTCCTTTTTGGAAAATACTACCATCTCCGTCCTCAAAAAGTATGGAAGTTTGCTTTTGAATTTAAGATTCTTGAGAATGAGATTATTACTTCTGTCTTTTTCTTCAGTAGTTGTATGTTCTGATTCTGAATATCTTAGACTTCATATTTTGTTAATTGTGTTCAAACCCATTGAGCAGTATATCAGTGTGTGTCTTGACTGGAGATCCATTGCTTAGAGATTCTTGAAATGATAAATGCATCTTTTGTTGAATTGATTTATTCAGCAATGTATGAGTAAACAAGTTATGAATGTCATGAGCTGCAAGCTAGTAGTAATGGGTATGTTGTTTTATTTTGTAATCTTTTATCTTGTTTGTTGCTTATTAGCACTGCTCGGACGATGATAGCACTACTCGACCATTATATTTGGTGACTGCTTCTATTGACAAAATTGTGATAAAGAAGCCTATCAGTGTGGATGTTGATCTTAGAGTAGCTGGTGCTGTTACTTGGGTTGGTCACTCGTCTATTATGATTCAGCTTGATGTTACTCAGCCTACTGTAGGTACTTTCTCGTTGAAGAATTTTGAATCGAGCGCTGTCTAAATTTGTTAAATGTATAAATGTTAAACCTCGAACTTAGATCTTGTCCCGTGAATTTATCACCTGAAACATAGACTTTATCTCATAACAAGATCTTATACCTTCCCTTAATTGGTTAAATTTATTACCAAAATTTTATTTCATTTCCTTAATGCATTTCTTAGCTCATCACTGGCTATAAGTTTCCATTCCACAGAGACAGAAGACCCTACTAATTCAATTGCTCTGACTGCCAACTTCATTTTTGTGGCTCGCGACTACAAGACGGGCAAAGCTGCTCCAGTGAATCGGCTCATTCCCGAAACAGAACGAGAGAAGTTGCTGTATGAAGCTGCAGAATCGAGAAGTAAATTGAGAAAAAGGAAATTAAGAGATGAAAAGACAGAGAGTGAGAATGGAGAGAGAAATAGATTGGAGGCATTACTTGCTGAGGGCCGTATATTCTGTGACATGCCTGCCTTGGCGGATAGGAACAGCATTCTTCTCAAAGATACTTGCCTCGAGAACTCCTTAATTTGTCAGCCACAGCAAAGAAACATTCATGGTCGTATATTTGGAGGATTTCTGTTGCACAGGGCGTTTGAATTAGCATTCTCAACAGCTTATACTTTTGCTGGAATGATGCCATCATTTTTGGAAGTTGATCTTGTTGATTTTCTGAGGCCTGTGAGTGTCTTTTGGTGCAGCTCGACCGTAATTTTTTCTTCTATTATGAATAATACGTCGTGTGTTAATGCTATGCAGGTGGACGTAGGAGATTTCTTGCGTTTCAAATCATGTGTATTATACACTGAATCGGAGAACCCAGATCGACCACTAATCCACGTTGAGGTTGTTGCACATGTTACAAGACCTGAACTTAGGTCTAGTGAGGTATGATACAAGCATATAATAAATGTTTTGTAAAAGAGTCACAAGCCTTGACACACAGAAACTAGAAAGGATTTGCTTTGATGAGATACATTTCATGTGAAAAGAGTGAGCAATGTTATAGTATAATTTACCAACTTAAATCAAAGTGTGATTTCTTTGCAGGTTTCGAATACGTTTTACTTCACCTTTACTGTTCGTCCTGAGGCAAAGTCGATGGATAAAGCGCTAATCAGGAAGGTGGTTCCTGCAACGGAGGAGGAGGCACAGCGAATCATTGCTCGTATGGATGCTGATTCGTTGTAATCTCCGAGTATGCCATACCGTAGCAAAACTGTTGCTAATGTTTTGTGTAGCAATCCTTGTATGAGTAGATCTCCGTGAACTCTATTTTAAAAAATATATTGTTTAGTAAACAAAATTATCAATTTCATTATAAAACTTTTGTGAATCAAATTCATAGGACTTTTGGTCTCCTTGTAGTGGTTTTGCATTCTGGAGTATTTTCAGCTCTCAGTAGAAATTTTATAGCCCCAGAGTTATGCTCATTTACATATGAAGCTTCACACGAGAACACTGCCCATTAAATATTGGGTCAACCACGTCCTAGTGTTTTTTAGCATAGTAAACCACAAGAGGGTGTTGTTACTTTTTACAATTTAAGGTGGGTGCAAAAACACCTTTCCAACTGGCAAGAATGTTAATCGAGTGTACTAATAAAATACTGATTGTACTTCCACTTAGTTGAATGTACTAATAAAATACTGATTATTTTAAAAAACGTGGACATTTAATACACTGAAAAGGTGTTCAGATGATGTGACGTTTTACTGTAGCAATCACAATTATTTTGATTTTTTCTCGAATCGAAGATCGAACTAATTGATGTATTCTTATTGTACCATAGTCATTCTTATTGTACCATAGTGATTCTTAGTGTACTATTGTATTTCTTATTATACTAAGATTTTATACAGAAATAAGGTATTAAAAATGTCCTACCCAATAAAAATTCGGCCAAAAATAGAACAAAATGGGCTAAAAATATACAGAAATCTCACTCTAGCCAAAGTCAAAACACATAAATCCATCGTAGTTAAAAAACTGCTCCGAACATGAACAGTGACGTCTAATAAACCATCCAAAACTCACAAGCTCATACAAAAGAGAAGGAATCGAAAATTTTAAAAAATGACTGGGCAAATACAATAATTTGTTGGCATCCACCTTCCTCAACGGACCGTCTTCTCAGGCGAGCAACCCCAAATCGGCATTCACCTTCCTCAAGGACACTCTTCTCGATGAAAACCCTTCCTCAACGGACCCAAATCGGATGTGAAAACTGATGATGGTTCATTTTTTTAGAAAGAAATCACGGATGACACCACAGGCGAGAAAGAAAGTCATTGAAGCAATTACACAAACATCTAATGTGGAAAAAAAAAATTAGGGCGAAAAATTTACTGAAACTAAGTATGAGTAATAGTACACAGCTCATCGTCTTCACTGAGACTCTTTGATGAAGGCCTGGACCACCGCCATCACTCTTCGACGAAGGCCTGGACCAAAAGCATAGGGCACGCTGCGCGAAATCCACCTGCTCAACAACCATCTCCCCGGCTGCCTTCCCTACCGCCGGAAAACACAGGCAGCGGCGGCGCGTGGGGGTGTCTGAAGCCAGATTTCTCAATCATCGACAACACATTCATCGTCTCCGTCAGAGAACCTGCTTGATGAACCAAAAATCAGTAAAAATCCACAAATCCAAAAATTAAAAAAATAAAACGACATCAAATTAGGATACAAGTGTGGGAAAGGTTAGATCTCCCGCCGAAAAACCTACCGAAATCGACGATTTCACAGAAACTCCATTACCCCCAAGAAAAACCACGTCTCGTCTCACCCGTCCAGATCCGCCGCTCCGTCGCCTCCGTCTTCGCCCCCCTTTGCCGCCGTTGCTCCGCCCCATCCATCTTCCTTTTACCGCCGTGCATATATATATTTATATATATATATATATCTATATATATAGAGAGAGAGATAGAAAGATAGGGGAGACGGGAGAGGGAGAGTATGAGAGATAGAGAGAGATATTTTGTGTCTCTCTGTATCACAGCTGTCGTGGCAAAATTGTTATTAATAGGAAAATAATGGGTCTTTGTTAATAAGATTACACTCAGTTGAAAAATGAAGAGATAACAATACCACCATGATGTGATTAGGAGTAGATAGTGCATACCGGCCTGTCATTATCTCTTAAATATTCTTTCTTTATATATCTATAAAACCAGAAGGTTATCAATATCGTTACATTCATCTATCTAATCTATTAGATACAAATTAGTAAACCAAAAAAAATTAAAACAATAAAATTATGCATCTTAGAAAGTAAACAACAAGAACAATCTTGGATAGGAGAGAGCATTTCTTCTACTAAATGTTAAGGGGGAGGCTCTCATCATCAGAGCCCGACGCTTGCTGCAGCATTGGATTAATCGGGACTGGAAATTTGTGGGCGGAACTGATGATGGTTCGTTCATTTATCATCCCGACTTCTTTGCAGACACGGTCTAAACTCGTTAGGAAGTCCCTGACGACCATGAAGATCCTGAAAGGATGAGCTTCCTCCTTGGCTGAATCTCCATGGAAATATTCTGTTATTTCCTTGACCAGAGACATTGCTAGACTTTCTTGAGCTTGAATCCTGAAAATTTCCTCTTCTCCCTCTTCAATAAAGCTGTTGATAGATTCTGAAAACTTACTTTCCTGCAGACATATCTCTTCGTTCAACTTAACAACGTCTCTGATATTCACGATTCCTTTGGAAAGCTTGGAGACATCGTTACTAAGCATTTCAGCATCCATCACAGCAGCTTTCTTCACATTAGAAAGCTCAGAACTCAGAGGCGCAACAACTTGGAGGCCTAGCTTCCTACACTTAGAATCATCATTTATAGATGAACTCTCTGGGCCCCCGCCACAAGAAAGACGAACTCCTTCGCTTCTTATAATCTCCTGAACAACGAAATGTAGAAGCGTGGTTTTCCCGTCCGCCCCCTTCACATCAACAAGCTTGAGGAGTGTATCCAGCTTGAATGCATGAGCATCACCCCGATTTGTGCCCACGTTCATTCTGTTCCCTGTTTTCAGCACAGCTTCCAGAAGTTTGAGGAACATTCTATTCGTTCTCAGCTCTTCACAAGCTGCCTGTAACATCATCAAACACACATACTCACTCTGTAACAACAGAGATATAGATACACTGATAATGATATGAAAAGTTACCTCAAGGGTTGTAAATGACTTTTTCAAGTACTCAACCTCCGATTCGAAATTGGATATATAGAGCATCACCTCTACTCTTCTGAACGCATTTGGGATATCGACAACTGCCTTCAGAAATCTCTCAGCAGGTCCAAGCTTGACCAGCGAGTCCTCCTTGTACTCTTTCAGCTTACGTTCCTCTTCCTCTGTTGGAGCCATCTTCAGTAAACTTTCGAGAAGTTCCGTCCCTAATAAATCTGCATTGCCTGTATTCAAGAAATTTCACATTGTTTCAACAACATAATCCAGTCAAATTGGCTAAGTGAAACATAATCACAACATTTCTCAATTCATCAAGCAGATTGACATGAAACTGAACAATTTACTTAATGATCAACACAATCACATTATGCACATAGGATAAAATTAGATAAACAATGTCCTACATAATCTTGTAGCAAAAGAAGTTAAATACCTTCTAAAAGTCCTTCACAAACTTCATCTACGGTGACATGGAGAGCCTTCAACAGGATGGCAATATTCTGAGCCTTCTTCGGGTCAAGAATCCGATCACCATTATCTTGTCCAGGAGAGGGAAGAACCTGCCATCTAGTTGCTTCCTTTGGATTTGGTTTCGGAGTATTAACAACGAACAATGTCTCAATCATCTCCTCATTCAATCTACAAATTGTGTTAATTCAGAAAATGAGCATTGTAAATGAAGATCGTACAAACAAGAGGACAATGCATCTATAAGAACAAGAGCAGAGAATCATACTCGAACGAGTTGCTGCATTTGAGTTGATCCCAGACCATCTCACGATCAGAGCTCGCCCTTACTTTATCCCAGTGCAACGGCTTCAATTTTGGTTTAGGAGGACTCTCCCCATTCAAATCCGCATTTTCGCACGTTTCCTTATTCACAGATTCTTTATCTCCATCATTCTTGACAGTTTGTGAATCATTTGAAAGCAGCTGAAGAGGAGAAATCAATGGGGGACTCTCAAAAGAGATTGGTTTTAAGGGGTTCTTCAAAGCCGGCGGCCCCATGGGCTTTATGGCTGGTGGAGTTGGGGTTTTAGGACTACTGTCCCATGCTTTAATCAATGGTGGCGGCGGGGGTGGCGGTGGAACAGAAACAGTGGGTGGAGGGGGCGGCGATGGCACGAAAACTGGGAAAAAAGCTGGTGGAGTGGGAGGCGGAGATGGTATAACAGTGGCGATATACTGCGCAGGGCTTTCATTTCTCACAGGAGACTCCACGTTCTGCTCAGAATCATTCAAAACCATAGATGATGATTCTTCACTTCCACTCGAGTTTGATTCTGGCATCGATGAACTTATTTGGGGCGCCGAATTATGCTCTTCAGAGCTGAAAATCCTCACCGGAGATGCTACATCCTGATCTGAAGTATTTGAAATCCTCGGTGATGATTCTTCACATCTCTGCGAACATCTTTCTGGGGACAATAACACCACATCTTTCATCTCCAACGGTGCTGAAGTAGCAACGGTGCTTTGATCGGAAGCACTTGCAATTCTAGGAGATAATTCCTCCTCTTCCCCTGAATATCTATCCGGCGACGACAAACCTGGTGAATACGGCAGTACAGATTCTGAGGCCATCGAATCTTGCATCTCAGAAGCTGTTGGAATATCATTAAAATTATGATGTGAAGGGCTGCTAATTCCAACTGGAGAATCCACATTCGAATTCCTCGGCGATGATTCCTGCGTAGCCAAGTTTTTTGAGCACGGCGGCGATTGTGATGCAGATTCCGGGAATAACAGAGCTTGCAACTCCATGGCTGTTGGAATGTCAGTCGAGTTATGCTGTGCAAGGCTGCTAATTCTCATCGGAGATTCCGTATCTTGATCCGGAACATTCGAATCCCTAGGCGATGATTCCTCACAAAGTCTCTCTGGGGACGATGAAAATATAGGCGAATCTCGAATTGGGCTGCTAATCTTCACTGGACATGCCTCATTTTGATCCAAAGCATTCGAATTCCGCGGCGATGATTCCTCTTTGTGCAGATACCTTTCCGGGGACATTGAACTCGGCGGTAATGGGGATGAAGATTCCGGAAGCACCAAATCTCCAATCTCCGGCAGTGATGGAATAGAAGTGATGTTATCTTGGACGGGGCAGTAACTCCTCGGTGGAGATTCCACATTCTGCTCGGAAGCATTAGAAATCCTAGGAGATGATTCCTCACTTCTCCTAGAATATCTTTCCGGTGAAGATGAGCTCAGCGGCGATGGCGATGCAGATTCCTGAAGCAACGAATCTCCCATTTCCGGATGTGGAGGCAACGGTGCAATAGTCTGAATCTCAATTAAGTCCGGCGACTTGGGCACCGAATGTGTCGGGCTCAGGTTATTCGCGGGAGAAAGACTCAACGACGCAGACCTCGCCGGAGAGCCCGAACACGACCCGGGAACAGAAGACGAGTAGGTACACGTTGAGTCCGACGTCGATCCATTGAAATTCTCGACTTCCATAGCAGCAAAAGTCCTTCTAGAAGCTGATCCAGTGCCAATCGAGCTATCCTTGCCATTAATCGAGCCTTTCGGAGAGTAGAACGATTCAATCTCATCATCTTTACTCGACACAACTTCGGCATTATTCCGAGAATCCTGCCGGGAACTCTGCTGAATAATCAACGGCGGCAACGGGCGGAGCTCCGGCGAGTCCAATTTCCGGGAATAAGAAGCGTTGCTGAAGTAATTGGCGCTAGTGCCGCCCGGCGCATGTGAATTGACCAAAGTGCCCAGGTATAGGAACTCGGCACTGCTTTGCGAAGGTCTCTGAAGCTTCGGAACATGGTGGGTATTCGGACCCTGGTTAAACGAAATGGTGCTGCAGGTATCGGATCCTAGGGTTTTAGATTCATTAACGGAAGGCGATCGACGGTCGGTGCGCCTGCGGAAGTGGAGGAAGACGGCAAGGGAGACTACGACGACGGCGGCAATGACAGCGGCGACGGCGGCTACAATGAGTTGAGAGGAGGTAGAATTGGGCTTGGAGGGGCGTGGGACGGAGAGGGAGGAGATGTTAGCGGGGAAGGTAGCCAATGAGGCAGGGGAAGGAGGGGAGGTGTAGGATGGGAAGAAAGGGGAGTTTTGATCAGGAGTAGAAGTGGAAGCGGTGAAAGGGTATTTGGGAGGGGCGGGGGTGGGGGTGGGGGGCGGGGAGGAGTCTAGTGGGAGGAAAGGCTGGTGGAGGATGCGGCGGTGGGCGGCGGAGGGTCGGAGGGTGGTGGTGGGGTTGGGCATTTTGTGCTGAAAGTTGGAGTATGAAAGGTAGCTAGGTTCTTCACATTTTTTCACACTTCAGTCCAGTGCAGTGCAGTGTGTGAGAGTGAAGGAGAATAGAAGTTTAGAGTAGCAGTGAAATACCAATTATTAATGTATTGATGATGATGATGACTGACTAGTGTTATGCATTAAATAAAGATATACACATGTATTATTTTTATTATTTAGTAGTATAAGATTTTTGATGTTATTACTGGATCTCAAGTCCAGGTGTCCATCATCATCATCATATTAAAATGATTAGTGGTGTTTGATGGACCAACAGTAAAAGACTCAAATTTTGAAATAGTAAATAATTTTTTTTAATCAAAAAAATATACCAAAACACTATCAAATGTAGGATCGGGATCCCACTTCTGTGCACGTGAGTCCTGTGCAAGGAAACCGTCGGATCACGCACGCATCTGCACGAATATATGTGTGTGATTCAACCGTTTCCCTCCTGCACAGGACCCTCTTGTACATGAGGGAATTTTCATCCATCAAATGTACCCCATGCATTGACACAATTATGTATAATCTCATTGACATTTTGATGTAATTGATCCGAAATTTGGTATAAAAAAATATTTAATTCGTAATAAAAATAAATATATAATAATTATAGTAGGTAATAAGAACAAAAGATGTATTCTCTATATTCCATAGAAATTTGTAAGTGGGGAGGGACACATATATTTAAAAAAAATTGGAATAAAATAAAAAAAGGTAGCACTTGAGGGGTAAATTGGTAAAATTTTATGTATAAAGTAAATAAATTAGTTGGATGAAATATAATTTGAGTCCAAAAGTGAAAAGATAATGATATTTTGTGTAAATATGAAAATATTGTTAAAGTAGAGCTTCTGAAAAAAAAAAAAATTTAGGTCTGCAAGTTCTTTCTTGAATGTAAAAAAAATTGCAAATTCTTATGGGACGAAAGAAATACATAATATTTTTTTAAATAAAATAATCATTGCCTCTATTTAGTTATCTTCCTCTCATTTTATAATCATCCTCTCCAAATCAACTCCCTGTCACAAACAAATAACTTTTTTTTCAATCTTTATTTTTAACAAAAGCACAAAATTAATGATATAAGTACTATAAAAACAAATATTCATTCAGCATAATGCATATATAATGATAAAGAGAAAAAAATTGAAATTTCATTCATATTACGATTGAATAATTTGAAACAAGAGTCCCTTCAATAGTTTTCACTTCCTCTCAGAAGATCAGTGTTTTTCTTGATAGAATAAATTTCATTTTTTAGGATTTTTTTTATTGAAAAATATTTTTATGAATAAATTTCATTTCTTAGGATTTTTTTATTGAAAAATATTTTTATGGAAGTGAGTTAGGAAAAAAATTGTCACAGAATTTGGTACACATTCTTCTAAAAAATAAATGCAATTTAGTTTCTTCATAACTGTTTAATTAATTAAAAAATTTATATAATATATTCTGTCACTAATTTAGGAGATGTGGTCTTGATTTATGCCAGCAGCTAGCAATGGGTGCAATGAAACCAAATTTGAAACTAGTAAAGGGCCTCGTGATGAAAGTCGTTTTGAATTGTAAAAAGTGGCATCATAACTCATCTTTATAACAACTTAAATCAAATTATGTATTTCCATTATTACACAATCTATTCCATGTCTTTACATGCACGTAAAATAATAATTACGGCTTAGTCTTGTATACATCAGTTATACCGTGTAACTCAAGTTCATTTTTAAAAAGTTACACAAAATACTATGAAAAAGTTACTCATGTTATTACTGAAAAGTGGATCTTTAATAGTGTAACTTTTCAGTAATAATTTGTGTAACTTTTCAGTAATAAATTGTAAAACTATTTAAAAATAAACTTGAATTGTACAGTACACCTGGTGCATAAGAGACTTACCCAATAATTTCATATATAACATGACTTTTTTCTTTTATCATTTTAGATCATGCATGACCTATCGATTAATTTTCAGAAACTGATATTATAAGATGAATTTGCGTTTGCAATATTTTATATTTTGATGAAATTTCTCAATTCTGAAAATAAAATTAAAATATTATATTTTGTGTTCGAATTATACAAACATTCTTTTAAAATTATAATTATTTTTGGAGTAAGTCTTGTATAAAACTATCTTAATGTAATGAGAACTGTACTTATCATTTTTTATTAAATTTTTTTTCTTTTTAAAAGTGATAATTTTTTATTAATAAATGACAAGTGTCGTATCATGAAACAGTCTTGTATAAATTTATTTACTTTTAGCTAGACGATCTTTACAATGCGTCGTAACTCGTAACATGAATTGTGATGAATATTATGACGAGATGTGATGCCAAACATGTGAGTTTCTTTCGAATTCTGTAGCATTTGTGTTCTTGTGAAAATTGTTTTGTCTTCAAATCATATATCTTGTCCTATAAAATTGTTTGTCTTCAAATTATATATCTTGTCTTATTTCAATGCTTCACGAAATTCGTTTGGATGATGCAAGGGTTGGATACATTCGTGTATTCAATTAATGAAAGTGATTTTTTTTTAATATATTACTAATAAATACTTCGAAAATTAAGGCTATCGAATCAAACATGATGAATTCGCACCGCATAAAAATAAAATTTAAGTAAATTCAGTGTAAAATCATTATAAAATGTTATTTATTAGTTAATAGATAAGTTTTTATTTTCTAGTAGTGTTGAATGATGGACGAAATATTTTTCGATGAAATTTGTTTGATAGATTAATCTTGTATGCACAAATTATAAGGTGCAACTCAAGTTTATTTTTTAAAAGTTACACAAAATACTATTAAAAGGTTAGACATGTTATTACTGAAAAGTGTATCTTTCATAGTGTAACTTTTCAGTAATAATTTATGCAACTTTTCAGTAATAAATTATTTAACTTTTAAAAATGAACTTGAGTTGCACCGTGTAATTGGTGCACAAGAGACTTAGGGCTGGTTTGCAAGCTCTAAAAAAAAATTTAGAATCACTTTTTTTTAAAGTTAATAAGACTCAGTTTTTCAAAAAAAAAAAAAAGTAATTCTACACTCTTTTTAGAGTTTACAAACACACCCTTAATGTTGCTGGATTGCTAAAAGCACTCGCATGAATTGAATTCATAAATATGGAACAAATTTGCATATACCTGTGTTGAAATTAATCATCAATCCCAATATGTACATTTAGAAGAAAAGAATAAATTAAACCTTAAAAAAGTCATGTGCAACGCAGGAACCCGGAAAAAATATTCTTTTTTTAGTAAATTAATATCATATTATGTAACATAAATTTATAAGATTTAAATATAAGTTCAAGAAAGTCATTGAATAGGTTCAAAATATTTACACAATAGTACTTTTTTTTCTGTACAATACCTATTTATAAATATAGTGATTTTTTTTAACGGTACGTAAATCACCCATAATTATAGCCCATATATGGTACAAAACCTGATGAAAATTTAAAAAGAATTGAGCAAAGAGAAAGGTATTGTATTGTAACTGGTAAGCAGTTAGACAAAATTACACAGGAAAATCGTTGTTGATGATAAGTTACTATTAAATTCTTTTGAATTTTTTTAAAAATATATTCAATATATATTAAAAATTTCATCAAAAATATAAAAAATTAAAATAAGTGGAATTGATTTATTATTAAAAAATATCATTAACAATTAATTTGTTTATCATACTTAATAACAATATAATTTTATAATATTTAAATTTAAAATTAAAATATTAAGTATCTGACAAAAATATAAAAAAAAGTAAAAATTGATTCATAAAATTGCATAGCGACTCATAATGATGAAATGTAATTCAGTTAAAACATACTTAAAAATTACTACTCCCTCCGTCCCGAAACTACTTTCATAGTAATCTCGGGCACGCGAACCAAGAAAAAGTAAATATGTGAGGGTAAAGTTAAATAATAAATAAGAAAAAGTGAATTTTGTTGACTTTTGTGAGAGAAAAAAATTTCTTTTTTAGGTGTGTGAAAGAAGAGTTGGGACGTCCAAATAAAAAAAGTGTGAAAGTAGTTTTGAGACGGAGGAAGAATTTATTTAGCATATTTGACCCCAAAGAAAAAGGAAGAGACAATCAATTTAAACTTTTCAATAATTTATGCATTAAGTAGAAAGTCTATAGAAATAGTACTGCAACTTTTCAAAATTAATTGTAACTTAAAAGTCAACAAGTCAGCACCGACACTTAGTGCAATGAACACAAATAATTGTCAAAATTAATTTATTATGGAATTAATTAAAATATGGTTACAAGTTGGAACAATTGCATCACCATCATGCATGTTGCCTAGGGGTGTAAATGAGTCGAGTCGAGTCGAGTAGTACTGAGCTCGAAACTCGACTCGAAAGCAATACTCGAAGCTCGAAACTCGACTCGAACTCGATCGAGCTTGATTTTTTTAGCTCGAGCTCGACTCGATTAAGAACTCGACAAACTAGAGCTCGGCTCGACTCGACTCGACTCGATAATTTTATTATTTAAATAAAATAAAATATTAAATATATTTTAGCTCTTTTTTTTTCTAAAATTAAGCTCGACTCGAGCTCGATTACTTTATTTATATATTAAAAAAATAAAAAATATTAAATATTGTGCAAGCTCGATTAGGCTCGCGAGCCTCTCGAGCCGAGTATTTATAAACTCGAACTCGACAGCTACTCGAGTAGCTCGAGCTCGAGCTCGACTCGATTTGGTTCGAGTCGATTTCGATCTTTTTACGAGTCGAGCACGAGTAGATTGCGAGCCGGCTTGACTCATTTACACCCCTAATGTTGCCTGTAAAATTTATTTCAAAATTTCGATCGACAATATTAATATGTGACTACTTTTGCGTGTAATGTCGTATATTTTTTGCATTGTAAATAATACCACTTTCGATCACGAAAACGTTTGTGGGTAATCTTTAATATAAAAGTTAAAAATATATATATAAGTGGAATGTAAAAGGTAAAAATTATAAATTTGACGTGAGTAATTTGAATAATAGAGATCACAAGAAATATTTTAAATTTAATTATATCTTATTGTGATCTCATAATTTTTTTTAACAAATAGTCTCAATTTAAATTAAAAAAATCAATTTAATTTTTTTTAATAGTCTCAATTTAGTTAAGAAAGTCAATTTAATCCCATAATCTTATATATATTTTTTCAAATAATCCCAATTTAATTAAGAATTTCAATTTACTCCCATAACTTTTTAAATTTTCGTACTAGATTTATTTTATCTATTTGTTAATTAATTTTTATTAGTTTTTTTCACTACTATTTTAATTAATATAAAAGATCTTACATAATCATTTTATTAATTATATACTAAATTTTAACAAAAATCTTCTCATCTAAATAAAAAGTATTTAACTTTGATCATAGAATAAAAATTACTAATAGATAAACACTTTAAAAATATCAAAATAAAAATTTAGGTCTAAATTATGTGTTAAATAAAAATTTAGATCTAAAATATTTTTTTATTTTATAATTAAATTTAAATATTTTTTCTTTAGATTTAAATGATCTATAATATTAGCTACGCGTGTTTCAGTGACTGCTTCAAATTGATTGCTAATTCGTCTAAAAAATATATTATGAGACAAAAAATTAATTATTGAATCGATCCCTAAAATGCAATTTTTTTTATAGTGCATAGAGAATATGTTTCGATACTGTTTTATATTATGTTGGGTTGAGACGATCGAATTTTTTTAAAACACATTGAGTGTCAACTAAGTCTATTTTAATTATATATGAGATATTTTATAATATTAAAGTGTGATAAAATCATTAACTAGTTTTCTAATTGAGATCTCAACCTAAACACGATTTTCGGCTTTGGTAATTATTTAAAAGACATTTCAATTTTTTTAAAAATAATAATTAAAATAATTCCTTAAGATAATTATATAGAATGGAGAATTTGTGTTTGTAAATATTCTTGTCCTACCAACTCCAGCAGTTCAATTCAGCACTATTCTATTATAGAATCAGCACAAAAAATTCAACAGTTTACACTAAAATAAAATATTTCATCTTTATATTTTAATAATTTTTTTTATTATTCTATAATTAATAATAAATTTTTTTTAAATATTGATAAGAAATATATTAACTTACCTCATTTATTTAAATTTTGATAAAATTTCAAAAATATAAAAATATACTCATAAAATTTTAATTTTAAAATGCCAAAATAGTGTAGCAAGCTGCTGAAAAAAGAATATTAACGTCATATGCTATTGTAGAGGACTGTTGTGAGTTCTCTAAGTTTTCAATAAATTTATAGTCAACCAAGCTTATTATCACCAATTAAGTATTATATATATATATGCACGTAATGTACACATATTAAATATATGCATTCATTATATTTTAATTATAGGATTTATTACATCTAAGGGCACCCTTTAGACCCAAAACATATTGTGGGACTCAACTTTTTAAAAGTATCAAGGAAGGGCATATTGAGTACAATTAAGGGCCAAATTGTAATAATAGGGAGAAATCTTCGTCTGACCCATTTTCTGCCATGAAGTACACTGTTCCAGTTTATATTCAGTCATCCTCCTCTACATTCTTAGGTTCTCCCTAAAATACGGTGCTAAGGGTGTAGTATCAATTACCCAATGGATCCTCAATTCAAATTTTCAAATTTAATTTTCTATTCTCTTCTTCCACTCTTCCTATCAACTTCCCCTGGTCAGATTAACCAGATTCTTCAAATATTACCGGCCACTCGTCGGAATCCGGTTTTAATTTCCGGTGGACACACCTACTCTATTTACTGTATATTTTGAATTATTTCAGGTGATATTCTTCTTAACCAGAGGGCTCTGTTTCTTGGAGCTGATTCAGTATTTCCATGGCGTATTCGAGAGCGTTCAGTTAGGGGGGACGGTGAAGCCTTTTAGGAGGAGGAAATCTTCGAGGGAAGGTAGTGTGCCGTGATGAACGACGCGTCTTTTTGAAAGGAGGAGGACTTTGTCAATGGTGGAGAGAATGTTGAAGCTTGGTTGGTGAATTGAGAGTACGACAGTGCGGCGGCGCGTGACGGCGATCGATCGGAGTGTTTGCATTAAGTTCAGGGCCGATCCGCTTTCAAGGCTGGATGTGGGTTAATCGAGGATGATCACCACCGGGTCGTGGAGGAGGCTCAGGCCGATCGAGACGCGACGGTGATCACCGCCAAAGAGGCCGTGCTTGAGGCGGAGCTCGTCGAGGAGGGCAGAGATGATGGCAGAGATGTCGGAGGTTTTTGGATTGAGTAATCGAGAATGTGAATGTTTCTACGACCGTGAGTAATGGGAGGCATGCATCGTGTTGTGGGACGTAGGCGGAGAGTTTCCTGTAGACGGAGGGGCTGAGAGGGGTGGAGTTGATGAGGTCCGAGTTCATACTCAAGATGGAGATATGGCTGTGTTTTGTTCAAAGAATTCTGGTAATGGATATACTAAAGTACTGATTTATACTCAAAAGTACCGAAAAATATACTAAAGTATTAATTCATACTCAAAAGTACCGAAAAATACACTAAAGTATTGATTCATACTCAAAAGTACCGAAAAAATACTAAAGTACTGATCCATACTCAAAAGTACTGATACATACTCAAAAGTACTCACGAATTGCCGGAAAAGACGAACGAAAAAGTTAAATGATCATGAATAGTGACGTTAAGTCGTTAATGATAAATTTAAAAGAAGTACTGATAAAGGCTATTATTGAATATTAATTAAAATAACTTTTTTTTTAAAAATTAAATGTATACCGGTATGATAAATAGTAAAATGACTCATTTTTTATTTGTCCTCTGGTTAATATATTAAATTCCTAATTATATACTATTTTGGGTCTACTCTATTGTCCATGACGTTTGGACCGAGACGTTAATGAGTATTCAACAAATCATGTGATAGAGGCGAAGGAAAATAGAAAAAGTAATAGGTAATAGGTGTAGGTCCAAAAAGTACACATCATGGAAAAAGCTTACCTCTTGTATCATGGTCAGACAATTTAATTTAGCAAGATTTGGGGCAAAAGCCCATTGTTGTAAGTTGGGGAAATTCAAGCCACTGGTTGTGTTTACATATTTAGGAAAACCCCTGTAATTGACCCTTAATTATATTCATCTACATATTTAAATCTCAAAATAATTCACTTTTTATGTCATGTTTTCACTCAGATATAACATGTATGTTTCAATTAATATGCATGTTCTATTTATATTAACTTTCAGGTTTTATTATTATGTCCATTACATTGTAAAATTAGTGTATATAAAACTATATACTCCCTCCGTCCCAAAACTACTTTCACACTTTCCTTATTTGGACGTCCCAACTCTTCTTTCACACACCTAAAAAGGAAATCTTTTTCACTCATAAAAGTCAACAAAACATATTTTTTCTTATTTTATTATTTAACTTTACACTCACATACGTGCCCGGGACTACTATGAAAGTAGTTCCGGGACGGAGGTAGTATATATATGTGGATAGTTGCATAATGATTCAAAAGTGATTATATTTATAAATTGATTTACAATGTTACATAAATATAACTTTTTCTTGTACAAAATTTCTTTTTTCCACAAAATTAATTTATAATTAATATTAATTTTATGAACTATTTTATAATTCTCACGGATATACGCATATATGGCACTCTAAATCAGAGCACTTCATGAAGTTTGTATTTCAATTTTCAAATAATGGTAGGTGTTGATTTAATCTATATATATATATATATATATATATATATATATCACTCTAAATTAGAGCACTGAATAAAGTGTGTGTTTCAATTTTCAAATGATGGTAGGTGTTGATTTAATCTCAAAATCAAATGATTGCTATCATAACAGATATTATAGCAGTACTTTTTTGGTCACTTACATTTTGGTTTAAAAAAATTACTATATTTATAAATTAGTAAAAAATGTGCACGATAGTATATTTTTATTTTTGCACGAAAGTTTTTTTTTTTTTTTGCACGAGACTGCAATATATAATTTTTGTCAATTCGTTGAACCATACTGTACGTTTCCCTACTTTTTTCTTTCTTTTAAAGAAGACTAAGAACTTTTTGCACTTATTATTGCATAATATATTTATTCAACAATTGAGTCGATTTATATTAAAAAATATGAGTTGATTATACTAATAAATTTATAATGTTATTAATTTTAAATATAATTAGTTTATACTTTTTAGTATAAATAGTTACAATAATTAAGTGATTACATGATACTATCATTATGTGAATTTGAGATCTTTGCTTTCAATAAAATATAGTAAAATAGTCCACTTAATTAGTAAACCACAATTACAATTGATTAGTACAGCAGTAGTGTAATGTAAATATATAATGAGTGGGAAAGCAATTTGTTGCTACCTTGGTGGCTGTAACTAATATTTGTGGCCGACAAACCTCTTTAACACTAATGACTAAAATATGATTAATAGTAAGTAATGATATCATACTACTGCTATTTGTGTCATTTAATTTACTAATCTTCTCTAAAATAATACTAACTTTAATCCAAAATAATTTGCACCTTCCATCCATTAATTTACAACTCTACTCTAAAATAATATCTTGAATCCAAAATAATTTGTACCCTCCTTCCATAAAGTTTAGGAGGTGTTTGACTGAGGTTATAAAGTCTTTAAAATAGATTATAAATGATTTAAAAATTTATAAGCTCTCTTAGAATATTTAATTAACTAAGATGACCAACAACAATCCTAAACTCTAAACCCATCTAACCCCGAATCCCTCCACTATTTCCCAATCTCTATTAAAACTAAATTATTAAAAAAAGTATGATAAATTGTCAAAAAATTTATTAATTGTATTAGTTAAACACTTCAACATCTTATAAGCTACTTAAAAATAATATTATAAGTTCTTATAATAATTTATAAGATGTTAGAGTTTATATGATATATAAAACAAGTTTAGTCAAACACCCTCTTAGTTATATTGTCTTTTGACACGGTATTTAATAAAAATTTGTATTATATTGAATACAGTTTTTTTTGTGAGTGTAGTTTATTTTCATAAAGAGAATGAAAATAAGATTGGTGGACAACTCAAAATAGAAAGTGGGAATAAAATTGGTGAACGAAGCAAGTTTACTTGCTACTCCTCTGTCCCACGTGAATTTGGACCCCTAGAATTTCACGGTTTCTAGGAAAAATGTATTTTTTTTTAATAAAATAGTGACAATACAGGTAAATATTTGTATATGTATGTGAGTGAATGCAAATCGATATTTTCTTTTTTAATAGAGTGTGAATTTTGTGTGGGACATTCAAATAATAAAAGTATGCAAACTCATATGAAATAGAGGGGGTATAATTTAGCTAATAAACAATAAAGTCACAATGATATCTGACGCAGCGAAAAAGCGATACAATCATAATTCAGTTATATGAAAACTGAAAAATATAATCTTCGCGTTATTATAATTAATTCACTGATTCAATGTTTGAATATAAGAACAATAACTAATAAAACACGGAATAATGGGGATAAACTCAATTCTCTTCACTCAATAATTCAATTCTTACATGGATAATGAAACTCATATTTATACTTAGAATTAAAGATATTAATAATTCTAATAAGTCAACTAAAGATACTAAAATTCTCAACAAATCCTATCACATAACTAAAAATCTCAACAAATGAAACATAATAAAAATAACATTTTGCATTTCATATCCCGTGTAATTACTAACATCATATATATTCATTGACATTATAATATTTTATAATATAAAATAATATATTATCAATGAATAGATATAATCACATTAATAATATTTATAAAATTATAAATTTCATATTATAAAACTGACTCATCTTAAATTTGGGGAAATATCACACACATCCCACCTTTCATTCCACCATATTTAAATTCAGTTTTTTTATAGGGGCATATACATCTTGAGCCATTCATTTTTATTCAACATTTCCTCTTCCTTTTTTTCCCCATGTGGGATGGTGTTATCATGTTCTGATATTTATGTAGAAAGTTTTTGTTTTTTTCTATTGATCATTTAATTAATTGCTCTATTTAAATGAGTGTGTGTAATAGATGTTGATGTTTTTTTCCTTTGCCTTTGCATATGACAAATTTCAAAATTGAAGGGGTTATTTATTTGCACCCTCTAATTAACAACATATTCATCCTTTAAATTTGTCCAAATCTTGTTAAAAATGTCAAATATACTTTTCGAATAAAAGGTGTCTTCAATTGTATATTGTTCAAAATTAAACTAACAATAATAATTCATAATTTCCTCGTCATTGTACTCCTCCTTCCAACAAACCTACAAGGATGAAGGAGCACACATATTAAAAAATATAATAAAGAATAAAATAAAAAATAGTATTTTGAGAGTTAATTTGATAAAATTTTATATATAAACTATAAAGTGAATAAGTTGATTGGATTATAATTTTAAGTTCATTCAGGACAAAAAAATAAAAATAAAATTATCTGGAGTAGGGCAAAATAGAAATTATCCTTTCAAAAAAGAATATTTTTGTGCATTTTCTCTATAATTTATCTATTTATAAGAGGGTAAGGGTAAGAAATGTTTATGATATGTCGACCATAGTGGTTGTTCTAAGTGTCTTGTATTCGAAGAACTTTGTTATGTGTCATGAGAAGGACCATTTTCTGTGAAACTAATATAAATATAATTGATTTGATTGGTACCTAATTGTTGGGTTATTAATGTTAATTTGATTATGCCCTATCATATAAATTAGAAGTTGGGTCCATGTTTAGGTGTTTTTTGGGCACAACAAAAATGTATAGGGTGGTAATTGAGAAATGAAATTTTTTAGAGGGAATATTTTAAAAAATATATACATTTTTTAATATAATATATTTTGTGAAATAAGAGAAAAATAAAAGTAAACAATTTTTTTAGCAATGCGTTAATATAAGATAAGCACTAGGGTTCGGTGTGCTAAGCTCACACTTTATTTTTGTTTGCTGCTTATATTTTATATTTGTCTTTAAGAGTAGATTTTTTGTGAACTTGAGTTCATATGAACTCCTATCACTATTATGTATAATTAATATCACTGTTACTCATGCATACTATCACTTTCATAAAAATATATTTAATTATTTAAACATTTATAGTATATATGCATAACAATAATAGTGAATATACATAATAGTGATAGTATATCCACATAACAGTGATAATTAATAAACTCGAGTTCACCGTGAACTCGGATTCATATAAATTTTTGTCTTTATATTTTATTAAATGTAGTTGCCTACATTTCTTTTTAGCCCTTGAATGTTTTTTCTCTTCTCATATTCTTCTAACTTTTGACTTCAATTTTGTCAATGAAGAGATAAAAGTTGTCAAAAATAAAAATTCAGACACAAAAAGTTAGGAAAAGAAAGTGTAATGAAAAAGTAATAAAGAAAAGAAAAAAGATAGAAGAAAATGAAAGTGAAATTAACACGTAAAACTAGTTTTCCTTGTTTTTCATTTACACTAGCATTTATAATTTAACACCACAATATTTATTCATACAATCTCGCATATTTGAAATGTTATAAAAGTTGCTAGTCGCAAATCGATCAGATTATTAGGGTTTAGCTACTAGAACGACTAATTGATAATTAGACGGAAACCTTTAAATCATGTAGGCATAAAGTATTACAGATAAATATATGTATGGCGATAAATTAATGATTAATACCCCTCTCTTCCACATAATTTTACACAATTTCTTTATTTTCATTTTCTACCCAAATTTATATATTTATTAAAAAAATAAAGCATTACAAATATATATATACTCTCTCTGTCCACCAAATATATGTATCATTTTTTTACGTGGTTTAATGCAATATGTCAGTGGATATTTAAGGGTATTGTGAGGTCCGTTTATGAATAAAAATCATATTTTTAAAAACTACATCATCGGCACTTTTCAAAAATATGATTTTTATTCATAAACAGACCTCACAATATCCCAAAATATTCTTCAACATATTGCCTTAAACCACGTGCAAAGAAAGGTGCATATATTTAGTGGATAGAGAGAATATATTATTTAAATATATATATATATATATATATATATATATATATATATATATATGTCTATCTCTGTATAAATTTCTGTACAACTAAGGAGTAATATATATACATGCATACAAAAATGTGATGGGACCAAGCATTTAGTGGGGCCTAATGTCTTTTATGGTGTGACCACATATATATATATACTACATTACTTGTAATGAAATAAACAATTCATTGAAATTGTATATGCATATATATGTACTCATTCATTAATAACATCAGATATTTACATAAACTCGTCATTTTTGAGGTTGCTATATTGGGCCTTCTGCAAGGACGTTTCTTTACATTTTGGAGCACTATATTTTCAATAATGAAATTATTATTAAACTATTTTAAACTATTAATTATTTAATTAAGAGTACTAAAACATTTATTAAAAATA
Source organism: Prunella vulgaris (assembly GCA_026898435.1). Taxonomy (NCBI): domain Eukaryota; kingdom Viridiplantae; phylum Streptophyta; class Magnoliopsida; order Lamiales; family Lamiaceae; genus Prunella; species Prunella vulgaris. Next base: position 543,535 of record JAPKLY010000047.1, read on the forward strand.
TAAGAAATTTAGGTCAAAAATTAACAATAATTAAAATATAATACCACCGACCTCATTCACGATGAGATTTTTTATACTCTTGGTCATATATAATACTTTAAAATTATTTCATAATAAATTTATCATAAATATTTTTATATAAAACTTTATCTTTATTTGGATTATAAATAAGTGTGAACATTACTCAAGAATACTTTAAAGTAATTATTTATTAGTGTGATAATAAAATAATATTTTCTAAAATGGGAATAAGAATAAATTTAGTTGATGGACGAAAATGAAAAGTGCAAATAAAATTTGGGAACAGAGGGATTAGTAATTAAGAAAGATGGCAAAGTATTGTACGAAAATAGTTCATAATAAGCTTATCATGAACAAGTTTTAAAGTATCAAATATTTAACCAAGTGTGTCAAAAATATCTTCAGGTGTATTAAAAGTTGAGGTCAATATAGATTCTATTTTGACCTCAACTTTTAATATACCTGATGAATATTTTAATACACTTAACCAGATATTTAATACTTTAAAATAATTTTATTATAATATCATCGTAAACTATTTTCACACAATACATACTCAAGTATATACCTAATTATCATGGAGGGAGGGAGTATTAACTTATTCGTCCAAAAATTAGGACTTTTTTAATTAAAAAAATTTGGAATAAAGTAACCACACCTTTTTCATCGGTCTCCCCTTCCAACATTTCAAAATTGGCAAAGTATTGTATGAAAATTGTTTATAATAAGTTTATCATAAACAAGTTTTAAAGTATCAAACTTTTAATTAGATATATCAAAAATCTCATCAAGTATATCAAAAGTTAAGATCAATAAGCTTTATATATTGATTTCAATTTTTGATATACCTGATGAATATTTTGATACACTTGACCAGATATTTGATACATTAAAATAATTTCATGATAAGTTTATCATGAATTATTTTTACACAATATCTACTCTTCAAAATTACATCTCGTATCACAAACCGTTACACATAATAACTTCTTATTTTTATCTCATTCTTTTAAATTAACTAAAACTTCCTCAAACCAAAAGCTATTTTATCTTTTTGAATTTCAAATATTAATAAATAACTATTGAATTAAAATTCAAATCAAAAGTTGATTTCGAGTATGAGATGAAAGGAGTGTAATGAGAGATCAAATATATGGTGTCGTTAATTTAATATGGAGTATTAATATTTTCATAAAACTTTAGGTAACATTCATCTCAAAATTACAATTTGGTAAATTAGAAGAAAATGTGTGAGATGAATTATGATTAATTTAAATCAGAAATTCATGGGATGATCTACATGAACATTCCCAATTATGCTTATATCACTAATTTTAATTTATATGGGATAGAAAGAATCTATTTTTATATTTATTAATGAATATCTTCCATTAAAAGAAGCGTAAAGAAAAAGGGAAAGGCAAAAGGAAACGGAGTTGGTGAATGTATGGGTTTTGTCATTTCTATAAAGTGAAGAGCCAATATTTCTTTTCATGTTAGGACAAAAGATGAAAAGAAAACAAAAGTACTTGAAAAGAAAAGGAAACAAATTGTGGATTCAACTAATTATGCAATGATATATAAAAATTGTTTAGGGTATGTTTGTTTTGGAATTTAAGGAGTCGCAAGTCATGACTTTGAAATCCTGAAATGTGAAAATTTTGATAAATAGTAATAATGTGTGTTTGTTTTGGGATTTAGTAGGGTAGGATGTTACTTTATGTCAAATCAAAATGTGATAATGATTAATTTTATAGGTATAATAATATGTATAATAGGAATTTTATGAGTGTTGTGTTGGAAAAAGTAATAATAGGTTTAATGGGTATTTTTAGGTGTGGATTGAGTTTGGGATGTTAAATCCCAAACTCGTGTGGAGCGTGATCGCAAAGTCCTACGTCCATCCGAGCTAGTCCCAAAATAAACATACCCGTAATGTTTGACATTTTAATAATGGTAATTGATATGCATAAAAGTATATTAATCAATAAAATTACACCCAAATTAATAATTTACAAAAAAAATCCATTAGTTAGTATCTTAAACATGTGTGACCTAATTAATAGGCAATAGTACAGCTTATTGTTGAAAAAAGGGTTAACCGTACATTCTTTAAATCAGAATTAACCGGATCAAGCATAGTTGAGTAAGTATTGTATGAAAGTTGTTCATATCATGACACTTTTTAATAAGGTAAAAAAAAAAAATTCATATATATAATCCTTATAACACAAAGTGGTTTATATAGTGAAAATGATTTATATAATATTTTACTAACATAATTTTGAAGGTGGTGCTTGATTTGGTAAATTTTCAATCAAAATAAAAATGAGAATAAATATATGACAATTACAACGGTTAAGAAAAATAAAAATGTAAACAAATATAAAAGTAATCATAATTTCTTTCTTATTATAATCATCCTCGTCAATGATGCTTGATGGCATAATGAACAATTTTTTTCCACAATTAGAACACAATACTAATTACATAATCACTATTGAAAAAAATATTCATCTAACATATATAAGAGCAATGAAAAAAAAAAAAATTCGTTCTCATTCATTGAATATTTTGAAACAAGCGACCCAAAAACCACTTTTTAACAGCAATGTCGTGCTAAAATTTGAAAGGCTACTGCTTTTGGTTGTGGCTTTGTAGTACGGTGAGAACGGCCGCAGGCAGGCTTGCTCCGATGAAAGGTTGGGAACGACAGCTTCAAGGTGGTGGCTTTGATTTTCGGAGTGGATCTTCTAACAAAGATGGTGGTTTGATTCGATTGGACAACATGACTTGTTTGTTTAAGTTTTATTTTCATTTTCGTCGATTGAATAAAATTGATCTCTTGGAAAAAATGATCGTGTTTTTGTCATAGAATTATAGGAATGGTGAATAATTTATTTTGAGTAATGTCCAATTGAGTAGTACTTGAAGAATAATTGAGTAATACCCCGTACTATATTCAATCATACCTAAAGAGCAACCCACTAACACCCGAAAAATAAGTTAGTAATACTCCAAGAACAAGTCTAAGTAATAACCAAAAAATAAGTAAATAATACTTCAAGAATAACTCACCAATATCTCAAAAACAAATTTATAATACTCCAACAATAACTCATCAATACCCTAATAATAAGTCTGTAATACATGAAGAATATGTTAGTAATACCTCAAGAACAAGATTAAGTGCATGTTTGCAAGCACTAGAAGAAATTTAAAAAAAAAGTGCTATTAAGTGATTTTAGAAGTAAAATAAAAAATAGAGTTGTTTCGAAATAAAGAGATTTTAAGAAGTGATTATAAATAGATGTGTTTAAAAAAAACTAGAGTGAAAAAAGAGTATGAGAAGTAGATAATAAAGTCTCTCTCGAAAAGTGTTAGAAGTGCTTTGTGAAAAGTCAAAAGTAGAAAAATATTGCTTTAGCAAAATAGATTTTAAGTGCTTAAATAAGTGGTTGAAAACATGTTATAAATGATTTTTTTTAATGCTTCTATTTTTAAAATAGAGATTGAAAACAAGCACTAAGTAATACCATAAAAACAACTCACTAATAACCTATATTAATACCTGAAGAACAATTTGATAATATCTAAAAGACAACTTACCAATACCCAAAATACAATTTAGTAATACTTAAAAAATAAGTCAATAAACCTGAATTGCCAAAAAAATAAATAGTGAGGCATGTAGGGGGTATTTTCAAAAAATCAAAATTAAACTTAAAATATGGTATGTACCCAGTTGCACCGTGCACACAAATTTTTGTGTTCAACATTATATATGTTTAACTAATTTTAATCTAGTTTTTTTACTTAATTTGATTTTTATAAACAAATTAATTAACCGTGTACATATTTTGCATAATTGACATAATACAATTAAAAAAAAAAAACCATTAAAAAATTAAGGGGATGGAAATGGGGGCGTCGTCCCTAACTTGTAATGAATAGGGGTGAAGAGGGCTGGGCCTGCCCTAACTCTTCTGCCACAAAAATGGATACGAACCAGCCCCTACTCTTTTTTCTTTTTTCTCTCTCTATATACCATTCGCATTCCCATTTTGTTTGTGTTATATTGGTTCAAAAAAATGACTATATTTATAAATTAATTCATAATACCTGCACATAAGTATAATTTTATCCTGCACAAAAGTATTTTTTTCGGCACGAAATCAATTTGTAATTTTAAACCATTTTGTAATTTTTCCATTTTGAAATTTTATTATTTTAAACATAATACATTAACCTTTAAAAAACAGAAAGCGGCCTGTATCAATGTATGCCTAATGATAAATAGACAAAACAATCTTGTGTTATATAAATTGCAAAAAATATTTTATACATGATAAAAATATGGATAAAATTCTCCAGATGCATAAGTTCCCTTTTATTTAATAAATATATCTGTGAAAACTCCCTTTTATATTTCATTAGAATAGATGCATAAACTTTCTTGTGTTAATAAAAATATGTACAAAACTCTCACCATCATTTCTTAGCATCTTTAATATGTTCATATTTTGTGTAAATATCTTTTTATATAAATAACAACTATATATATAAATACACGCTTCAATTTTATATCATTTGTGTTCTTTGGACAAAAATGATAAATTGAAAATTTCCGTGCATACTATTTACAATTAATATAAAAGAACTATATACAATTAATGAAAGACAAATATTTTATACATCTAATATCAATCACAGGGGTCTTTGTGGTTCTTTTTTTTTTTTCGATTTTAACATAGATAAAATATATATTTTTTGATATATTAATTCACTATATGAGCAAAAAACATCGAGCACCTCAAATGCTTTTTTCTTTAACACAATCGACTGTATTCAATAAAAAAGTAGTCATTTTCACTTGCATTATTTGTTGAAAACAGCTACACTTTTCGTGGGTGCATACAACAAGACTGCCTTTGTAGTTGGATAAACTTATATACAATATTCCACATGCAATACGAAAGATGATGAAGTTCATCATCTGGTCTTGTTGGTCATTACACCATCACATATACAGGAATGACTGGACAAAACCATAGAGTAGAAAATGGTTCAACACAGAACATCAAAATCATAAACCACAAATCGATCACTTAACGACAGTCCAAGATGTCCCCCATGAAAGGAGCTTAGGAATTGCTTAATGTCGCCTTCAAGACGAGCAACACATCGTCTGGAAATTTCAGGAAATTAGCTTCATATATTGTTCGATAAATGTCAGTTGGATTCCTCAGATAAAATTCTATCTATCTATTTCCATTTATCCAATAATACACATGGCTACATCCTTTACAAATCAGTTACCCCCCTAAGAGGGTTAGAGAGATCACCTACTCCTGTTTCCACCTATTACTATTATCACATGATTAGACTAACTCGAAACCTCTAGAATAAGGTGAAAAATGAAGATCATGTCCAAAGAATGGAAGGAATAAAAGCGTTTTCCTAATATTTCTACCAAAAATATGTGAGCCTTGTTACATCAAATTCAGTTTCAATGTTTTTTTTTTTCTTTTCTTTTTTACCTTGAATTCGCCTTCTTGGCAATCTTTAGTAAGTCCAAATAAAGCTCTGCAGGGAAGAGAAATACAAATGTATGTAAAAGAAGCAGAGCGCACTTTATAGGGGTAAGTATGACTGTGCACAGAGGAAAGCTATTACTCTCTCCATCTAACTTTATTTTCACATCTACTTGGGACAGACGAATATTGAAGGTGTGAAAATAAAGCTAGGATGGAGGTAGTACTATTCATTTGTAATTGGATGGTTCAAACCATTGGTTACAGGGCAATATTCTTTACCATGTAAACACAGAAGAAAAGACAAGATGACTTACAGCGTTCATTGGGGTTTCTAGAGTTCTCAATTAAAACATAGGGTACCACATATTCACACAAAAATGTTGTTAGGGTAACCATCCGGTTGGAGCACAAAAAAGATAGTGGATTGCCATACCGGATGGAGCCCCTCTTGCTGGTTGATGACATTATGAATATGATAGAAGGCGCAAAAACATGAATTCTACAGCCCTATATTCAGACACAAATGCCACTCAGCTTTCGAGTGATCCAAACACAAAGCTATGATAACAGTATTATGATACCAGGCATACTTATATTATTGTCTATTTATGGGTAGTTCTAAGCTATTCTCAATTGCATACATTTCAAATTAGAATTTTCCCCAATCTAACTGATTTGACTTAACGCCTACTGAGTACCTGCATATCTACCCACTCAGTAGGAGGCCTTAAAATTTCTAACCAGGCCAAGAAACTAATCAGACTGTATCATTAGGATGAATGAGATGAAAACATGTTGAGGACATAAGGTTCCACTAATGTGTAGCTATGTACCTTAGATAACTTGAAAATAGTAAGAAAAGAATCCCTCAATTATCAACTCCAACATCTGATGACAAAACTAAAAGATCAAACACCACTTATCAGCCTGCTACCTTTATTGCTCCCATATCATCTATCTTCGAGCTCTTGTGCTGCATAAATTTCAGGTGTTAGTTGTGATTTGGAGAAATGCGAAGCAATACGATTGTAAAATATGCAAAAAGACAATCAAATAAATTCAAATGCAACAAAGTCCAACCTAAACTGATGGAAACAGTAGAGTTCTCTTTTTTACCTTACTTTTCTTGTGTTTATGGACATCATTGCCATCCTCATCTCCGTCGTGTTTCCTCTTCTGAAATAGATTCAGGAAGACAGTATGATTTAAAGCTCTATCAATTATCTACAACGAGTAAGACCATCAACACATACGGAAGTCATGCAAAAACTATTGAAATTCCAGCAAGCTAATCTTCCAGAACTTCTTGTTATAAATAACATCGACATTCTATGAAAAAAGACATGGGCGGCAAAGAAAGATTTGACGTCAACTTTCCTAGTGGTGCCATTTAATTTTCTATGCAAACATAACAATCAAACAAAACCAATACACACATTTGCATTTCATAACACAGCATAGAGTTCATTTTGCTATCAGCAAATTTAATTCTAGCAGAAAAATGGTTTTCCAACCTTCTCATGATGTCTTTTGGAGTGGTCATTTCCAGATTCATGATGTCCACCTTTGTCTTTTTTCTTCTCCTTGTCTTTGCTTCGATCCTTATGCCGATGTTTATGCTTTTTGTGCTCTTTATCCTTGTCTTTGTCTTTGTCCTTATGCTTTTTATGTTTCTTCTCCTTATCTTTAGACTCGCCTTTCGATTTCCCAGCAATGGTAGGGGCACCCTTCTCAGACTACAAAACATCATAAGACTATTAAAAAGATAGCAAATACTGCACTTCAATCTTTGACAGATGGTAAATAGAAGCATTAACCGGGGGAGGAGGGGAGATTTAATGCATAGAAACTCACTGGAGGAAGATCAACTGGAGCCGTTTCCCTCAGTTGAAAGGCTTCCCTCAGAATTTCTAGGTCAAGAGGTTGTATACGTGTATTAGCTTCTCTAGATAAGGGTGCATCTTGAATGAGCTGGCCCAACTGCATCCCCTCCCCTTTTCTGATTTCTGTGTCTCCAACCACATTGTGGAGGTAGTGAGTGTCCGATATTGAAACAGGAAGCGATCTCTTGCAGAAGAAATCATAATGTGGCAACAACTTATAGTGACTTATAAGATCCACAGCACCGGTAAGCTCTCTAGGCCCTTTAAGAACAGAACGTAAAGTCAGAATTAAATAGATTAAAACACAAGTGAAAGCTGAAACACCAACATTTATCTCATTTTCAAACATTTACTGCAACTTGTTTGCAAACAATAAAAATTCTAAGATCAAAGGTATCAAAACTAATAAAACAAATTGAGAAATTGATAGTAATAAGGGTGCAAACACATGAAATGAATGGTTTGGAGTAATTCCATAAACACTCCATCAACAATCAAGCAAAGAAAATTAGTTCCCAGTCTTGTCGAATCAATCACCAATTCCATCAGTATGGTCTGCAAATCGTAACACCTCAACAATTGCCAAATCCATTCCAAAATTTCCTCGATCGTCAGAATTGTTGTTGCCAACAAAAGCACAAATATATTTTACCAAGTCAGCTCTGAGCGACTACAGAAGGAGATATTGTTCCAGGATTCAGATTTTCTGAAACCTCCATCCATAATATTTTTTGTTTAAAAAAAAAGGTCCACATTCAGTACAATAAACCCCCACAACTCAATATAAGCTAGCTGACCGATGATAAATGGGAAAAAAATAAAAACTGATAATAGTCGATTACTGTAACCATAAGATATTCTTTGTTCAGTCAATAATCTGGTTGCCAATCAGATATCCAAAATTTTAAATCCAGCAAAATTCTAACACTAGGCTAGTAATGGCCATTCAGCTATCAGTCCAAAAGATATCATGCATTATTTTGTCTAAATTTTCAATGAAAACAAACTTGAGTGATGAATGAGATGCTCAAGCAAAGTCAGAAGGTAGAAAGCTTCATATCTACAAATTCACCTCTTCCAAATTTCTTGAAATCAGGATCCATCAATTAACGCCTGACATGGGAGTAGTTCATTACTGCCAGAGATTATACTGAAATAAAGAAATGAATTAATCAAATCAAACAGTTCATGTAAGCAGCAAATACCCTGATAAACAAAGAAAAACAAAACATATTGCCATATTAGTCAAACAACATAAGATTGATTAAAGTGAAAATGAAAGTTCCTAAGGGAACTAAGATGATGTGATAATGGTTAGACATTGAGAGAGAAGGCACGGACACCATAAAAAATGAGTGGGCAAAAATAATGAAAACTGAAAAGTAAGCATAAGACATAGGTTTATAATTACAGATCCAAGATAATAACGGCTCAAAGACCACTTCTGAATATAAAATGAGTAGCAAACAGCAAATGGAACGAATAATAAAGAAACCAACTGAGAGCAACTTTTTCCTATCCTTTTCAGTTTATTCTCACATCCAGTTACAGTACCGAAATCAATTGAAATTTCAAGCACGATAAAAGCTTTTGTTACTGAGAAATACAACATAAAATCAGAATCTCAGAAATTGAAATGATTTTAGAAACAAAAATGCTATTCAACACATTTACAAAAGGCAACCTGTGCAGAATAAAGTACATGAAGCCTTGGATACATCATGGTAAATAGTTTGGCCACCAGCCAATACTGAACTTTTAGGCATTATCCATAACAGTCGTATAGTATTAATGTTAGGCTCCGGGTATAATTGTATAAAAAAGTAGATGAATGATGAGCATTACTGCCTTTATGTGATAAGAAAAATCAGTAAGTTTAAACTCAAGAATGCACCACATGTGAGAGAGAGAGAGAGAGAGAGAGAGAGAGAGAGAGAGAGATTTATGAGTACCTGAATTGAAAAGGCAGGTCCAAAATATCTAATTCAAGGTACAGACTGCCAGTTTATCAAGAAAAACCATCAAATATACAATCATCAAAAGTTGAAAATCGAAACTGAGTCAAAGACAATAACTGCAAACAAAGGCGTATACCACCATACAGTAAAAAGTAGATGAGAAGGAAGAAATTGTATTAATGTGTCAATTTTTTGTAGATTACAGTAATCGGATGTGATATTACGCAATTGATTTGACAAAACTAACAAAAGCAGTGTAAAACCTCACACCGATTATTCAAATGAAATATTATCCAACATTTTACTATTCTAGTTTCATATTCAAACATAAAACCATTAACTGCAACATGCATTTTAACTCAAAACAACAATTTCTATTTTCAATACATTAATTTCGATTTGTTCTTCTTGTTCCTGTGGGAGGGAGGAGGGGTCCATTAATTGTTTATTATTCTGCACCTATTTCACCAAAAAAAAAAAGTCTACCAAAAATTTGCACCTATAAATTTTCATAATCAAGAATCTTCTTGCTTTTGTCCTTGTCAGATTTGATCGGCAATATGTTATAAAGGGATACAGAAAACTTTGAGAGCATTACACCATCACAAGTCCAAAAGTAAGAGACGTGACCAATATCACATAATTATGACCACGATAATTAATTCCTCGCCTCAAATATGCATTAATGGCTTCTTCAACGCTAGCTGGAATGGTTCCCTTCAAAAAAAAAAAAAAAACTAGCTGGAAAGGTAACCTCATGGAGAACTCTAAAATTCAGCTGTTGTGATGCCTGCTAGATGATACTTTTAAACGTTTACCATCACTAGGGGTGTAAATGAGTCAAGCCGGCTCGCAATCTACTCGTGCTCGACTTGTAAAAAGATCGAAATCGACTCGAACCAAATCGAGTCGAGCTCGAGCTACTCGAGTAGCTGTCGAGTTCGAGTTCGAGTTTATAAATACTCGGCTCGAGAGGCTCGCGAGCCTAATCGAGCTTGCACAATATTTAATATTTTTTATTATTTTTAATATATAAATAAAGTAATCGAGCTCGAGTCGAGTCGAGCTTTAATTTTAGAAAAAAAAAGAGCTAAAATATATTTAATATTTTATTTTATTTAAATAATAAAATTATCGAGTCGAGTCGAGCCGAGCTCGAGTTTGTCGAGTTCTTAATCGAGTCGAGCTCGAGCTAAAAAAATCAAGCTCGATCGAGTTCGAGTCGAGTTTCGAGCTTCGAGTATTGCTTTCGAGTCGAGTTTCGAGCTCAGCACTACTCGACTCGACTCGACTCATTTACACCCCTAACCATCACCATCATGCCTCATGGGTTTTTAGTTTATTTATCTAACCAGAAGGTATTTTTTCCCAACTTTTTTTTAAAAAAATAAAAAATTGAAGGTTTCATATGAATGCTCTCTTTGAATCCAAGTAAACTAGCCTGTTAAGGCCCAGACACAAAAAATTAACTCTTTTATTAAGATGAATTTTCTTCTTTCCAAGGTAGAGTTGAGATATCAAACCAGAATGTGAATAGTGTTATCTAAATCTAACTAATTCCTTTTCATTTAATTAATTTCCAAGTTCACGTTGGCATATAAACCTAGTAATAGGAAGGAGAATCCCTTTTTCCTCTGATCTTTAAGATATAATATCAAAAACCCTTAGTATTGCAATAACCTCCCTTGCAACACTATAAAAATATCATGTAAAAAAAAAGGTTATATAAAGCCTTTTTACTTCAGAAAACAGTGTTTAGTTTTAGCTGGTTAACATTCCTTGCTTCAGCGCTATGTTTTTCGGATCAGGAACTTAATACAAAGTATTATATTAGCTTTTTTTTTTTTTTTTTTGGAAGGAATTTATGTTAGCTTTTTGCTTAAGTTTCATCTAGTCAAAACCAAGAATTCTAAACTGTGACGAGATCAGATTCTTATAATACACTAATGAACTGATTTTTACTTTGCATTTAAGTAGATCTTACTTCAAGAAATTATCTCACAAGGCAACAAATTGTAATGTTGAAAACATTTCATATCATTCAGGATATCCTAGAAACTGAGATACTGACAACACGTGCAAATATTAAAACGAAAAAAACAAAATTGGGGGGAAATATTAGGTGTAATGGACGTCGTAAGAATTAAAATAATAATGACAAAATAATAAAATCAGCAATTATATTTTACAACAAGTGACCCTCACATCATAAACATACGAACAGTAATAAATACAACAACAATAACCCTAAAACTAGTCAATTCTTTCACCATATCAAATTTGTGAACTATTACAGTTCATAAACTCCCTAGAATACCTTCACTAATCCACATAAAGATAAAACTCTCGTGCTCACCCTGGAAACCCTAAACCTATGGTACTTGGTAAAACTGATAAACTATCATACTAAAGAAATTAAGGGAAAACGAAATTATCATTATATTCAAGGTAAAGAAAAAGAAATACAGCACAGTAATACAGCAAATCAGACAATTGAAAATATGTCGGGAAGAAGATACTGAAGCACTGGACCACTAAACCAGATAGAACGAAGAAATAGCTGGGCAAGGGTACAGAATCCTATTGTTTAAAATTGTATTCACATGCCAAAATATTAATGAAAAAATAACAGAAAGCGAAACCCTAATTAGAAGAAAAAGACAACCTTGAATTAACAAATCGAACCAATTACACTCGAAAGAAAGAAAACAGAACAACGACAAAGCCAGTGTCAATTCAATTGATGCAATAAAGTAGAGAAAACAAGCAAATTACAGTCATACCTTCACCGAGAGAGCAACATAAATTTGGGGGCAGTTTCACTGAGGTTTCTAGCGATCGCCCCCGAATAAACCACCGGTGAGAAACAATTTCTCGATCGAATTTAAGGTGTGTATAGGAGCGTCGAAGAGGGGAAATAAGAACTAGAGAGAAATTGGAACTAATCAAAGAGGTCGGCAATGGAGGGAAAACTTGGGAGGGATCGGGTGTTGGTGAATCGGGAATCTGGAGCGTGGAAGAATACTTCCCAGGGCTCTTCAATTGTATATATAACACGTGGCGCCAGGCTAGTGGATGTTGTATTGCGCCAGTCTCTTGTTATTATTTTTTTTTTCTTTTTTCTTTTACGGACAAATTACGGAAGATAAAATTTGTGATATAATTATTAGATGGGTTTTTCTACGGTCAGGATGGGATTTTGCCCTTCCTGACGTCAGTAAACCAATGAAATGTCCGACAAATAATATTACATTGCCCTGGACGATACAATTTCGCCCAAGACAAAAGAAAATAGTTATAATAAATAAAATATATAAAATTACTAAAATACCCTTTTATAATTTAAAAAATTAAAAAATTTATTCTTAATTTTAAAAATTATAAAAATATTTTTAAACATATTTTATATCAAAAAATAATTATTTTTAAATTAAATTAAAATTATTTTCCTAACATTCATCAAAAATCTAATTTTGATGAACCCTAACTCCCAAATTTCAATTACTTTCATTTTAAGAATTGGATTTCTGAATACATCAGCGTGGAGGAGGCGAAGGAGGAGTGCTGCATGGTGGTGATCATAAATCAGCATCGCACCAGCTCTTCGAGGACAGAGCGAAGAATCGCGTTGATGATCTTCAATGCATTTTCAGCGATTCTTCGCTCGGCTCGCAAGGTCAGCCGTTCCATTGATGTTGCTGTGCTCGAAGAGCAAGTTCATCAGATGCTTAGAGAATGGAAGGCTGAGCTTAATGATCCCTCCCCAGCGTCGTCTCTGCAACAGGTAATCATTTCATCACATGAATTTATGCATCCAAATTTTCAACTATTTTTAACTAAATGGTTAATTTCTTAGAATTTAGGGGGTCCTATAATTTTGATTGGAGAAAGGAGTGTGATCTTTTGTGTGATCATTGGTAATGTGTAAACTTATGGAACACTTTTCAACAGGCACCATTGGTTTTACACAGATTAGTTTGTGCAAATAGAGTAGGCTGATAAATTGTTGACAGGGGAGGAGCTTGGGTTCGTTTTCATCAGAGATTTGCCGGCTGCTGCAGCTTTGTGACGAGGAAGATGATGCGACCAGCCCATTAGCTGCCCCAAAGGCGGAGCGTGATGCCACAAAGGTTGTGAATGATTTAACCTCTCAACAAGTCAGTATATTTAGTGGAATGCGGTTTTCGAAAGTGCTGATTACTGGCCTCTTTCCATGTGTGATTGGATCTACTGAAAATTAAACGTTGCTGCTTCTTTGTTGTAGGTGTTGATATTAAGGCTCTAAAGAAAACTGATATTCTAGGATCTGAAGTTTACTATGCCTGTCGAATCACATTTGGCTTATGTTTCCAAAGAAACTTTGGCGGATTCGTAGATGTCATTGAGGATTATTATTGAGGATTTGAGCACATTGGAGGTATTCTGAGGATTGCTTTACCAAGTTCTGTGTTTGAATGTTATTTGTTGTTAGTGAAACTGCCTGAGTAGCTTGGTTTGGTTTATCTGCTTGCAATGACTTTTCACATGATGTATATGTGATAAGTGGGCATGCACAATATAATGATACTGAATTTGATCATTTCTCAGGATTATTTTGAACCATAGTGGAATGGCAGAAATAAAGCAGAAAATCCTCTTCTTGGTCTAATTACTTGTGGATCTTTATTACAGCAGTTGCAGGTAATCCATTCTTGGATGCTACACATTCCAACTCGTTCTATGTGTTTCAGTTATATTAAACTCTGACATGCTGACAAAAATTGTTTTGATGCAGCAAATCTGGGATAAAGTTGGTGAAACTGACGAGGCACGGGACAAAATGCTCCTTCAGTTGGAGCAAGAGTGCTTGGATGTATACAAGAGAAAAGTTGAGTGTTTATCTGATTTTCAGTTCAATAGTTGGCTATTTATCAAAGCTATATGTCATCTCAACATATCTTTTGAACAGTTCATAGAAACAGTAAATAGCCAAGGTTTTATATTGTTTATCTGATTTTCAGTTCAACATACTAGCTATATAATTAAAATGATTATGCTGATATGCTAAATGGCTTACAGAAATTATGAAGTTCGACATCAAAAAGTGGTGCAAAGTATCATCAGATGTTGGGATCAGGTCGATCATTGATTGGTCATATTACAAACAAAGGCTAGGTTCAGCTATTCAAAAAATTATAACAATTCCTGCTGCTATGCGAAAGGTGGGTTTGCTATTTATTGCTGCCAAGCATTCTTGTTTCCTTTTCCTTTGTTTGTTTCTGAAGTTGAGTCAAATATTTGTCAGGTTGCAAATCTTGTCCCAAGGGTTGTCCATCCTGATTGGTTGCACAAGAAAGTTCGTGAAAAAGACGACAAATTTTGTCAGCGAAAGCTGGTTGATATTTTCTCTCCGAAACAGAAAGATGATGATGTGGGAGTGGGTATCTTGAAGCCAATGATCAAGCAACACTTGGTAATAATGTGTCCGACATGGGGGACTTTAGGAACATTGGAAAAACTTATGTGAGAGAAGACATTCAAACTTGACAGATTATCTACATAAATGGACTTGGATCCAGTTAGGAAGTTTTCTAGGTAAGATGAACTTAAATAATCAAAAAAATGTAGCAGCCTCATCTCCAATTGAGAGCCGGGTGGTCGTACTGTTAAAATTTCCCCCTTTTTTTTCTAGTTTATTTTACAGGTAGGCGAATTAGAATGTTGTTTAAATATGTTATTGTTCTCATGTAATGTAAAATACCAACTTCTTTAGAAACAATGTAACTGAGGCTCCTTTTATCTATTAATATCCCAACTTGTGATTCATGTGTATAACTTCTGTTTCAATGGCTTCTTTGTTTTTTGTTCTTAATTAGAATAAACGAAATGCATATTTATTTGTAGACAAAAGCTTATTTAAGATCATTTCATAATATGAAATCAGACAAATTAACATCTATTTCCTACCAAAATGATAGTGAAGCATGCTCAACCCTAACTATAATTATGAAACAGTGAACACAAAACTAACTCGTATTTGTATTTTTTATTTTTCATTTGCATATAAATTAGATCCTACTTTGTGGGCTTACGCATGACTCTCAATTTCAAAACAAAAAAATATAATCATTCAGCTTCAACGAATAATGACACTTTAGTCTCTGGCACGGATGAATTACTACAAATTATAAGTAGAGGGAAATAACACCCTCATCTACATCAGTACATTTATAACCTCACGTAGTGGCGGTGGAAATGGTAAAAGAAAATAAAAATAGTAGGATATATCAAATAATCCGCTGCATATGTAAATCAAACACATCATATTTCTATACACGACTCCCAAGGAAGTATCTTTTGGCTCACCAGTTAACAAATATACAACTGCCTATTATATGATACTACAAACTGAGTATTGCTACACATTTTCAGTGAATTACAAATTTGGCTTTAGCAAGCCTCTTGATCCTCTTCTGGCTCTTCCTCTTCCTGGAGAAGGTTCTCCCTGTTATCATGTGCCCAGAAACCTCGTACATCTATAAGCATGCTTGCAACCGTTCCACCCTGTTTGCAACTGAGCAGATCATTCAGTGTTATTGTCAACGGGTCAGCTGGTTTCACCATATCCCAGATTTCATCCCTTACATCCTCAATACAAAGGTTGTAATTCCCACCTTCAATCCATTTCTGGTGAACATCCCTGTTTCATGATGGGGAATTGCCAGATTAGTACAATATCTAATATGGAAATTGGAAAATTACACAAGACACCCTTCAAGTTTCGCATATTTTCTAAACACTGCAACATTTCAAAATTGTCTGTACAGAGGCATGCATTTTCTTGAAAATAATCCACTCAACAGTTGCAATTTGTAAACCCAAAAAAAAAAGCACATGCCAAAGAATGACATTTATATGTTTGGAATAAACCTCAGAGGTAACTTTTGTATTTGTTTCTATTTAATATAAACTATGAAAATTCATGGATAAGATCCCAAGCTTGGCGTGCATGTATCTGACAAACTGAGACATGTAGATCTTGCTCGAGAACTACATGCAGGAATTGCAGCAGCTTTTTGTTGGAAATTTATATCAGGAAACAGTCAAGCTATTGATGTCACCCTTCTTAACTGCGTTACGAAATTTTGAATACAACATAACATGTACATAGTAAATAAATCTTGGAACACACAGAACACTTAGCAGAGGAAGTGACTTTTGTCCCAAACCTGAACAGCGTATGGATATCAGCGGTTGTGAGGAATCCCCTTCCTTGAAGATCAAGACATCTAAATAGATATGTTAGCCCTTCTGTAGTGTCTTTGTTCTCTAGCGCTAAAACAAAGCCGAGGAAACTCTCTCGAAATCCATCTCCGGAGAATTACCACCTCCAATTTTGCAATTCTCTTATTCTTTCAGCTATTTTTTCTCTACGCAACTGTAGCAAGAGATATTAAAATCAAAATAAGTTTACGGTGTTTCTGATGATGAATGAAATTTGCTCTTGCTTGTATCAGTTTCTTGAATGCTCATTTCCATATGTGATTAGTCTTGTTTCTCATTCAACTCATGCATAATGCATTTAAATCGTCGAATCAAGAATAGATTTGATCGCAAGCCTTCTTTCTTGATTTATTGATGGCAATGGAAATTTAGGTTGACATACAAAATTAGCAGAAAAAAGAAAGGTTGACACACTAAATTGGCTTTGATTACTTCAAAAACTTAAAAACGAAGAAAAATGTAATGATATAAGCTGACGGTAGCATATCACCAAAAAAATTACCATCAGATCATTATCTGGCTCGAGGTAGAGCAAGGACGCCAACTGTTCACCAACTGAAGGCTCAAGTTCCTGACAATCTCTGCTAATCTGCAATTAGATGAACAAATTAATGCCCATTTAATCAGTAAGTCCAAGAAATGAAAGAGCCAAAAAGGAAAATACGATCCCAGATACATGTCAGTAAAGAAGTTTTCATTCTTTAGATCATCTAATATGATTGATTATCCTGCTATATGTAACAGTTTTCATGGAACCATTGTTACAATTATCTTCCTTTCTGATAAATTGTATATCCTCATGAGTCTTGACCTAATTTGTAAACAACCAGAAGCAGTCAAATTTATGTATTAACTAAGACTTCACTGTTCAAAAGGACAAAAAAGAAAACAGAAAATATTAAAAAGTGTAGCGAGTTTCACTTCTACTTCCAAAGGCAATCTTATTTCATAAGAAAAAGGATTTTGTTCGTCATTCCCAAAAATGATCTCATTCCAATGGTTATATAATTGATTATCAGAATCATAACTAGCGATTAAGACATATTTCAAATGTACATGACAAGCAATTCAAAGAAATACCTTCACTGGTAAGTTCTCATTGTAAGGGTTCCTCAAATGCCCTGTTTTGTCAAAGGACAGTTCACAGAGCTGCATGCACATGTCATTGTTAGTTAATGCTTCAGAGTTTCTCCATCATAGCATATAATCAGAAATAGCAATGTATTGAGCCTGAAAGTATCAAATAGAAAGTAGACCTCCAATTGAGGACTATGGCAGTCACTGTGAGCAGCATTCTTGAGATGGCAATTAAGGTATTCAGACGCTCAAAATGAAACTACAGATGTGTACAGCTTTTCACCACAATCATATGATTATTGGTAAATCAGACTCTTTAACTATTGTGCAAAGCATTATCATGAATTTCTACCTGGATATTATCAAACACGCGAGCTGGAATGTTGTCATCAAACTCGCGCATCATGTCCCAAGGGCCCGTCTCCAACTCCAACCACGATGATAGACAACGCATATTCGCTGCATAGTAGCAACAACTTAAATCAGAGCCGAGCATAAAATAAGCCCGAAATCATCTTTGAACTTTTACAACCTTGCTTTGACTATTGCATTAACTGTGCTTTCCTCTTGAGGACTTAGCTTCCCTACTCCAGTGTCTACACTTCTTGTCACCTAAGTGAAAATCAATGTCAAAACTTTGGAGGAAATTAAAGGTTTCTTCTTCTTCTTTTTTCCCAAAAGATGAACATAACAAGTTACCTGGCCATCAGCTAAAATCAAAAGAACATAATATTGACCACCACTTGCATCAACTATCCCTATAGCAGTTTCAATGATTGGGGCAAATGATGTGGGTCCCGCTAAATGAACACTTGGAACGATCTCTCTGTAACGAGAGAGCGCCTCCTCAAAGCCGTGACAAGACCTTTTGTCCGGATAGAAGCTGAACACATTTTTATCATGAGTACTAATTGTAAATAACAATTCCATAAATCATATTGAGTTGTTCAAAACATTCATAAAAGATAACAGCATCAGTGGTGCAGAAACATACCATCACCAAATCCAAAGCAAGGGATGTTATTATCATCATCGAAAGCTGCAAGAGTCCTTCCAATGATTGAGATGGCTTGCTCATATGGGTTCAAGCCATCAAATGTGTCATGCAAGCACCTTCCATTGAATGAGTCTCTCCCTGTCCATTCGTTGCTCTTCGTGAAGTCAATGCCCACAATAAAATTCGACGATTCCAAACCCGAATCTATAAGAGCTCTTGTAACCTAAACATGATCAAGATCATGAACTCAAGCATAAAATACTTGCACAAAAGAATCATTTTTTCAAGTCTTGTTAGACTCTTGAATCAATCCAAGGCCAGACTAGTAAGTGCTTCAAACAAGCATCATAAGTGCAATTACAAAACATAATTTGAGAAATCAAAACATGCCTGCTCAAGAGTCTCATAGTTATCACCAATTCTTCCATATCTTGATTGCACCTCCATCCTTGCCTGAGTCAAAAAGCTGGGCTCAGCATGATCAGATTGACGAGGAGAAGACGTTGAACGAGATCCGAGGCTAAAGGAGTTACAACGGACGTAACTTCCATCACTGCTTTGCTTTACACCCATCTTTCTTGCAGAAACTGCACAATCATAAACACTGTTTAATCAGGATATGCATATACCTGAGACATCCTCCCAAAAAGAGAAGCTGATGATGACCTTTGCCTTTGGGGAGTCAAGCTAGCTGCCCCACTTGCTTGGACTGTGTGCTGTATCAGCATCAGTAATGTGGATTATTACACAGCCAATAGGACAACACATCCATGTTATCAGCAACCTTCAACAAAATGTATGGAATGTCAATTTAAAAATTGTATCCCCTCGTGAACTGAAAAAAGCAGCAGGAATCATATGGATATATCAATATATAATTTGCTAACCTCGATTGATGAAGTGATGGTTTGAACTGCTGTGAAATGCGAACAGAGGCACAACCAAATCCCGCCATTCCACCGTCTCCGCCTGAGATATAACCACCAATCCGAGAACTGCGTCCGCCGTCGCAAAGAAGTTAAACCACCTCGACACAGCCGTGAAATCCGCACGTGCCTGCCATGGGAAATCACCTCGCCGGAATCAATGGCGAAACACCCACATCCGTCGGAAACACGTTCCGTCCTACAGTCACCGAAAGCTCACCGACCGCCTTAATCATGGGCGACCTATTAAGTACAATTGAAAGCGAATCTTGAAATTAAATGTGCATTTGGAGATTAGGGTTTTTCTAATACAAAAAATTATTTTTAAAATATAATTAAAATATATTAAGATATAATAATATATTAAATAAAAGGATAATTTAGTAATTTTAATTTAATTTAATAATATTAATTAATTTTTTTAACAATGCGATCGCCTAGTGCAAAGTGCATTCGCCTTAGTGCAAAGTGCAATCTCTTCAAAATAATATTGTATGTTGGATCATGAATCCAACGGTATTTAGGGGATTTATTGACGTCAGGAAGGGCGAAGCCTTCCTAACCATAGAAAGACCCTACTTAGATTTATAAAAAAAAAAAATTCTTATTGAAAAGTGGTTCATGATATGAATTATTCTTATACAATAACTACTTATTAGGGAATGAGTACATAAGAAAATTTTTCCAGAGTGCACAACGAGTAAAGGTGTTAAATGGGCTGGGTCGATTCAGTATCGGGCCATCGGGCCAAATATTTTTTTGGATCGGATTGGTTCGGCCCGATTAATAGCGGGTCATATATTATCAGGCGTGTTCTGTTCTAAGATGAACCATTGGGCTATCGGACCAAACTGGTCTAATTTTATTATTTTCAAAAAAAATTAATATATCATTGTTAACGATTTGCTAAAATCTTTCCAGAATTTATAATTCGCGATTTCAATAAGCTTAATTCGAGACACTGTTAGTGAAATCGAGTTAAAAAATCACATGTAAACTCGAATTACAAATATTTCATTAGCAATCATTCTTATCCAATTCATATTTTTAATAATGCAAATTATTTAATTAATTAATTGAGATAATATTTTTTAAAAAGTTTCAGTGAAGATGCACATATTCCGTAACTATATTTGCACAAATAAAATATTAATTGAAAGTATTTAAAAGAATATAAAATTGAAGAAAAAAATTCAAAAGAAAAGTAGTGTAACTCATAAAAACATAGAAATGATTTATAAGAAGTAACATAGAAGAAATATTTTTAAAAAAAAATTACCGGGCCAGGTCAGCCCATAAAAATCGGACCAAACCAGGAGTCGGGGCCAACCTAGTCGGCCAAATAGGCCCAATTCTTTTCGAGCCAGTGATTTTAAGGCTTGTCCTATCCTAAAAATTGTGTTTTTCTATTCGGCCCAACGGGCCATGCCCATTTTGACAGCTACAAAAACGAGTAGAAACATTTCTAAATCTAACCATTCTCCATATTGGAAATTTAGAAAGTTTTGATTTTGGAAAAGTTTTAAAAAAACATACAAAAGAAATAGGTAAAATAATACTCCCTTCATCCCAGAGCAATTTGCAAGGGAGGAGGGGCACACAAATTAAGAAGAAAGTAGAATAAAGTAAAAGAAATAGTGTTTTGAGGGTTAATTTGGTAA
Organism: Prunella vulgaris; assembly: GCA_026898435.1. Classification (NCBI taxonomy): domain Eukaryota; kingdom Viridiplantae; phylum Streptophyta; class Magnoliopsida; order Lamiales; family Lamiaceae; genus Prunella; species Prunella vulgaris. Next base: position 564,858 of record JAPKLY010000047.1, read on the forward strand.
AATTTTATGTAAAAAGTGAAAAAGTTAGTTGAATTAAATGTAATGTGGGCCCAAAAATGAAAAAGTAATGACATTTTGTGTAAATATGTAGATATTGTGAGGGTGGAGTTTATAAAAGGGTTTCCTTTTTTGGGTCTGCAAGTTCTTTTGGGACATTCCGAAAGAAAAACTTGCAAGTTCCTCTGGGACGGAGGGAGTAGTATTTTGGGGTAGGAAAAAGTACAAGAAGAGTGCATTTTATCCTAAAAATATAAAGTGAAGCATGTGTGCAAAAATTATAAAAACTACACAATTAAAATAAATGTGCAAAATATTATAAAATTAATTGTTTGCCCCTCTTTGTAAATGTGCTACACAAACTATCCCTCCATTAACTGCCTCAATTAAATATTGGATGGTGAAAAAAATTTAGGGTTTTTAACTTCTAGGTAGTTTTTTTAAGCGTTTTTTATTACTAACCCGAAACAAAAAAAATTTATATCCCCCCAGTATAAAAACTTGCATTTTAAGTACAATATTGTAACTAGTGTAGGGATGATGTGGGGTGGGGGGTAACCCCACTGGCAGTTTGCAGAATGATCATCTCTCTATTAATAACTAACATACACAAACACAAACCAAAACCTTAGTTATCTCTCTTCTCTCTCTCATCTCTCCTCTCACTTCGACGGAAGTGGCGACATAGGTTTTGTTATCCCTTAACTCCTAGATTCATCGATTTTTTACGTTTTTAGGGAGCCCCCAAGTCGACGGAGACGAAGATGAATTCAATTATTTGGATAAGAAATTTGACTACAATAGTGGAGATCTGTACAACAAATTGTTGATCTGTAGGACTCTGAAGGTGATTTTCTACCAGTTGTTCTGGATGCCCTCAATAAGGTATAGACATTCTTTTTTGTTTTAATGCTTTAAAGCTTTCACAGCTTTGTGGGCTTTACTTTCTGTTGTTTGTAGTTTTACATATTTATCTTAAGAAATGTTGTTTAAAAGAACAATATATTTTTGGCCATAGATTGCTTTCCACCCCAAATTTCTGGCTTCTCGAGTTGAGAAATAGGATGTTGATAAAATAAGAAAATTCCATACGCATTGGTACTTCCTAGCAAATGTCACATTGTACATTGTTGGAGACATTGATGATATTCCAAAGATAGTTAACCATTATTGGAGACACTGAATATGTCTTCATTCTGTAGATAAGAAATGAGACTGTTTAGCCTTTTTATGTAGTTATGATTCATTTTTTGATAAGTTGTAGCTTGCTAAAGGATAAATAGGGTTAATTCTATATAAATACACCACTTTTTACTCAACTTTCAATTTAATCCTGAGTTTCACGATTATTAAAAAATCTCAACCTTTTAAAAAGTTTCAATTCGATACACTTTTTTTTCCGGCCAGCAACTGATGACGTGTCTCACCGGAGCGCGTGAAATATTGCCACGCTGGCCTACACGTGTGAAATACTTTTTTGGTTAATTCTATATAAATACACCACCTTTTACTCAACTTTCAATTTAATCCTGAGTTCACGATTATTATAAAAAATCCCAATCTTTTAAAGAGTTTCAATTCGATACACTTTTTTTTTCCGACCAGCAACTGATTACGTGTCTTGCCGGAGCGTGTGAAATGTTGTCACACTGGCGTACATGTGTGAAATAACTTTTTTATATTATATTTTTTTCCACATCATATATTATATATATAAAAAATAACAAATTTTTATATTAAAAAATATTTTTTGAATGAGAAATACTATGGAAAAAACATTTTCCACCATATTCAAGAGGGACTTGAAAAAACTATGTTAATGGTACCGAATATCAAAATCATAAAAGGTGGTGTATTTATATAGAATTAAGTGGTGATATTCGGTACCATTAACACAATTTTTTCAAGTCCCTCTTGAATGGTGGAAAATGTTTTTTTCCATAGTATTTATCCTTCAAAAAATATTTTTAATATAAAATTTTGTTATTTTTTTATATATATAATATATGATGTGAAAAAAATAAAATATAAAAAAGTAATTTCACATGTTTACGCCAGCGTGACAACATTTCACGCGCTCCGGCGAGACACGTCATCAGTTGCTGGCCAGAAAAAAAAATGTATCGAATTGAAACTCTTTAAAAGATTTGTATTTTTTATAATAATCGTGAAATCAGGATTAAATTGAAAGTTGAGTAAAGGGTGGTGTATTTATATAGAATTAACCAAAAAAGTATTTCACACGTGTACGCCAGTGTGGCAACATTTTACGCGCTTCAGCAAGACACGTCATCAGTTGCTGGACGGAAAAAAAAAGTGTATCGAATTGAAACTTTTTAAAAGATTAGAATTTTTTACAATAATCATGAAACTCAAGATTAAATTGAAAGTTGAGTAAAAGGTGGTGTATTTATATAGAATTAACCCGGATAAATATATTGTTTTCCAGGAAATTAATTTGAAGAATCATAGATGGGGGTCACTATTTTGTCTGCGCGTAAGTTGCCTTTTATTTTCCTCGATATCTCTTTTAAGTAGGTTTTGGAAAGTGTTCATTGCTAGTATTGAGTTGTAGATGTGTTAGGATATCATGCTGTAACCTGTTTGTGTTCTTTGAATATGCTTTTTTTTTTTTAACTTTTAAATTTATATGTTTTGAACTTAAATGCATTATCTTTTTTTTGTAATTAAATTCAATTTTTTTTGAACCTGTTCGAAATAACTTTAGTATATATAAATAAGTGGGTTTCAACCAATGTTTGTTTCTTCACACACATCGTACTTGACCAAATTACATCATCACAAGCTACAAATATCTTCTATTCTAAAAAAATCTAAAAATGCTTACCATCAACCTAAAAGTCCAATAGTTCAATTTCAAGTTCAATATAAGTTCAATTTCAAGTTCAATATAAGTTCAATTTCAACATTACTTAAGTATGTTAATTTTGTGCACATAATTATTAAAGTATTTGTAACTTAAATTTGAACATGTGGACAAATTGAAATTGAATTTGACAATCATTTGGTTTGAACTTTAAATACGATCATTTGAACTTTACTTAACTTTTTTGCACTTATGAATATTTTTTGTCGTACTTTTTGTTGGACATTTTTTTTTTAGATTTTGTCATTTAATTTGTGCACATTTGTTGTGAAATTTAATGTTATTCACTTTTAACTTATATTTTTGAATAATAAAAATTATCACTAGTACAAATTTGAGTTTAGAAAGCTCTTATTTTTTAGCTTAGAAAACTGTTAAAAGAGCTCTCTAAGTGAAAGTTATCTAAGCTCAGCGATTAAGAACCGCTCTCCAAAGTTCTCCCCCCCCCCACAGCGGTTAAGAACCGCTCTCCAATATTTTTATTTTTTTTAATTTGATAAATTCTACTGGTTCCATCTTTCCTTTCTTGGTGTCCGTTATAGCCTTCTTCGTCGGAGATTTTGCCATTTACGCTTTTGCAGTCTGAAAAAAAAAACAAAGATTTAAAATGTAGAAATTAAATTAAAGAGATCTAAAAAAAACAAATTAATACATACCATGATTTTTTTTCGCTTGGCAATAGGTGACTCTCTCATAGATCTGTTCATCATCACAGATCTGTGTCATAATGAAAAATATATATGTCGTAACCTAATGGAGTTATATAAATTATAAAGGATATATATAAAACTAATGGAGGAATTATGAAGAATATATGTGTTGTAAAATATATATATATATATAACATACCTGAAATTGGAGGGGATGGGTACTCCTCGCTGGCAAATTCAGGGAAATACTAAAATCAGATCAATAATGCTCAATTAAAAACACACCATACATTACTTTTTTTTAAAAAGTCATACATTACATTAAATTTTTGCACGAAATGGAGAGAAGTATACTTCACGCTAGAGAGAGAAAGAGGAAGATTAGAAACCATTTTTTTATTTCTTCAAAAACTTACATGTCCTGGGTATTTATAATACCAAGCCTACCTGGCAAGAGAAGAGAGGCGCCCAGATCCGCACCAACGATTCCTCTACGACGCCTCAATCGCCCAGATCGATGTCAACGACGCGTCCGCGATGCCTCAATCATCTTCTCCGGCGCCGGGTCTCTAGTGGTGGTATCCAGCAGCGCCGTACAACGCGAGCGCCCTTCTCTTTTCTTTCTCCTTCTCCCACTCATATCACATTAAAAATTATATATTATATTAAGCAGTATTTGTTGACCAAGCGATGCCCGGCCTAAACTACTCAGCTTATAGCAGTTTTGAACCGCTTTGCCACTTTAGAGCGGTTCTAAACCGCTCTATAAGCATTTTATTTTATTTTTTATTTTTTGTTAAAAGCGGTTTCAAACCGCTATGCAAATTATTATTTGTTTTTTTTTTTAATTTTTGTATTTGATAGGAAAGCTCAATGGCACAAGAGCTTTCTAAGTGACAACTTGGAGAGTTCATTGCTACATGAGCTCTCTAAGTACAGCTTTGTAAGCTAAAAAATGTAGTAGTGTATTAAAACAAAATTATAATTAAACTTTGACAATCAATGAACATGAAATATAGTTACGAGCATTTGAAATTTAAGTAGTTCATTTTTAACTTATGCTACTGAAACAATATAAATAATTGGAACAAAATTATATTGAACTTTCACAATCATTGGATTTGAACTATAGTTAAGAATATTTAAACTTTTACTTTATTTTTTGTATTTATGAATATTTTGTTGTTTTGATTTTTTTTTCCGAATTTACTCTTAATTTTTTTTCAGTTCTTTTGTTGTGAAAATAGTGGTATCTATATATTTTTTATAAATTTTATGTAAAAAAAAATATTAGTATAACATTAAGTATTAAAAAGGTAAAAATTCAAATGATTATAAATGAAGGGAAAAAAATAAATTTAAATGAATTCATAAAAAGTAATATTTTAAATTAAAATTGTAAATTAATGAAGTGAATATAAAATAATAAAACGAATATAAAAATATTAGTTGATGGAATGGGTGGGTGATGAGTTGGGGGTGGGTAATGAGGTCTAGGTATTCATACGTGCAGTGGACTAGTAGTAATTAAGGGAAATCTACTTCCTTTAGAGCAAAAAATCTGAAAGTTATGTATCTAACAGGTAATTTTCCAAAAAAATTATTGTATAAAATAAGATGTGCACACTTATAATGAGTAGAATGAGTATTATATTTTAATTACATTAGTTTGTCCATTTTAGTTAAAATTAGTATCACATTTAGTCAAATTGATGTTAAATTGCATCACTATAGTATTGTCCAATTACATCGTATATTAGCAATTCCTGGAACACTTGCATGCGATACAAAATATAATTTACTCAAAATTGAGTTTGTCTCTTATAAACAAGATCATGATGCAATTTAAAATGGTATTAATTATTGGGTGGATTACATAGGGGTTCATTTTCTATAATAGAAACTCATATAGGTGTATATAAAAAAATTGTTACATATAGGTGCAAAATGCATTAAATGCTTCTGTAAATAGTATTGTTCAGCTCTGACTACCACAGTTCACGTGTGATTTGACTAGTGCGGTTACTGTTCAAAGCATACTTTCCTGTCAGCGTGTTTTTCGATCAACGTATTTTCCGATCAACTGTACTATTGAATATTTTAATGTATTATGTCTGTTACTGTTCACATTTTAAAAAAAATTCCAGTCAACATTTTTTTCGACTAGACGCAACTGTATTATTGAAAAAATATTTGTAATATTGATTTCTTATAGTACTTCATTTATTGTGATTGCACTATATTGAACTTTTTGTGACTGCACTATAGTGTTTCTTATCATATTACATCTTTTGTGATTATACTGTGTTAAAAATTTTGAGAATCCAAAACATATACTATTCATTCAAAATTCAAAATAAAAAATACAATCAAAATCAAACCAGATTTACTATCCAGAATTTTAAACCCAGAACCCCATAAAATCTCAAAATAAACAAAAATCTCCTTCATAACATAACCAAAAAAATTAAAAATCCCCATCACAAAATAAACAAAAATCAAAATAGAATTACTCGCCCATCACCTTCGTTGGAAGAACGAACCATGGTCACTCTGTCTGCTGTCTACCAAACCGACCACCATGAAAATAGAATATGGTTGTCCTCTTCACCTTAGTCGAAAAACAGACCATGGTTGCCCCCTCCGCCGTCCGTAAAATCGACCACCATGCAACAAACCATGGTCGCCCCTAGACCGACCACCATGAAAATAGGCTATGACTGTTCTCTTCACCTCTCCCACGATGAAAATTGAACCATCATGAAAGATCTTGCTCCAGAAACCGACCACCGTGAAATGGGACCCCGCTCGACATGTTGAGGGCGGTGTGAAATCGGACATTCACCTCTTCATCACCGCCTTTGAAATTCCACTCATCGCCGTCCTCGCTCATCGTCGCACCGCTCAACACTCTTTGTTTTGTTTTGTTTTGTGTGTGTGTGAGAGAGAGAGAGATGGGGGGAGGGTTTGATATATGTGACAATTCATTATATATGGATAGACGTGTGTGAGTACTTTACCTTTCAAAGGTGTTAAAGGTGTGTCAGACATTTTGGTTTTGTTCCTACACCTATTTGAGTTTTAGTCTTATATTATACACTAGGTTGTAATTAGTTTTTAATTATTTTATTAAAAAATATTACTTAATTGAATTACTTTTCAATAAAACAATTAATACTATTTAAAAATGCATATAAAATACAAGAAAATTTTAATATAAAACTTGATCACCATATAATTTGTTTTCTTAACTAGTCCTACACAATTCTTGACACGATACAAAATTGATTAATTCATACTACTAATTATGAGAATAATGACATGGCAAAATTTAATTTAGGTGACGCTTTGTTAGAAAAAATTTCAACTACAATGATAATAAAAGTTTTTGCATATAGTAATTAACAAAATTCATGAAATTAAATATAATAACACGAAATAGTTTATAATTTTATTTATTTGGGATCTTACAATCTTTAATTTGTCTTCTAATTTTTCTTTTTTAACTTATGACTTGCAAAATTTTTGAGCAATTAAATTCTCGTTTTAATTTTATTTAGGCTAGGATTTACACTTATCATGTTGGGACTTATCACGAGAGCACCCAGTCATCCACCTAATGACCGGTCAACATGATAAGTGTAGCACGACATCAAGCTGCTCGCGCCCAACAATGAGGAAAAGATGGCCACTAGATCACCTTCAAGTAAAGTTGCTAATACTAAGAGGAGAATAAAGGTTGATCGTCAACCTTGTTGGAGGAAGAAAGCACACAATGCAACCACTCCAATGGATGAAAATGAGGGACTAGGGCGCGAGCAAAAAACCTACAACCTAAAAGACCGTTCAAGAAGTGGATCTCAATCCCAGAAAAGAAGTTATAGTGAGGCTGGAACAACCCAGGATGTTATCCCCAACGAGAGTTGTTCGCGCCCTCTTGTCTAAGAAGACAATGCACTTCAGGTCAAGGCAAAGCTGCTCGCGCCCCTCCCAGAAGGCACTTAGACACGAGCTGAACCCATTTCTTAGCTATTTATATAAAATCCATGTAACTGACACCTATTAAAGGGCTTAAATGACAAGTGTAAGGACAATTGACATTAAACAATGCCACATAAACTTAAATCTTGCCACCTCATCACTTGTAAACATACAAATATGTCATTTGTACCTTATGACAGAGGATTCCAACATTAGAAATACAAGATACAAATTTTCGAGCTAACTCTCTATTTCTCTTTCTTTTTACATGTTCAAACAAACAAATTACTTTCCTTTGATTATTGTTTGGTGATAATCTCCGAGAGAACCAAATTAGCCACATAATCATCTCAACTAGAAATTATCACCAACAACTTCATGGTTTTATGGCTGCATGAATAAGGCAATTGCATGACCCCCATTTTTGTAATAATAGCTTGACTCGTACTCATTGGCTATATGGGGTCGAGTAATTCCCTCTCTCTGCTCGTTTTGTAAGTAGTCATGTCCTTCAAACTTCATTTCCTCATATCTTCTTTATTCAGACTCTAAAATACGTACCATTTGTTGCAACAGGCTTCATTTTTTCAATATTTTTTTATCAATTCATCAAAAATATCTTTCCAGACAATTAAATAGAATTGAAGCAAAACTAAAGTGATTTAGCACATAAAATGTCAAATTAGGCATCAAAACCTACATTTACTTCAAGTAAAAGACATGCAAATTAGCAACCCATTTCAGGATATTAATTTTTTTTTTATCTATATCTAATTCCCAAATTCGGTCATAAAGGTTATCCACATACCGAATCGATCCATCAATCTATTCAACACTTCAATTATATGTTTATACAATTAATTGAGAAATTATAATTGAAATTGTATTAGCTTCAATGGTATAAGGTAGTAATATACAATGCAATGTTGGTCACGATGTGCGTTGCTCCACTACAAGAAATATTATTTGAAGACACACTTTAAAATGTAGTAATTGACTACCTATTATTACTTTTCACCTATCACCACATTTATAATTAGTGTAGTCTAAAATAATGTAATAATAAGTAAGGTTATATAACTACATTTATAAGTGTGCTAAAAATATTCTATTAGTACATATATATATATATATATATATATATATTTATTTACGTATATGCTATAACTATATTTATAAATGTTTTAAAAAATATTCTGTAAGTACACATACATCTTTTACCTACATACACTAACTACATTTAAAAATGTGTTATAAGTAAAAAATACATGCTATAACTATATTTAAAAATATATTATATGTGTACAGATACATCTTCTACGTACATATTAATGTGACATTTGAAAATGACATAACATATATTATATTTAATGTATATTATATATATACATATTTACAATTTTTGTTTCAATTTTTTAATTATTATAGCAAATAATATATTATATTAATAAATACTTATAATCTCTTTTTAAAAGAGTGATTGAATTTATAAATAAAATATAATAGAAATCAATGCATACTCAACGTTATAATTGTTAATTACAAAATGAACATTAAACTTCATCTTGAGTCATCCTGATAATTGCTTACATAAGAACAATATATACATAATCAAAATCAAAAGGCGAGGAATTCCAACGGAATATGAGCTTCAAATTTTGGGGATGTTTCAAGAGCTCCTAGTTGGTTATGTGTACATAGAAGTCGTAGAGAACTCCTCCCGCTTCCATCTTTTGAAAAAGATAATAGTATCATCTGAATCAATAAAATATAAATATGATCAATAACTATACAAATTAACTACATTTATCTATTTTTCTTATGAACAACAACGAAAATAATTATATTAGTCGACTACAAGGGGTACTTCACTAACTACAAAGATAAAATAAAATGATCATAATAAATAAAAATTGCTAGACACAAGAATGCATAAGAATAAATATTCTAATCTATAAAATAGTACTTTAAAAATAGGCAGTGAATTCTACGGTGACAACCTTCCAAACTATCTATAATAATTATACAATTTATACTCAATGTTGACCATACTTCTTCACATAATCCAGCTTCTTGTAACACAAATTAGTCTTGATGGCAGCTCAATTTTTTAGGTGTTTACTTACAATTCTAGGATTTTTTATATTATTACTTGTGGTGTTAATCAAATGAAATCTAACTACCTATAGTCTTTGCAGGTTTAATTCAGCCTACGCAATACAATTAGTTAGTCACATTTAAATCTGTAAAATCACGGGGATTAGTAGGAACAATAGGACATTGCATACCACAAATCCTAATAACAAGATTTTCACTAGAGTACTTAATTCAATAAATTGAGTTCCTTTTAGAGCATATTTAATGAACAGTACAATATTATTTCAACAGTTTCTGAAATATTCTTGCAAAGTTATTTACACAAGGAAAATAAATGAACATTTATAATATACAATTCTAGGCCAAAAGATATATATTCACATAAGCACAAGAAAACATGAGTTCCAAAGTTACCACAGAAACAAAATGAACAAACAATGATTTAGAATTAGCATACATAATCAGAATATGCATTGCAATAGACATCAAGATCAAAGGCACGAAAAATACTCACTCGATGAAGCATCATTACAATCAATATCCATGCAACAATTAAACTTCACTAGGTGTCACCTGCACACATATAAATATAAATTATTAAAGAGTTAACTAATGTTGTAGTTTTTATGATTTAAATCAATAAATGCATACCAAATGACAAGGCCAAGCGATCATTTCTCCGAGTACTTGTGATAATTTTTGAAAATTACCATAAGGTCTAATCAATTCTTCTTCAGGTTCAAGCACCACTTTCACATTTACTTCACACCAGTTTGATCCCAAACGTTGACCCCCAACTTTAGAACATGGATTGATACCATGAATGCATCCTTTAGCAACAATTCTTTTGGGATCAAATAAGTGTTTGAGAGAAACATGATCACCAACCTTTTAAAGAAAAACATATATAAATGAAAATATACTTAATTGTATAAGATTTAACTGCATATGACCACTAAAACATGACATTATCATGCTACAATTTGTAGTCGATAAAGATAGTAAAAGATAAAAGAGACTTCACCATAAGAGGTAGATTTGTTGCAGCACGGTCCGATGGAGAGTTAATCAATAATCCATGTTGTGCAGATGGCAATTGTGGATTGTCACATCTTTGTTGTGCTACAAGCGCTTCCAATTGTGAGATTCGTGCTTGTTGCTCCTTCAAGATGCGATTGGAAGTATGTCTTGGAAGTTCACCCCATACATCTGATGGGCAGACGCCTTTACCCATCATCCTAACATGGCCAGGCCGATCCGGCCCCATAATTTGGGCAAATACATCATTTGGACCAATAGGATCTTCAGAACTTTCTACAAGTTGGTTGTTGCGTTCTTGCATTTCCAACTATAAATTTAAAAAATAAAGCGTTGTATGCATATTTCATTAATGAAACAGTAAATATAATATATATCAGGAAAACTTACATATTTTCTTGAAGCATCACCACTTGATTCCTCATTTGGTTTTACGAAACACGCACCGAATAATTCATAGCGTTTTGGAGGCCGTCCTAATTCCTTTGCCTGAAATAGAAATTTTTAAATTAAATACTAAAATATATTAATAAGGATAAAATAAAAACAACAGTTAATGTATTACTAATTTATGTTCAACTTGGGCAAATGATCTTTTCCCAGTTATTTGCTTCATGATTTTTTTAGCTCTAGCTTGCTTGTTTCTCTTGCTTGTGTCCTGAAATTAAATTGAAGAAAATAATCAATTCATGCATGTTACTTTTTTTCTTCTTTTTTTTTTATCTTAAAGAATCACAACAAACCTTTGCTTCATCTGAGTTCCAGTATGTAATTAATTTGACCCACTGATCAAGCTTTATCCTTCTTTCCTGTTGTTCTCTATCAAAGAAATCAAAGGAGCATCATCTTTCCAATAATTAACTTTCAAAACATGCTTCCAATTTTTCCATTTTTCCCCAATGGACGACATAATCCATTTTTCTGCAGTTTTAGGGACATGAAATCGCCGCTGCATTATACATTCAAAATCATTAAACTAACAAAAATTTCAAATATCATCACTACAATAGATTAGCAAAAAAATATAACGAAGCAAGAAAAATATACTAATATCGAGAAAAGTGGGGAATAGAGCATATAAGAAATAGAAAACGAAGAAACAACAATCTATAATTTGAAAAAAGCAATTCAAACATCAAATTTAGAATATCAAAGAGATTCCAAACAGAAGTTTGGAACCACCAACAAAAGAATACTCGAGTTAATAAACTTATAGTAAACAAAAATATTTTATGAATTCACGCATTAGCAAAATGATTATTACCTTTACAAGGTCTAGCATATGTGTTTTTTTTTCTCTTGGCATTGCACGCCAATCCTTCACATCAAGTGGACAATACTTACCATTTCTAGCAATTGTACCTAAGAAATGGCAGAGCATGCTACATTTGCCACTTATTGCCTGACCATAGTCATTATATGTAACATGATATCTCTCTAGGCTGGTAGGACGACCCCAAACACTTCCCATATATGTGGGACCTCGAACCTTTTTCAAAGATTTATCAGCAGTTTTATCACCTATTAACATAAGATTAACTATTACTTTTTAGTTTTTAAAAATATAGTATGATAGTGTGCTCACATCATTACCTTGTTCATGTTCTTTTTCATAGCTTTCATTCATTAGTTCATCCTCGACTCTTGCCTCTTCCCCAACTTTGTTGGTAGGTGGGATGTTCATCTCGTAGCTTTCACTTGTAAGCTCATCATCGCTTCTTGATTCTTCCCAAAGTCTAGCCATATTTTGACTATGGAACTCATAGGTTCCTTTAATTAGCTCTTTCTCAATTCTGGCCTCCTCTCCAAGTATATCGTAATGATGGCTGCTCGTATTAGTCCGTTCAACTAGTGGCATGTTCAAGAGCGCGTGATGAGATATCATATTAGGGGTTTGTTGATTACCTGCACATCCATTTTAAACTCTTTTATTAGTTCTATGTGATACAATAAGTGGAGTCTTTTCTTTACCTGCACATCCCAAATTAGAATTTCTTCGCTCTTGTGTTCTAGTTGTCATCACTACAAATTACAGAACAATAAAAAGATAATGTGACTGAATAACAAAGAAAATATGATAATTTTATTTTGATGTAATAGAAACATATGATATAGATTCATACATGTGTCCCAATAGTCTGACATGTCAAACTGACCAAAAGCACTCTGAGGATGATCATTTGTTGTCAACAATCTAGGTGGTTGTATAATTGGCTCGTCTCGAAGCATAAAGTTTCTCGGTGTGTTCCTTTTACTTTTATTAGCCATGCCTGAAATATGTAAAGGAAAATCACTTGTGTAAAACATAATTTATGGAGTTGCAAACCATGATAATATATACAAACAAGAAAAAGTAGTTTCTTTTCTTCGGAATTCTATAGAGGGTTTACTATGGAGTTAATCATGGAAGAGTTGTTCATCTATAATCTTGTTGAAATATATATTGTAAATGAAAAAAATTATCATGCAAGTGCAATATGTGTCTGTCAAACTATGAAACATTATTATCTAAAACCAATATCATATCTCAACATAAATAAAAAAAAAAATTATCATGATCAATCGAGCAATATTTTCTAGAACACTAAGGAACTGGGATATATTTTGTCTAACTGAAAAGGTGGCCAATCTGAGAATATCATATCAAAATTTACTATCTTCATCATCTTCTTCTAATTCATTTTTATCCATTTCGAATTCTTCTTCATCCTGGCATTGATTCTTCAGTATTATCTCATACTAAAGAGATTTTAGATTATTTTATTATTAAAAGATAACTTTTAGATTTCACTGAAGAGTAATAGATCAAAGTCAATCCTTTTTAATTGATATATAAAGTAGTCTTAGTGATATTTCACAGAATAACAGTGGATTTTAAGTAAGTAAAAGAAAAACAAATTCCATACTGACAATGAATATGTATTATGATGAAATACATTAAAGATAAATTAAGTATAAGAAATAGGTGACACCTCCTAACAAGTGACTTAAAATCTTATTAGTTATCATCTTATAATCCAAGAAAAGAAAAAGAAAGAAAAAAAACTAAGGCATTTACCTAGTTATAACTCATTAGATAATTATGGCATATATGTACACTTAACAAAATGAATATGGGGGTGCAGTCGTATCACTATGTCGATGAACTTGGCCGGCCCCTTTATAGCATTGTATAGTTCAATATGAAATTTTAAAGGCTTATGATTCATATTTTAAAATACAGAGAATCGACTCCTGAAATTTAAAATTTATAAAATTAGGTATCTTGTACATTAGTATCATTATGTAATAGGTGCACAACTAATATTATTAATAAAAATAATATTATTCAGTAAAAACAACTAACAATAGTAAATTACAAAAGTATATATCTATTTAATCATAAAGATTGTGTTTTGCTATTATAATCAAGAGTAAATCACATTTATAGAAATATTAATCATAAAGATTGTGTTTTGCTATTATATTCAAAATGCTCGAGCTCGATTCGACTCAATGACATGAATAATATAAACTAAATATTTTTAATTTATTTATAAGTAAAATACATCTAAAAGGAGCATATTACTATTAGGGGTTAAAGAGCAAAATAATGTGAGCTTGATAAGTAAAATGTTCTAACGAGTACTCTTAGTATTGTTGAGCTTGAACTCATGAACTACTCGCTAGTCTGAACTTGAGCTCGGCTCAATTAAATTCAAATCAATTTTGAATTTTTTGAGAGTTGGACATGAACAGTTCATGAACCTGCACGATTCACTTGCACCCCTACGTTATGACTACATTTGTGTCGCGCGAATCACCTTAAAATTTGTCATTTAAGAACATATAAGTCAATCCCGCTCTCTAACCAAATCAAAGGATTAAGTCTATTTTGAGATGTGTAAAATTTATTTTGTATGTTCTCATTTAATCTTGCATATATTTTGATATTTTATCAATATAAAAAAAAAATATAAAAGGGTAAGTTTACAAGATAAGAGGGTAAATCAAAATTTACATACATGCATGGACTTTAGATTAGAAGTTAATTAAGAGAAGTAAAAGAGATAATTGGTGTGAGTTTATACTCGTAAGAATTGATGTAATATAATATCTCAACTTCATAATCCCTTAGCAACACACATGAATTCTACAATCACATCTCTATAACTCAACTAACTACTTGCAGCTGCTAAGTAAATTGCTACTAAATAGCATTAACTAGTTCTGACCATTGTGGGTTAAGACTATCACATCCAAGATGAAATTTTTGGCAATATGCAAGCGAAACTTTCTTAGAAGAGATGGAAACAATAGAATAATCCATGGAAAGAGTAATAAAATAAAATATAATTTTTCTAACAGATTAATTTTGGTAAAAAAGAAAATCGATGTTAATCATAACACTTTTACTAGCTCCAAAATGTGAATCCAATCTAAAACCTTACATAATAAGGACATTTCCAAATTGCAGATCCTTGGAATATACAAAATAACATATAGATCACTTCTCAAAATCCAAATCATTTGAGCTCTTCAACTTCCATTAACAAAGATTAATGTTAATACAAAATAAGTCTATGGTTCTCATGTTCTTATTTGAGGATAGTTGACAATTAGCTAAAAAATGATGTGAGATTCTAATCCAAATGTCACAAGGAGCTTAAAATGGATAAACCAATATCGTCCTTCAAATCTGAATCATGGCAAAAAGTGTGGCATATGTACTGTGAATTCGGGACCAAAGGAGTGATAATTAAGCTACATTATTGTGGCGGCTACTGCTCTAAATGCAGCTCTGTGTAGGATAGCATAACTTTTTCTTGGAACGACTTATTACGTGCTCCCTCTCTCACACCAGGTAAAGAGATCGATGGAAGAGTGAGGATTGTTGCTTCGATAACACCACCAGTACAAGCATCATACTTGCTGAAATGTGTGATATATCGAATGGCGTATGACTTTGGTGCAATGGTATCAAATGTCCTTCTGAAAAGGCAAAGTATGAAAACATTGATGTATGAATATAGTAAAAATACTCAACAAGCACTATACAAAGTATCCACCACTAATGCAAGAAGAAAAATATGTTAAAAGCAAGGATTTATACATTATGCTACCAATATCAACTAACAATCAAGCTCCACTCAACAACCATACTTTTAAAAAACTTTCAGTCTGCCATGGAAAAATAAATTTAAGTCAGAACAATGTTTATCTAAGAAGAATATAGAAAAAATTCCGTCAACTTAAAACAAATACATGTAGGTAAGAAAATTAGAAGTTGGAGCAGTAGCATCAAAAATTACCTGGGAATGAACAAAAGGAATAAGTGATTCATGCAACGGTAGCATCAATTTCAATTCCTTCAACATCATCGCGTACTCAATTGAAATCATCACTATCACTATTTACTGGAGGATTGCAAATATCACTTTGCAAGTATGTTTCAGTATCCACACTAGGTTCCATGTCATAATGGGCTCGTGCAGTAGTAGAGACAACTACAACCCAATCTTTGTCAATTGGATCTTGTACATAAAATACTTGTTTAGCTTGGGATGCTAAAATGAATGGCTCATTGTGGCGTCTTACATTTTTAAAATTAGCCAATGTGAACCCTTCATCATCTTGTCTCAATCGTGCCCCTTTCGACACCCAGTCACATTCAAATAATACCACTCTACGTCCGCCATCATAATCTAACTCAATGATATTTTTTTAAAACTCCATAATAATCTAAATCACTTAAAATAGGATTTTTGTCCCTTGTACTTGAAAAACTTGATGTTGTAGCCTGGACACTTACCCTACTATTTTGTGTCTTCCTTTCACTCTCCAAATCTCTAGTGTGAAATCTAAAGCCATTCACTAGAAACTTTTCATATTTCAATCCAATGAAATTCGGGCCACGAGAAAGTAACTTTAAATCCTTAGATTTTGGGTTCTCCTCTGACATTTGCAACCCTTCAACCTATATAAAAAATAAACACAAAACTGAATATAGTTACTAGACACATCAATAATTGACTTTACTATCATTACGAATTTAGCTTACGTATTTGGCAAGCCACTCAGCAAAACTTTCACTATGAATACGTTCAATTTGATGGCGTGCAACACGGGTATGTGTTTTTTCAACCATTATACGGTGCTTTCTAAATATGTTAAAAAAACCATTAGTTACCAAAAAAATATTTTATTTTGATGAACTAAAATAAAGTAACTTACTCAATGAAGGGCATAAGATCATCGCAATTAAACAACACATACTGATGTGCTTTCTTCAATGTTTCGGCATCAAATTTTGTAGCAGTTCCTTTTCCAAGAGGACGACCTACCATTGTAAATATATCTAACTCAGATGTGGTACTCCTCTCTATTTCTGTGTCCTCATTTCTTGATGTTTGGTTGAACTTTGATTCCACATAATCTGCAAGGTATAAAGAGCAAAAAGACAAACACTCTTCCGCTAAATAACCTTCAGCGATTGAACCTTCAGGTTTACTTCTGTTTCGCACGTATGACTTCAAAGTACCTAAATATCTTTTTCCCAAAAAAAGAAGGTAGAAAACATAGATAAGTTCAGCCAAACATTTTTATATTGTTTCATAATGAAAATAAAGTTAATCATTATAATTACAGTGAATATAAATTAAACAAAGACAATTAATTACCTTTCTATTGGATACATCCAACGGTAGTAAACTGGCCCAACTAGCTTAACTTCTGTAGCTAAATGTATAATTAGATGCACCATAATATCAAAAAATGAGGGTGGGTAGATCCTCTCTAACTCACAAAGTATCAAAGCAATATCCTTTTCCCAATGAATCACATCTGCTGGATTATTAACTTTGGAGCATAGTTCTCTAAAATATTTGCTCAATCTCAGAAAAGGAGACCGCACAGATTTTGAAAGAGTCCTTCTTAAGGCAATAGGTAACAATTGTTGCATTACAATGTGATAATCATGACTCTTTAGACCCAAAAGTTTAAGTGGTTTCATTTGAACACATCGCGAAATATTTGAGGCATAACCATCTGGAACTTTAACTTGACTGAGAACCTCACAAAATAGTGATTTCTCTTTCCTACTCATCGTAAATGGAGCTGGAGGCAAGTACACCTTTCCGGACTCCTTTGGATGGGGATGAAGATCTGGTCTAATCCCCAATTCTTTCAAGTCAAGTCGTGATTTATGATTATCTTTTGATTTACCATCCATACCCAAAAAAGTACCACAAATGCTCTCACAAACATTTTTCTCTATATGCATGAAGTCGAGATTATGACGAACGACATTGTCTTTCCAATATGGTAGTTCAAAGAAAATACTATTCTTCTTCCAATTGAAAGGCAACTTTGGGTTAGTCTTAACTGATCTTCCAAATGTAATTGAGAAATCTTTAAGTGCATCTATCACTATATCACCGGTTAGATGGGGTGGGACTGGATCACGTTCTATTGTGCCATCAAAGAGTCTTCTATTCTTTCGAAATGCATGATCCTTATCTAAAAACCTACGGTGACCCATGTAACAATGTTTTCCACCATTACGTAACCAAATTGAATGTGTATATCTGTGGCAAACAGGGCAAGTAAATTTACCTTTGGTGCTCCATCCTGACAAAGTTGCATATCCTGGAAAATCACTTATTGTCCACAATAATGATGCATGCAGCTGGAAATTCTGCTTAGTTGACGCATCATATGTTTCAACTCCTACTTCCCACAGATCTTTCAAATCAGCAATAAGAGGTTGCAAGTAAATATCGATATTGTTTCTAGGAGCTGATGGACCAGGAATTAATAATGACAACATAAAGTACGGTTGTTTCATACACATCCATGGTGGAAGGTTATATGGAATCAATATCACGGGCCATGTGCTGTGAGATACACTCATATTTTTAAATGGATTAAATCCGTCAGAAGCTAACCCCAACCGAACATTATGAGGATCCTTGGCATATTCGGGATGTAAACTGTCAAATGTCTGCCATGCTGGGGAATCAGCAAGATGTCTCATACGTTCATCCTTCGTGCGACATTCAGAATGCCATCTCATATGGCAAGCTGTCTTTTTAGACATAAACAACCTTTGCAGTCTAGGTTTGAGTGGAAAATACCATAATACCTTTCGTGCTATCTTTCTTTTATCACCCATAGGGTCCTTTTCAGAAGTTTGCCACCTGAGTTCATTGCATGTCTCGCAAGAAATTTTACCATCATTTTCCCTCCAGTATAGAGTGCAGTCATTTGGACAAGCATTAATTTTTTCATAACCAAGTCCTAAATCCTTCATCAACTTCTCAGCTTCATTATATGATTTAGGTAAGTCGGTCATTGCATCTGGGAATGCTTCTGTTAATAACCCCAATATCATATCAAAACTTTTATTAGACAATCCTCCAACAACTTTTAGGTGTAACAAACGAATTATGAAGGAAAGTTTTGAGAACTTTTCACATCCTTCATACAGTTTGTGTTTAGAAGCATCCATCAACTCATAAAATTTCCTAGCCGGCCCATGAAGAATTTCTTCATCTCCTAGAAAATCATTTGTGCCTTGCATATCAGCATGCTCTTGTGGATCTCCGAAAGCATCATTAATTAAACTTTCAATATCATCAGCATTTGTTGATGTTTCCGGAATATCACGTTGAGGTTCAAAAGATGATGAAGGACTCTTATGCAGCTCTCCATGAGCAATCCATTCAGTGTATCTAGGAATAAACCCATCAATTGTTAAATGTTCAAAAGCATCATTTCTGCTTACGAACACACCAATCCTGCAACGCTTACATGGACATAATATCATTCCATCCACAGATGCATTCGAAAAAGCAAAGTCTAGGAAATATTTAAGTCCACTTTGATATTCCTCACTCACTATTGACTTGGTCATCCAACTTCTATCCATGTTGTTATGATAATGTGCTCTGAGGAAATAAAGAACTTTAGTAACAATATGCATCAACTATTGAAAATTTAAACACTTAGTCTATATTATAAATTGTTTGGTACTTACCTGCAACACAACTTCGATATATTTATACTATATATACATTGGTAATTGTATATTCCAAATCAATATTAGTAGCAATTTCAGTAGTGTTTGTACAAAATGTATATAAATTCTGTAAGCGAAGTACATTCTTAGCTGAAACAAAATATCATAAGTATATAATACCTTCATTTTTCTAGAAAAAACTTGCACAATGTGAAAACTCAAATAACTCATCTCATAATTAATTGAAAAAGTTAATATTTACTTTCATATTCTAGACACTTTCTTGCTACTCGTCCCATATTATTATTGACTGCAAAAATTCCAAGTATATGTACATATATGTATAAATCCTAATGTCATTATTTTGTTGGAGTTTGATATCTAAGAGTATATATGAATTACAATCCTGTTACAGATTGTGGTGCATAAACATAGCATAGAATAGAATGAAGATGTAGTTAAGATGAAGGAGACCCAAGTAAAAGAAGGAGATAGAAAAGTTCTAAATTGATTTCTACAGCAAAATCACTAAATCTCAATTTTTTTTCCTTGTTCATTTTTTAGTCATTAATAGTTCTTTAAGAATATTTGTCGGTTCAAGATATTGCTTCCATCTTATTCAGTTACACGAGGGTCCTGAACATTGTTTATATATAGGTGGAATGTCCGAGGTAAAGAAATCTCAAAGGAGAAAGGTATTTTCCAAGTGGTTATAGGATTACATTTTGAGATTGGGCTCTACCTTCATTAAAATTGATCAGCAATTTTCCACACGAATGGACATTCTTGCTCAAAATATGTTGATTAATTGTCAGAACTCCAAGTAGAGTTTAGTATCAGAAAAATTACACTATAAACTGAATTGTAAACTCCTTTTCATATCCACTTGCTTTGAGCTTCTGCCAATATATTGATCTAAGCTACTTCAAACACACACACACACACATACACATATCTAAATATATGTGCATATATATATATATATATATATAAATATTATATTTACTAGTATTTGTGCAGGATCAAGTTTCTCATTTTACATCATAAATTGTTATATCTATAGTTGTATCTGTACCATTGATCATTAATCTATGACATAAAATACACCACACCTGTCTTTATTTAACACATGAAATAAAACCAATAAAACTTTTAACATTTTACTCTTTTTATTGAAGCTTTTTCCATCCTCAGGTTCTGACTTGCAATAATTCTTGCTGCTATGATATGATGTTGATTGATGAAACTGGTAGAGAAGAGTTACAATACTCTCCTAGACATTTTATCAAACACTATGAATGCATTTTATCAAAGATCTTAAATAACAATCCTAATGCCTCTCTTAGACAATTTATCAAACACTATCATTTCATTTTACTTTGAAGTTTTTCTATTCTGATTATGTATTATGAGTTAGCAATTGTTTCGAAACTCTTAAAATGGTAAAATCTATGAATGAGGACAACTATACCCCACCCCGTTAGAGTATGAAAAAGGAGCTGTCAAATTTACCGGAATGATGGTCCCAATGGAATTGAGCACCGGACAAAATTTCCAATGGATTTAATGGCAATTATAGAATATCCGTCCCGGCAACAGCGCATTACGCATAGTTAAATGAAAGCTGTGAAGAGAGACAGAGCAAAGAGAGAAATGGAGGACTTATCAGAGTAAATAACGGAAGAAAAATAACGGGGAAGAGAGCAATAGTGAGAGAAAAAAAAAAGCGAGATAGAACCTGACTTTGAGGTGGAGGGATGTCGGGCGTGTCGTTGGAGGTAGCATCAAAGTTGATCAACGGCGTAGAGGGGCGATGGATGGAGGGGTTGAA
Source organism: Prunella vulgaris (assembly GCA_026898435.1). Lineage (NCBI taxonomy): Eukaryota > Viridiplantae > Streptophyta > Magnoliopsida > Lamiales > Lamiaceae > Prunella > Prunella vulgaris. Next base: position 586,337 of record JAPKLY010000047.1, read on the forward strand.
TTTTCAGAGAATACTGAACGGATCTATATGAGAGAACTTAATATTGGTGAATCTAATTAATTAAATTAAATAATATTATAATATATAATTATAATTTATTAAAAAATATTCGTTTTCAATATATGACTTATTCAATTTTTATTTTTTTTTAAAGATATGGTGTGGTTTAAATGTATATATACTTAATTAGCGGAAACTTATACTTATTTGATTGCAATCCAATAGGATTAGTTTGATGTGGTCTTATTATTTACATATTCATATATCCATTTTTTTTCTTTTTTTCTCTTTAAATTTAATCTTATGCATTTATGTATACTCTTTTTTCTCTTCTACGTACACTTCATTTATACATTTCTTTTTTATAAATATTAATTTTTAAAATTTTTTTAATAGGTACACAAATTTAATTATAATGATTAATGTAATATTATGTAAGTTTTATATAATAATGGTTCCCAACATGAACACTTTCTAAAAAAAATCAATATTATGAATCACAGTTTAATTTTTATTACTCTAATATTTAACATTTTAAAAAAAATTAAAAATATAATATTTTAAACTTAAATATTATAATACTATAATTTTTATATTAAATATGAATAGCATAAAGAGTTACACAAACTAATCATTTTTTATATTTATTTACATATTATACATTGACACAATTTTTTATATTAATACTAGAATTTTTAATATTCTTACCAAATATTTTATACACTAAAATCTTCAAAATAATTTTATGATATATTTGTTATAAATTGTTTTCATATTAAAACCCATGACATTAGCCATGCAAACTGTCATAATTAAATATATTATGACATTTATTTAAAATTGTATTAATAGATTCCATGTTATTAATTTAATGGCTAATATGACAATAACAAAAATGTCGTAATTGTGTTTATCATGACATTTACTTAAGAGTGTATTAATAGATTTTTTGTTAGTGTAGTTATATGTTTGGAAAATATAGTGTACTAATAGAGGAGTTTACATTACACAGATTTTATAGTGTATCAAAATTAGTGTAGTAATAGGCCATTTTTCTTGTAGTGCTCAGGCGACCACCATTGGCAATGAGAACCCAAAAATCGTGATTAACAATTCCTTAGCACGGAGCACATTGACGGCGTCGAGGTCCCTACAGATGTTCTTTTTGCGATCATCGAGGATGCCATGTTGGAGGTTGAGTAACATCAACAAACAGAGGATGAATAGAGAAGGAATAGAAGAAGTTAGAAATCTTTAATGAAAGAAGACAAAATGATAAAAAAGAAGAGAAAAATCAATTTATATGTGACCCAATTTTAAATGGGCGGATCGAACCGAATAGGTGTATGTATGAATCCTTGATCCATGTAACTGATGCATATGAAATTTAAATCTCATATATTTCTATCTTAGCATAGATTCAGATCCTGTGCAAAAATCATCCCAACCAATTTTTTTTCTTTCTAAAATTTAATGTCTCATATAAGAATTTTTTTTTTTGACTAAACAGAAACTTAGATGTAAGAGGTGCATCTATCGAATAGATCATCCACAATTAGCGCTGGTTCTATCCAACAATGAGAACTTTCAATATTTCTAAAAGTCCTAATAAGAACATACACCATTATTTTTAAAATAAGAATTATTCCCTCCGTCCCAGAGCAATTTGCAAGGGAGGAGGGGCACACAAATTAAGAAAAAAGTATAATAAAGTAAAAAAAAATAATGTTTTGAGGGTTAATTTGGTAAAATTTTATGTAAAAGTGAAAAAGTTAGTTGGATTGAGTGTAATGTGGGCCCAAAAAGTGAAAAAGTAATGACATTTTGTGTAAATATGTAGATATTGTGAGGGTGAAGTTTATAAAAGGGTTTCCCTTTTTGGGTCTGCAAGTTCCTTTGGGACGTCCCGAAAAGGAAAACTTGCAAGTTCCTCTGGGACGGAGGGAGTATTTTTTATATATAAAATTGTAACAATTTTAACGTTGGACATTGACTTATTATAAGATCAAAGTACAATTATTCGTTAAGGAATCTAAGAAATTCAAAAATAGGATATTCCTAAACATAATCATTCATAATTGACATCGACACGTTGGGATTGCTAAGTAGATAACAATTTTTAACGAATTACGATTGCAATATTTATAAATATTTGATTTTTATTTTTCTAAATTTTGGTTTATTATAATACGTAGAAAGTGAGAGTTTTATTTATTTATTTTTTAGCAAAGTATCATAGGAACAAATTTCACTATTAAACTTAAGTGAGAGTTAAAAGGATATGAATTATTTATTCAAAAATTTCAATTGCATATTAGTTTAACTATAAAGAAATTTCATATTATACATAGTTACATACTTTTTATTTATATAACATATATCACGAGTATTTTCTATACAACCATGATCAAAGTATTGTGTGATTTTTTTTTATTTTTTTATTGTAATCGATCAAACTCATGATCACAAACTAAATAGTTAAACTCTAATCACTCAATTTATTCTATTTTAACTTATAAAAAATAAAATCATGGGATTTAATTCGTTCTGAATAGTCATGCACTTATTTTATGAGTATTAATTATTTACACCTAGTTATTTCACTAAAATAAATTACTTGTACTAATAAAAATCTAAAATAATTATATGATCGGGTGGATAATTAATATAAAAATAATTATTTCATAGAAGAAAAATGAATAATTTTATAGATGACGAGTGAAAAAGAAAAAAATAATATAATAATGATGTAACCTCAAAAAAATAACAATCCCAAATATTAAGCTTTTACCGTTATAAAAGGGGAAGGGTAGCTCAGCCAATCTTTTACGCAATCGCCCGAATCTCGACCAAATCGCCATTTTCGCACCACAACAATGGCTTCTCTCCTCATCCCTCGGCTTAAATTTACACCTCGATCCGTGTTCTGCATAGCATTTCTCTGGATTGGGTTGGTTTGCATCGCGGAAATCAACGCCGATGGTGATTTGGGAGTAGTTCTGGGTAAAGGAGGTAGTCCTCAGAGAACATTCGACTACTTCAAGCTCGCCCTTCAATGGCCGGGTACCTATTGCCGTAGAACTCGCCATTGTTGCTCCTCAAATGGCTGTTGTCGAGGGTACTATCACTATTCTTGATGACACCTCTGCAATTCCTGTACTATCTTGTCTTCTAAGTTATTTTAACTGGTAGATTAATTACTTAAATTCCGATGAAAACGTTCCTCTATGGAAATCGATGCGTGTAGACATGTTTACCTGAATTTATTAGCTTTCGTAGTATTGTTACCCGGTTCTCTATCTTAATTTGTCAGAGATTGTGGAAGTATTATATGCATCGAGTACACCCCTATTACTCTTTTTGAAAGGACACCGGTATTACTATTGCTTCTACCATAAATATTGCTTGTAAGTTGTAAAAACTAATATTATGAGAATTGACTAATAGTGTATGGTGTACATAATAACTTCTGGATTGGATTTTAATATCTTGATTCATGGTAATGAAGTAGTGAAGATGGATTGTCAAGTTGGCTTGATTTATCACAGTCACAAACATGTCGGTGTATGATCAAAGAGATAAAAATCAAACGATAAAAAATGGCTCTTGGTCTTGGGTAAAGTAGCTTATATTCAAAGAAATATTGCACTTGCCTTCATTCTTCTATAGTGATTTATTTATTCTTGATACTATATCACTATGAGCATTTCTTGGTATTTATCTGGAAAAAGAGCATGGGAATGATGAGGAACCTTACTATTGCCTTTGTTTATTTGTCCAGTTCAAATGGGCCAACGGGATTTACGATCCGTAAGTACTCTTCTTTCATTTTTTAAATAAAAACTTAGATTGTGTGTATTTGTTTCTTCAAGTTCCTTTTCTTTTTCGTTGGAGTAAAATATGAGCGACCAGTTATAGATAGAAAGTCATAATGTGGAAGACATGTAAATATAGAAAACGTCAGATGTGTATATTGTGCTCTAATTTAAGATGATCATGTGGTCCATCTTTTTTTGCAGATGGACTTTGGGCAGATTATAATGATGGAACTTGGCCATCATGTTGTACTGGTAAAAGATTTGATATGAAAGAGGTAGAATTTTTGTCTACTTAATGCTATGAAAACATTTTAGATTTTAGTATATGTATGTTTCTCCATACATATATCCAAAGAGTTGTTCATGCCCTTTGATTTTACACTTAAAATCCATTTGATAATTAATATATGAGTTTGAACATCTTGCTTGGTTTGGAGACTCTAGGTAATAGGTAGAGAAAGAAATTATACATGGTCACTTAAATTGTTGCTTTGAACAAAAGTCACTAATAGTGTTCAGATCAGAATATTATAATTATTTCTTTGATATAGCAGATATTAGTGTCCTTGATATCATTGTATAACATGCCAAGTAAAATTATTCACATGAAGCTAAATTGGCTTAAAATACAAATAAAGAAGTCAATTTAGTATGCGCATGTAAGTTGTTATCCTCACACATATTCATGTTGCATGTTTGAACCCATTAGTCTGGTTATATAGATGGATTATTAGCAGGATAATATGAATATGAACCTTATATTTTTTGGGTGGGGGTTGGGGGAGGAGGTGAGGGAGTTAGTATGGCTCCACTCTCTCCACTGCAGAGCAGTGCCCTTTTTCTTTCATTATGTTCCTAATGGTTTTTTGTTCTTACTATGAAAAAGATCAATCAAAATTGAATGCAATTCTCCTATTTGGAAGATTTCCATTGGAACTAACTGAAGTCTTTCAATAATTTCATACTGAAACTGCAGGTCTCAACAGTGCTCGATTCACTTAATAAGTACTGGCCAAGTTTAAGTTGTGGTTCTTCAAAAAATTGTCATGGTGGCAAAGGATTATTTTGGGAGCATGAGGTTTGTTCATATTTCTGTTCTACCTCTCATAGATGATGATGATTCTATATGCAACTAATAAATGTTCCTTTCTTTTTGTCATGTTTGGATTACGAAACTTATGGAAAAAAAGTGGGGTAAGCATCTTCTCTAAGTGCTAATTCTCAAATGGTTTTATATATGTATTAGACATACGAATGAAGCTTTATCAATTATATACTCTCTTTTCACTTGACATTGAATTAGTAAATATGCTTACACATGCTTAATGCTATTGCTCAATCCATGGTATGTGATATCGTTCATCAGTTTAAAATGTATTCAGTCATTTTCGTTGTTTTTGCTTCTCCTGTCTATTTACCCATGAACTTTTATGTAGCATCTTCAGTTGCAATGATCTTGTAGGACCTTCATAAAACTTTTTTCCTATTCTTATGCCCATTTTGACCTCTGTACTCTCTTCTAGCATCCTAACCACCTTAAAGCGGTGAAAACATGGAGTGAAACTTGGAATAAAGAGAGACCAAATTTTGTCATAAATGTGGAATATACATGAAAATCCATACACCTTGCACATTAGCATGTTATTCTCTACTTGTGTTATGTGTTTTTTTTTCTGGGAAGTAGAGTACATGTAGATCACAGCAATGTTATACTGACCCTAGGTATTTTTAATACTTAAAACTGGCTTAATTGGTTTCAGAGAACTTACCAAATTCTAATAAAACATCCACCCTCAGTTACTCATGCATAAACTTAATATACCATGATCTCAACCTTCCAGCACTTGAAGTACAATCTGAAGCATGATTTCAAATTGACATGTTTATTTTGTGTTTTTGTAAATGTTCAATACGCAGTAAAAAACTTTGTTTACTGCAGAAGAACCTAATTTCTCTTCTTTGTTTCCATGTGTTGCAGAAAAACACGGAACTTGTTCCGCCACAGTTACAGGAGATGAATACAGTTACTTCGTGACAGCACTTAATATTTATTTTAAATATAATGTCACTGTAAGCTGATGTTATCCCATTGAACCTTTTCATCTTTTGATTCCTGTACAGGCCTGTTTTGTATGATCATGAGTATTAATCTGTTGCATCAATACATACATGACTTCACTCTATCAGTTAAATTACAAATACATGTTAAACTTCAGAAAGTATGATTTTAAGATGAGATAAGAGCTATTACCTCCATGGAAACAAATAAGTCGTAGTATAACCAAATAACAGAGCCTACAGAACTTGAGAATATCTGTATAGATCATGACTGCTGCAATTTTAGCTAATACTTTCTTCTTCCTGAATGCGGACCTTTCACTTATTTAGTGACATATTGGTCTTTTCCTTTTCAGTTAATATAAATATATTTCATCATGCAGGAAGTGCTGGCAGCAGAAGGATATGTAGCATCTAATTCTGAAAAATATCCTTTAGGGGGCATTATTTCAGCAATACAAAATGCTTTCCATACAACTCCAGCTATCGAATGTTCAGGTGATGCTGTGGAGGAACTTTATTTATGCTTCTACAAGAATTTTGAGGTCAGATCCTATACCTTTTGTGAATGCTTTTTACCCGTACAAGTATTTATTTCGTTGAATTAAATTGATAATGATGAAACTAATGTTTTAATGATGCAAATTATAAGGACTTCCTATTGATCTGACCAACACGTATAATTTTTTGGTCAACAATATCTAATTTTTGCTTGTTTCTCCCTGAAAGTTTTTTATGCTCTAATCTGGAGGGATATGTTTTTGCAGCCTCGGGATTGCGCACTTGGTTCCATGGTTAATTCGAAAAAATCATGTCCCAAATATGTCAGCTTGCCAGAATACGCCTCATTGAGTGAGTTTGATATTTAAGTATACTTATACATCATTTTTCCAATACATCTAAAACTGAACCATGGTTTATTCGAAAAAATCATGTCCCAAATACGTCAGCTTGCCAGCATCGGCTCATTGAGTGAGTTTGATTATACATCATTTTTCCAATACATCTAAACTCAACCACTTCTCTTGTAACACTCAAATAAATTCAAGCACTCTCATAAATTGCTCTCTTCATCTAAAAAGTCTGAAATTTATCTCCAATAAACTTCTTTAATGCTATGTGTGTGTGTGTATATATATATATATTATCATGATGATATCTGGCAATTATCAAATGCAATCCAATGTTGTTTCACCTTGAATGCTGAGCTTTTGGTCACAATGATAGAAATAGTTCGTTTGAGTCTCATCTCATCTTATCTCAAGAAAAAGTTCATCCATGCCTGATATTACTTGCTGCATTTCACACGATATTCCTGCCTGAAATATCTACATATCGTCTGATTGCAGGACTTGGAGATGGCAAAACAGAAGTCCCGTTGTCTACTTTACGTTCGTCTGTTTGAGGCTGGGAGGTAGAGACCAAAGTAATCTTGCCTTACTTATCAACTGTAATTTACCAGATTATGCATCGATCTGCCCTTGTAAATATGTTGGGAGTATTAGTTTACTGAGACTAAATACGTAAGATGTATCATACCATTGCCATAAAACCATTCATATATTACCTCTATTGTGATCTCGTGGTCACATGAGAATATGAGATCCTCTATTACGATATTTCATCTCCTATTCTGCCCCTTGAATTATTACCATAAATGATGGTAAATTTCTACCTGTTTGCAACAAAAATGACAATGCAACAGTGTAGATGATTTGCTATGTGGTAAATTTATTATAGGACATTTGTAAATTAATGCTTTATAAGTCGATAGTTTTATTATTTTATATATTTTATGGTCTTAACTTGGCCTATATATTAAAAATGATTAAATTGCAAAACTGTTCCAGTATTTATTGGGGGTTGATTATTATAGGAAATAGTGTCAATTTAATTCCTGGTTTTATCCGTGGGATTAATAAACTCCTTTTTTTTTTTTTTTGTGCACATACATTTTGCATCTTTTCAATGGATCAGATAAAATTTTTAAGGATTGTGTTTGCTTTAAAGAATAACATAATTTATCCATTCTAAATCCACATGTTATGATAGAATATTTTATCTTTTAGAGCGAACACCTCCTAATAAAGTTAGTTTTATTTCATAAAAATTATTTATCATACCTTATATGGATATGTTTAGTTCGTAAGATAAAAGTATCTATCCGTAAAAAATATGCATGTTTTTTACGGATAGATATTTTTATCTTACTAACCAAACATACATTAGGGCTCATTTGGTTCGTAAGATAAAAATATCTATCCGTCAAAAACATGCATGATTTTGACGGATAGATACTTTTATCTTACGAACCAAATGAGCCCTTAGTCTATTAGAATTACGTGCTTAATATAGATTATGAGGCCACTTGAATACTAGGTATTGTTCTACATTGGTGTCTTCTTTGCATGAAACTTCTTTAGTTAATTTTACTACTTTTTTATATCCTAAATTCTCTTCATTGTAGTGCTCGTATCGAACTCAACTTTTGTAGAAACACTATTCTTGGTGTCATTATGATCTTAAATAAAAAGAGTAAATCTCTTGTGCACTAGTTACACCGTGCAACTCAAGTGTATTTTTAAAAAATCACACAAGTTATTACTGAAAAATTACCCTATTAAATATATATTTTTAAGTAATAATTTGTGTAATTTTTCAGTAGTATTTTGTGCAACTTTTCAAAAATACATTTGAGTTGCACGGTACACCTGATGCATACAAAACTAAGGCAAAACAAAGATATATTTTGTACCGAATATGTTAACCAGATTTTCTGGATGGTTTAATTTCAAACGTGTCAAATTTTATCAGCAATTCTTTCACCAAAATAGTTACTTTGAACGGCTAATTTATTTATATAAAGATGTTTTCTCAACATATTATTGAAATAGGGAAAAAGAAGGGAGATTTATCAAAATAAAGCCAATCGGTACTACCAGTACCGACTGATGATGTGGCACCCACAACCAATTCTCTCATCTCGAAAGGTGCGCCAGTCGGCACTTAGGTTCCCGACTGGAGGGGATATAAAATTAATTTGTGCTGAAAATTAGATCCATTCAATTCCTCCCCCACATTACTGTGAATTTTAATAAACGAGCATATATACACTACCTATATATACCTATATATACATACAGGAGAGAGAAATTTCCTCCGCCATTGATGACGTTCTAAGAAGCGGTGTTTATTTTTTTGAATGGTGATAAGCAATAAATCTATCTTTTGTCAAATTTATATTTTTGCAAGTGATGAGGGTGAAGATAACAATGAAAAAGAATAGGAGCACAGAGCAGAATTAGTAAACAATTAGCACAAAAAAAAAATGAAAATTTTTGTACGTTTTTTATTGTTTACCTGAAAAACTCACTTCTACTTGAATATAAGTTAAATGAAATGGGAATTTTTTTTTTATCAATTTGTGTTCATTTTAAAATTTAAAAAATAATATAAAATTTTTTGTTCCACATTTTTAGGATAGAATGTTTCTTGTTCTCTCTCCCACTCCACATTTTCCATATAAATAGCACCCAACCCCTCTCAAAATGTTACGAGATGTGAATTTAATAAGAGTAATTAAATATTGTCGTATTTTTCCATTATATATATACATATACAATCATAACTTAAAAAAATAAAATTCGAAAGATGGCAGAGGAAGGCTTCTATGCAGTTTTGTGGTTGAAATAAATTTAACTATTTGTTATAAAAAATCATTATTTAAATAAATTTACATACATACGGCACATGTGGATTTTTTTTTTTATAAACTTGCGACTCCACCTCCTTGCCACCCGAAATTTCAAACACCCCGGCCATAGTTGAATAAGCATTAAGATTAATGATTCTGCACTTGTTTTTTATTAGTAATAGATACAAATATATATATATATACATGTATATTGAGAGATAGAGAGAGAGAAGCACAACTTTCCTGTCAGAGTTGTCTCTTCACATGCCACATCCACCAGTCGGTATTAGTAAACCCGACTGGCTTCATATTCATAATTTCCTAAATTTTCACCCTATTTTGATAAATTGTTTTCGAAACTTCCATAAATAAATAAATTTGCCTGCTTTGAGCTATATAACCCTGCCAACAAATTTTTCTCTTTTGAAAATTGATAAATCAATGTATGCATGTTCTGGTAAGTAAATATCATACTCCAATTCTCATAATTTGGCAGAAAATATCTGAAGTTTAAGACAAGAATTTATTTACATAATCACAAAATTGTCAACGCGCATGCAAATGGCTAGTTTCGCCAGAAATGGCTTATTTGATCTCATTTTAATATTTTATTAAGAAAATTGGTTTATTTGTTATAAAAATGAGGACTTATTTGATCACGTTTAAAAAGAAAAATGGCTCAAATGTACAGTAATATAATTAGGGGCTCCATTTGATACATATAAGATTAAGAGTTAAATTAACTTTTTAATAGTATTATTTTTTAGGGATTAGTCCTGTATGCACCAATTACACGGTACAGCTCAAGTTCATTTTTAAAAAGTTAAACAGTTTATAACTGAAAAGTTAAACTATGAAAGATACACTTTTCAATAATAAATTATTTAACTTTTCAGTTATAAACTGTTTAACTTTTTAAAAATGAACTAGAGTTGCACCGTGTAACTGATGCATAGGAGACTTACTCATTTTTAAGATATACTCTATTTTATGACCGCCAGTTTTCATTTATGTCCTTTTTTAAACTTATTTAATTATATTTCGTTCTAACAATCTTTCATAAGAACATATGAAAAAAAATTCAACTATTATTTTTAAAAAAAATGGAACACGTTAATTTAATGACAAGATTGTCAAATAACTAATTGTTTGTACAGTTAACAATATTGTTTGAAAAATAACACATTGATTCAAATATTTTATTAAATAATGAAACTTTGTAAATTAAAGAGGCAATTCTCTAGTGTAATATTTCAAATGTATAATATATTTAAAATGGACAAATATTAAAAATTCGCGGGTTATGAGTCACTTCAGGTCAAAATTTGTCATTTTAAGCGAGTCAAGTTGATATTAAAAAAATCGTGCAATGCTTATTTCAAAATTTTTGCTCTCATTTGTATTAATATATGTGCAAATGTGTATTACTCTAAGATAAAATATGATTTACTAGTCATTAAAAAGACAAATTTTGTACTTTAAAATAATCATAAAGACAAATATGTGCTTTTACAATAATAAAAATTTATTTTTCAATTTATTCCTCGTCAAATCAAATCTAAATTTATTGTTTCATACATTAACACAAATTTACTTCAACAATAGCATATGTTTGCTCTAACATAACACACAAGGCTCCAATAGTAACACATATTATAGTAATACATATTTACTCTAATATTAACATACATTTGTAGTAACATATATTTATCTCAACATTAACACACATTTGTTCCACTTAGTAATACATATTTACTCTATATCAATACACATTTGCTCTAACATTAATTCAAATTAGCTCTAACATTAATATATATATACTCTAATAGTAACATAAATTTACTCTACCATTAACATATATGTGCTCCAATAGTAACATTTATTGTAGCGATACACATTTATTCTAACATCAATACATATTTACTCTAATATTAACACATATTTACTCTAATATTAATATATATTTGTTCCACTAGTAACAAACATCTGCTCTAAATATTAACACACATTTACTTTTTTAGTAATATATAATTGTTCATATGGTAACACAAACCTGGAAATGTGCTTTTATATATTTGTGCAACCATATCTTTATCCATTGAATAAGAAATTTATGTAATTAGAGTAATACTTTTTTCACTAACTTAATATGTTATTATACGAAAAATAATTATTTTTGTAAAAATAAATAAAATATTTGAATAAATAATAACACACAGTTTGCCCTTATATTTTAAAAATATATAAATATGATGATAAATAATATCTAATTTGATATTTGTATATATAGTAATTTGGAGAAACCTCACAAGATCTGACTTAACCAGATTAGGGTCTATGAATTTTTTAAATATTGAGTTATTCTACAAATTCTATATGCGTAGAATATTTCATATAACAATTTGTGTAAATGAACATATATTACTTTTTAAAAAGAGATTTTTTAAGGTAAGTGATAATCAATTACAATATTTATTTCTATTACAGGGTATATGATAAATCTTTTCATCTTACTATAGATCGAAACTGCAATCACCACAAGACCGGGACCACTTCAAACTGCAATCCAGAATCGTAATATAATCGAAATTACAACCTCCACTTGAGGGGAATCACCATCCAACCACAAAAGAAAAATCACCACTCCACCAAAAGAGAGAACAAAATTTTTGTTTTCATATTTCAAATCCAAAACTTCATAATCTCAAAAGTGGAGTTCCAATCATGCGAGCTCTTTTAAGAAAAAAAGAAGTAGCTTCAACGTGATTAAAGAAAACTAACTGTAATTTAAAATAGGAACTCTTTTTTAGGAATGGAACTAAATACTCCCTTTCTTGAAAAACGTAGTTTGATATAGCGTAATTATTACTCCGTCCCCTTATAAGTTGCACATACCTTTTGGGCACGAGTATTAAGAAGTGTATAAAAATATTAATATAATAAATGTGATGTGATGAGAAAAGTGAAAAAGTAATGGGAATAATGTAAAAAGTACTGAAAATAATAATAAAAAAGTAAATAGTAGTTTCCAAAAATAAAATAAAATAAATGAGCAACATATAGTGGGATGGACGAAAATGACAAAATGAGCAACTTATAGTGGGACGGAGGGAGTATATAATTAGTATATATATATACATCAAATTTATATGTATAAATTAAATTTGATAGTAGTAGAATTTCACTTGTTGATCATTTGCAACTAAAAAGAAATCTTACTTAACTTCCTTCATCGTGAACAATTTGGTTTTAAAGATACAAATCTCAAGTCCATAGCAGCGAAAGACATCATTTACCAATAACGAATCGAATAGATGGTTGTATAATATAAAATCGTTAAAGTAATTATATTTATACATAAAAAACCTTACAAAGTTTCATAGACATATCTCTCTACTAGCTATGATATCCATGTAATCTTCATCTACAAACTTGCATTCCAATCACCAATATTAAGTCTCTAGAAAAATATATTAGATTTTTAACGTACTGTTTTTGAGTCTTATGACTAATATATATAGTAAAACAATTTAGGTAAAATCTAAATTACTTGCTAATAGGTTTTTAAGACCATATTCGTCTATTTATTTGATCCAGTCAAAATATTTAATATTTAATAGATATTTTACTATATATATATATATATAATATATTATTATAATATACCAAATGTATAATCTTATTTAATATATACATGAATTATTTGTTGTGTGACCCATATGCCCTCATATGTCAAGCTATTAATCAAATTAATGGGCTTAGTTGAACTCTAGACAATAAACCAGACAATCTTCATATGAGGTACATTGCGATGATACATCAATTGTCTTTAATGTGAAACTCATAGTGATATCTAATATGATCCTTTCATTCATGAATACTTCAATTAAGTCTAGAATATAATAATGTGTTTAATCTAATAACTTAATCATGTTATCTCATTCTACTAATTGGTCATATTATCACATTTGAACACTATTTTAAATGTGATGTGTATTGACCAATGATTAACGATCCAATTAGTTATGAGAACACGAATATTTTCTCTCCAAATATGTTTGAGAAATGAATCTTATATTGGTTCAACTACTGCACACAAGTACTTCTTGATATCTCCAAACATGTCATATCTATCTCGTTTAGAGTGAAAGCATCAATCATGGTCAAAGCTCATCACTCCGTGCATGTTGTGCGTATTGATCTCAAGTTAGAGGACTATTAATTTCTCTACAAACTGATACTATCGTAAACAAGTAAATAGAACACATCAAATGGTTTCTTGATTGAGTGTGCCATTACTATTCAAAGTATTTGTACATCTTTCATAAAATATCTAGCATTTCTTAGTTGTGAAAACTACTACACCCTCTAAAGTTATGATGCAAATAACACATCAATCTCAATTGCATCATCAATATTCCATTCTCGATGATCATTAATTGCTGCTACTTTAAGAATTATGTTATATTCATTGAGTCTCACATCTCAACGACAATATTAATTCGTTGGAACACCTATATGAATATATGCAAATAATCAAACATAATATTGCATAAGTGTATTATCGAATTTTATTGCTCAAATCAATAATGCATTAAATCGCTATATATGATCAAGTATAATCTCCTCGCAACGATTGTCTTTAGGATATAATACTAACAAAAATTGCCTAATTATAAACGACAAAGTACACTGTGAATCAATTTTATCGAGATTTTTTTTTTTGTATTTTGCATATATTTATTGAATAGTATTTATAAATATATATAATAAAAATTATGAATACTATTATGAGTTTTCACGTTATAAATTTATGACCTTATGCAAACATCCAGAGTTGGTCTTTGTGTGAATTCTCATTTGGTGGTTCGAAAGGTCCCTGTCTTTTGAATTTTGTTAATTCCATTCTTCTCTATAATTTAAATGTTTATCAATATAAAATATGAGGTGATTGTAGAATGGTCTTGCAAAAAAAAAAAAAAATTACGAAAATTGGGTTTTTTCATAAAAAGAAAATGTTTTCAATTGAACATTTAAGTCGTTTCAGACTTTGATTAATAATCATATAGAGATTTTTTTAGTGTATATAGGTTCATCAATTATTGATGTAATTAATTACTACTTTAACAAAAGAAATTTTGTCTAGACGGTAGAAGATAATAATCGTGTAATTAATTATTTAATTATCCTGAATATTAAAATAGATATGAATCTTCTATCCTGTCTGCCAATTCATTGCACTTCGTTTTCATATCTTTCATACAATGGAATTTTCTTAATTATCTTCGATCCAAATATTACCAATTTTATCCGTAATTAACGAGCAATAAGTTTGGATACGTTGTAAATATATTAATATTGTGGATTACTTATAGATATATATTTATAAGATAAAATTATTTTTCCCACTAAAATATGCACGTTTTTGTGAGATAGATAATTTTATTCTTTAAACAAAATATATTTTATGTAGTTTTTTTTATAAGGGTTTGATAAGATTTTAGGGTTAGATATATTTATTATATTATATATATATTTGTACCCACTTTACAGAATTTTAAATATACAAATCAAGAGGGCGTTCTTGCGGAATTATTCCAGCAAAATAAATTTCGAAATTCAAAGTTTCTATAGTGTGCCTATTCTGGCAGAAAAGCAATTGAAAGATTATGGGATAGAATATTCGTACTGATAACGTATGTAAACCAAGAATTAAGAAAACAACATAGATTGGTGATCCAATTTTTTTACGAGTGACTACATTTTAGGGGTACCAAGTCAGAAGGGTTTTACTAATATATGTGTATGATAAAATGCATAGTACAATAACTACGTATTATATAAATTTTTTTGTACTCTGTATATTATCATACATAGTCATATTAGTGAAAACCCTCCTAGCTTGATACGTTTACAGACGTAGTCACTCCTGATGAATTGAATCATTAAAACTGTGTTCTTATTCTTAATTTCTTTACTTACAACACAATATATATATATATATATATATATATATATATATTCTTTTAAGGTCAAATTAGTACGTTAAATGCACCTTGTAAACAATATAATTTTTATTTCTAGGAATTTAATTTAATTTATAATCACTAATACAGATTTACACTTAGAAAGCTCCCTAAGAGACAGCTATCTAAGTAAACCTCACACTTAGAGAGCTCTTAATAACAGCTCTCTAAGTGGCTCCCACTTAGAGAGTTGTTAAAGCCACTTAGAGAGTTGTTAATAAGAGTTCTCTAAGTATAAATCTATATTAGTGAATTAAATTAACTAATACATACTATTTTCGTCCAATTTTATTAGGGATGACAATGAAGCAAGTGGGTTCAATTTCGAATCTGCATTGAACCCGCCCTGCTCAGGACGGGGTTTGACTCGGTCAAGCAGTTTTGGGATGGGTCGTGATTTTTATTCCCGCCTCATTAAATATTACCATTATTTTATGTGTATATATATAAATCTATACTTAAATTAATTTATTTAGATTTATTGATATATATATATATATATATATATATATATATTATAAACATTATTTTTAAGAATTAGATGAATATTACATTTTATTTTAAGCATTTAAATTTGACTTATTTAATGCTAAAATTAAATATTTTATATATTAAAACTAATTTAAAAATAATGTAAAATTAAACAGAACAATGCGAATTGGACCCGAGGACCGGGTCTTGGTAAGGGTTTGTGTCCATAAAAAAAAAAATTAGCGAGATGAGTTCTGAAATAGACCAAATCTTCTCAGACTCGTCTATTGTCATCCCTAAATTTTACTTAGTCCTATTTTATTTTATATGAATTTTAAAAAAGTAGATATATTGTGTATGAAAGTAAAGTTGAATGCAGATTGATAATATGAATATTGTCCTTTTAGGAATAAGATTAATTTTATTAGACCGACTAAAATAAAAAATAAATCTAGTAAAATTGGACCGGAGAAGAATGGGTACAAAACTTCATATAATTTAAAAGCTTGAAAAAGTAGATGTTCAAAAATTAATTCACATATTAGTTTACTTACATTCTCATTCACTCTTAGGCTATATTTTTAACCTCCACCCTTTAGGGATGAGACTCACTGTGGGCGTGAGATTGAAATTATAATTTCATAAGGTTATGTTTGCTTCAGATTCACCCGAGCTTAGAACTTTTCGACTTGTCTCATTTGAGTTAGAAATTTAAAATATAAAATTTATATTTTATACTCAATCCACACATAAAATAAAATAAATATATTATTCTTTTTTATCTTTCTCAATTATTACTCATGTTATCACTATTCTCTTATTCATTCTTTATCTTTTCTACATCACTCTTACACAATACAGTAATACAATATCAATTATAATTAAAAATTAATGTATAATATATTCTTAAAGACCAATTTTAGGGTGCATTTGTGTTTAATTATGCACTTGAATTTTAATTTTAATTTTTACAAAACAAACAGTTACATACTGAATTATGTGTGTGTGTTTTTTTTTTTGGTAATTAAGGTATTACTGAATTCTACTTGGATTATTTCTTTTCAAAATTCAAATGCATGCATATTACAAAGCAAAGTTAAACAATAATTTTATCTTGATAATTTCATCTTACACCGTAATAATAACAAATTAATTACAAAATCAATGACAATGCAAAATTTTGTACATGCAATAAAGTACTGTTGATTGCAGATTAATTAATTAATTAATTAATTAATTGTAAAAAGTAGCTTTTAGGTGTAATAATGGCACAATTATTGGGGAATGCATGGTGCAACTCTTTTTGCTCAAGGTGACATTCATTCCCACTTCCTAATCTTTAATTTTCTATTTAATCCCAATTTGGTTAGCCTTGTCTTATACACCTGCACTTACTTATGTACACCAATATTCTCATTTACTTTTTATTAATTATTATTCTTTAACATTTTATTAATTTTAAATGCACATCATTTTCCACCATTACGTGTTCATATCCATGCTCTGTCCATCATAATATATATACTATCCAAGCATGCTGCAGGCTAATTGAATTGATTAATTTATTTAAGCAATAAGGATCGATGAAGATTAATTAATTAATTCATTTAATCCTCGACTAGCTTTTTCAAAACTTTTTCCAGTAATCATTTTGCTACATTAATGTACTTCAGAGCTTTAATATTGTATATATAATAATATAATACTCATAATATGATTTTTGATAAAAAAAAATACAAGAGTGTTAAATTAATTTATTTACATTATTTTAATCTAGCTCATTCATGAACGAGATTCACAGTTTTCCAGTTTGAGAAGAAGAACAATGAATGAACGGCGTAATATAGGTGGAGTTGTTGTATGCGAGAATAGAAGAATTTAGGCAAATCTAATACTTGATACCTGATACCATGGAAAAATCACAGCTCATCTACAAGTCCGAATTTATAGAGAGGATTATGTCATTAATTTAATTTATATTATTTTTCTATTAAATATTAATATTCGATTGATTTATTATATATATATATATATATATATTATGTAAGGGATTAATATCAAAATCTTCCCATAATTTTTTTACTTTTTCGATTTGGTGTCATAACTATGTAATATTTCAATTTAGTCTCATAACAATTCAAATCTAACCAAAATAGTCCCAAGTCGCAGGAAATGACATAAACGACGTCGTTTTACTCACTTTTCGGCCACGTGTTATATTTTCTGGTGGAATTGGCTCAATGGCACGTGAGTAATTAAAACGATGTCGTTTATGTCATTTTCGACGATTTAGAACTAATTTGGTTAGATTTGAATTATTATGAGACTAAATTGAAATGGGACCAAATCGAAAAGTAAAAATGTTATAGGATCATTTTGGTATTAATCCCTATTAGTATTATGTAAGGAATTTATATTTTTATATTCACAAGATATTTGCACTCACAATATATATATATATATATTGGTGTGCATAGTGAATGTATCGATGATGCTATATTTGGTGAATTAGGGTTATATTTGAATGAGTCATATTAAATTTATGAATTATTAAATTTATGAAGTTTACTAAGTATTTAAAATTCTCTTTAATTTAAAATATGAAAATATTTGATATCCTTATATATATGTGGAGTGAATAAACTGTGTATTTAAAATTCATATTCTAAATTTCTTCAATTTCAATTTCAAACACAACCAAAGTATATTGTAGCGAGTCATTTTATTGGACGTTACGTCCCTAAACCTAACCCAAGATTGATTATAGCGCATAACACCTAAAAAAGAAGTTTATTAATTAATGAGAGAAGCTGCCATAGACTGTGTCGTCATAAAGTAGATCTTGTCAGATTTTTTTACGTTTAAAACAACATTCCATGCTGATGCAAAAGGATCATTAATTATTTACTTAATATCAATTTATTAATCATGTTGAAATGGAAACGCAAGAAAAAAAAATACTTATTAATTAACACACAAGTTACATAATACATTAACATTGTATTAGTTAAATTCACGAGAGATGATTTGTATTATTATATATATTAAGATAATCTCAACGAATTACAGAGTGCTGAATGATATATTTACAAATTCCTAACAGGCTCAGGTCTAAATTAAGAAATCAAGTGGGTTTTTCATGTTTGAGCCAAAATTATTAGGCAAGTATTTTTTTTAAAACAAAAACTTTCTGGCATGGTTTCAATCGGTTTTAATTAACTTAATTGGTTTTGCATCTGCACAACATATAGTTTGGTTATGTAGTTCAATATTAAGTTTAATTCTTATTTTATTCTATTTCAACATAAAAATTACTTGTTATTTGTACAGAATATACTTATACACAAGTTAGTTTAATTATGATATATATATATATATATATATTTTTTTTTAAGTAAGTCTTTTGTGTATTTAGTGCACGATACACGCATTACTAAAAATATATACTGATTACACTAAAAAGTAAATGTTCGTTACAATAAAAAATTTACAATATTATAAATTTTAAGTGTAAATTTTATAATATAATAAACTTACACTTTCCGGTTTAACCAACCTACACAAAGGTGCATTTAAGCCCTCCACTTCTCATAGAATCAATATAATACCATTCAATCAATTTGCTGAAATGTATGAAATATTATTTTAGAAATATATATAAAAAAATTACGTAAATGTAAGTAGTTTTAAACTTAACAATATTCGGTTAATACGCTTAAAGTTCTAATTATAATAACTTTACAATAATTTATTTCCAAAAATTGTAAAGTGTAACTTTTAAAAATAAATGTTTTTTTTTTTTTGGGATTAGACACCACCGTATATGTGAAGAATTATCTCTACTAAATATTTATTTTTGTTTCTCGTTGTATTAAAATATTTTGAACTTTTAGTCCTAAAAGAAATTGATCTTTTCATATAGCACCTCCTAAAAAGTAAATAAAAACATAGTACTGTATGGATTTTGAGACGGATCTCCCAATTCACAACCCTAACCATAATCCTACCCGATGCCACTAACGTCCTTAAAGCTAGTATTGATTGTTACACATTAAAGTACTGCTTTTAACTCCTTAAATTATTGTTGATTACTCTTATAGTATGCATGTAATTGTTAAAGTATTTACTTGTAACCCATGGGAATAAACTAATGAGTCTGTGAAAATGTGTTACTTTTGTTAATCACTACTATTCACCTATACAAAGTAACTAATACCATGAACTCTTATTTGAGGTTTTACACCGGACTTCATTTAACAAATATTGTTAAAATAACAAGGTGGGTTAGCTCATCTGGCAACTGAGCGCCTCATTTAAGTGGGTGATCCAAGTTCGATTCTCTTCGGGAATGAATTAAAGGAGATATAAGGTGGCTGTGAGATTATTCTTGGAATATTTGGGGATTTGATGAACTAACTTCTAACTAATAATGTTATTACAACGTGAGTATGTTTTACATATAAATGACTCATGAGAAATTTAATATGAAACTGTTTTAAAATATTAAGAATTTAAGTAAAAAAAACAATAACAATAAAAATATAATACTCTGGTCTTGATTTTTGATATTCCTAATAAGATTCTTGATACTCTTAATTACATATATTTAAAAGTTTAAAATAATTTCATAATAAATTTATGATAAACAAATTTAAAACAAAACTTTGCCTTACTACTTTTATTGTATATAATAATAGTTTTTCAATAAGTGTAGAGTAGCACATATGTGCAGGAAAGTAAGTGTAGCACACCAAAGAAAGTTGAATTAGTGCGCTCTAATTTAAAACAATGTAAATTTTGGGAAAAGACAAGGATTCCAGCTATCCTTTAAATTCGATGGGATTCTTTTATGTATATATATATGTTGGCTTTTAAATTTGCTTTTCTTATCATATCTACTATATTAATGTCACATTGTCATGTTTTATATATATGTTTGTGGGTAAGCTTGTAAATATCAAGGAATGACAAATATGATTATATATATAATAAAATTTATTTTTAATTTTTATTTGGGATTAAAGATTTATAAGCACTGTAACTTTGCTTCATCTTGAATTTGATCCTTTAAATTACATATTTTGATTTTGGTCATTTTCCAAACATACAGGACCAAAATTAAATTTGATTTTGGTCCTGTATGTTTGTAAAAGGACCAACATCAAAATATTTTCAAACTTGAGGACTAAAATCAAAATTTATAATCCATGTGGACCAAATTCAAATTTGTGACAATTTATAGGACTAAAAAAATTCTAATCCCTTTTTATTTATTTAAAAATTAGATTTAATTTTGATTTGTAAGATGATATATTTATATAATATTTATATTTTTATACAATTTAAAATATAGAATTGAGACTAATATATTTATAATATACGGTGGAGATTAACGGTTAATATCAGGCGTAGTGAGAATAGAGAGATTTTTATTTTGCAACATTTCATTAAATTTGTCTTTATATATCTAATATCATCATCAATCTAGATCAAACCCAAATTTTTTAATTAATTTGATCTAAATCGTTAAAATCTGAATTACTAATATAAAATAATTATTTCTTAACAGATGATTTTAAAATAATTCATATATCTTATTAAAATCAAAAGATTAACTTACTTGTATCTGATAATTAAATCGGAGAAAGTCTTGTGTGCAATATTCCACAGAAAATATTGATTTAAAAAAAAAAATCGAAAAATTCATGGGTTAAAATAACAAATTTGTGGATCTTATGCGGATCAATCCGCTAGTCCCACACTGTGTTACAATATGAATATATGTGTGTAATTGTAAGGCAAAATGTGTGTTACTACTCCTTAAAAATAATTTTTTGTATTTTTAAAATAACTATAAAGGTAATATATATTTTTTACAAAAACAAACATGTGTTTCTTAATTTATTTTCATCTTTTTTATTGATTTATGTTAATAATATATTGTTAATGTAAAAATAGTTAAATACATTTTAATGTCTTACATGTGTTACTATAAAGACAATGTATATTTTTCTAATGATAAATAAATATTTTTACATATAATAACACACATTTATTCTAACAATAACACATATTTTGCTCAAAAGATTGTGTTATTATATGGGTAAATATGTGTTACTGTAAGGACAAAATATATTTTTTATAAGAATAAATATGTGTTTCTTAATCTATTTATCATTTTTTTAAACATAGATATATTGTTTCATGTAGTAACACATTTTTTATTATTTTATATGTGTTATTATATGAAAAAAAATTAATTATTTCTATAAAAATAAATAAATATTTTGAAAAACTAATATTTTATCTTATAGTAACACAAATTTTGCTCTTATATTGTATAATGTTATTACCTAATAAATCTTTATATGGCTGGGATCAGGATAACTAATAAGTATAATAATACTTCAATAATCATGCGGAAAATGTAAATAAAAAAGAGATTTGTCCAGATCTTATATCGCAAGAGTTGGGACTTAAGTATAGTTTTTGTATTAAATAAATTCGTGGTCCTTTTACAATGACGACCCTAAGGCCATATTTATTGACAATCTTAAATAAGGTATGTGCGTCTATTATGCTCAGCTAGTCAACTAGTATGTTACAAAGTTATTAACGGAACTCTCCCCACCATAAATGATAATTTCTTTCTGTGGACATTGATTGATATTAATTTTGTCCTAAATTGTGCATAATGACTATAATTCCTCTGTAAGAGTTGTAATCTGACCTTGGTCGTGCCCGTAGGTGCTCGATTTGTCCGTGCCCGTAGGTGCTCAACTTACTCGTATCCGTAGGTGCTCTACTTGCTCGTGTCCGTAGGTGCTCGACTTGCTCGTGCTCGCAGATCTTGATCTTACCCGTGCTTAAGTATACATGGACTTTGTTTGTACTTGCACTCCAAGCTCTCTTGTATTGAGTTTGGGTCTCGTCCGATCATTAATGGACTTGGGCCCATCATTATAATCATACCACAACATATAAAAAAAGTTTGTTTCTACAAAAATAAATGAATATATAAAAAAACAACATTTCGTCTTATAGTAACACACATTTGACCTTATAGTAACATGCATTGCTCATATAGTAACACAAACTGGGGACGAAAATTCTGAAATTTGAAAATTGTCCTGATCCAACCCGGTCAAGATCCACAAATTTTGTTATATTGACCCACAAATCTTTATATCTTCAGTTTTTAAATCAATATTGTATGTGCAATACTGCATTTAAATTTTTATGTTAAAATCGATCAATTTTAAATTTACTAATTAATACACAATAGATCATATTATGGTAACTCAAAGATCTTACTAAAAATATAATGTAAATTATTTGTAGGACAATTAAAATTAGACAAAAATTTGTGTGAGAATGTCTTATGATATGAGACAACACAAATTAACACCACCCTCTACAAAAGCGATAATGAGTGATGCTTAGTTTATAACTCATCTAACCGTCTCATGTGATGAGACTGTCTCACACAAGACTAACTTTTAAAACTATATTAATTGATCATATAAATAATTTATTTATAAATATAATATCAATTATAATAATTGATTCGATCCGAAAGGTCTAATTATTTTGTATTGATTGATTAATATTACATACATTAAATCAATTCAATCGATAATAACATGGTCTTGTTTGATATAATAATTCAAATTTATCTATTTTTTAACACAAAAACTTGTGTGCACCTAGCTGCATACCATGCACTTAGATTTTAAGTTTAATTTTTTACTTTAATTTAATTTTTTAAAAATACACGGTGCACTCCACACTATGTATTTTTGTGGTAAATGAGGGTATTATTGACTTGTTCTTCGATATTGCTAAGTTGTTCTTCAAATATTAGCAGTTGGGGTATAAGTTAGTTGTTCTTGGAGCATTGCTAACTTATTTTTTCAAATATTACAGATTTATTATTGGGGTATTGGTAAGTTGTGGGGTATTATTTAGACTTCTCCTTTGGGTTTTACTGACATTATTTTTTTGGTATGAATGACTAATTCTTAAGATATTAGAGAATTGTTCTTGTAGTAAACTTATTAATTCTTGGGGTACTGTTGAATATAGCATGGGGTATTACTCAATTGTTCTTCGGATATTATAAATTATTTTTTGAATATACGCATTTGTAATTTATATATTAAGCTTGGGGGTATTCTTGAATATAGCATGAGACATTACTCAGTTATTCTTCGGGTAATACTCAGTTGTTCTTCGAGTATTATAAATTGTTTTTTTTTATATTACTCATTTATTAATAAAATTTCTATCATCAACTAAAAGTATGCGATTGATCCCATATAAGAAACCACAACTCCCAACACACACACACACAAAATAACATATAATCATAAACAATACAATGAATATTTGTAATAAATAAACACAAAAATTTCATAGTCAAACAAGATTTACAAGACGATTGCCATTAGTTTTCATTTCAAGCGATCCCTGTTCATGTTCCACATCATTCACAAACCTAGACCAGTACCATCCACACCAACTCCATCTCCTCAATTAGAATGTTCGTAGCCACCATCAGATAATAGTACACAAAAATAGTCATCAACACCATAAAAAATGAATAATAAGAATAACCCAGATTTCAAGAATGCTTGAACCACAAAAAATGTCGCCATCATATTCACAGAAACGTTTCTAATCTCCAACAAGAAAGATCTCACTAGGCACCCATCATCAACACGAAATTAAGGTGTATGAGGTGCACCCAAGACATACTCATTTTTTAAAATAATATATTGCACAGTATTGAATATTAAGTTCAAATGAATTAGATTGTTTTCATGACAAATAATATTAAATAATTTCGGTCCGACCCGGCCACCCGATATTTGGGCTGGACTAAGATCAATTTTTACAAGTTTGATTGAAAAATGGATCAATTTTCAAAACACAAAGTAACACATCAATGATTTTAACATAAAAAGGTAAATAAACTTAGAATATAAATAAGAAGAAGCAAGAGATGCAAGAAAGAATAAATTTAAAAGATGAGAACAACAATGTTTACAAAATTAAAACTTATAAAAGTATAAAAATTAAGATGAATATTTGAGATTTAAAAAATTAGATATAGAATTGATATTATGAACATATTTATAAAATTTATATAAAATTTTTATTTTATAAAATAATTGTATGATTAATATTAAAACACTTAAAATATAAGATAATAATTTACTCTTAATATTATAATTAATGAAGATAGAGAAATTTTGAAATAGAAAATTTTGATTGCTATCATAAATTCGTCTTTATATAATATAAAGATTAAGATATTTGATAAAAACTTGTATAAAATATTCAATCTAAATTTTTTCCAAAAATAAACCAAAAAACTTAAAGAGGATGCGTGCCAACTGCCAATTACTGGGGTTAATCCAGACATATACTACCTTCCCTTCCCACCCCACCCCCATGCCAACACTTTTGGTTTAAAAAAATTTATTTAAAAAAAAAATTGGTGTGATTTCAAAAAAAAAAAAAAAATTATATAATAATTTTAAAAATTAACTCCCAATTTGTGCTATTATATAAACAAATTCATGTTATTATAAAGCAAAATGTATATTACTATCCAGATTAAATATTGTTACTTTATATATATTCATTTGTTTATATAAAATAAATATTTTTTCATAAAATATAACATAAATGTGTATTAATATATGAAAAAATATTTATTTATTTTTATAGAAATAATTATTTCTCCATATAATAACATGTACTATAAATTAGTAAAACATGTGTTATTACATTAATCAATATACCCAAATTTAAAGGAATGGTGATTAAATTAAAAATACATATGTTATTACAGTAACATGCATTTGCCCATATAATAACACAATCTGAAGAGTAAATATGTCTTACTATTAGAGCAAGTGTGTTACTATTTTATAAAATATTGTTATTTTACATATATTCATTTGTTTTTTTACAGGATAAATAAATTTTCACATAATACAAGTGTAAAATTTGTGTTACTATAAAAACAAATATTAATTTATTTTTATATAAATAATTGTTAATTGCATATAAAAACACATATAAAAATAGTAAAAAATGTGTTACTACATGAGACAATGTACATAGATTTAAATAGATGATGAATATATTAAGAAACACATATTTATTCTCATAAAAATATGTTTTGTCCTTACAGTAACATACATTTGTCCATATAGTAACACAAACAAGGAAACAAATGTGTGTTACTATTAGAGAAAAATATGTTACTATGTGTACATGTTGGTCCCATAATATCCTGAGGAAAAATATTGAACGAGCAACAAAATTATCTTGCAGAACGATCACTGTGCATGCAATGAAATAACATCAAGATTTGTCTAGCATTATATTGTAAGAACTAAAACTTTAAGAGATGTATGTATTATAAAGTTAAAGGAAGCTATTACATATTACAATAATAATTTTTAGAGAGAGAAATAGTATATATATGTGCGCGTTTTTCTCTCCGCTCAAATGAACATGTAAGCTTTAAGTGGGTGACAGTGCATGGATTCATCACGCGGTTGCGGATGAGGGGAGGGGTTGGAAGAGAATTAGTATATGCATGGTGTTAAACCATGGAAGGGAACTCATCCAATTTTATTTATATATATATTTGAATATTTTTACGTTAGAATATTCTATGTAAGGTTCTCAAAATATTATATATATGTATATGAAAAATAATTATATACGACCTTCTCATAACATGAGACTTATAACTTATTAATCAAAAGATCTCACTTTTAAAAAATGATAAAATTTTAATAAAAATGATAGCCATTTTTAACAAAATTGTTATTATTTTTTATTAAAATATTATAACTTTTTAAAAGTTATAATTTTTTATTAATAAGTACAGATCTCATGTTATGAGACGGTCTCACACAACACTTAATTACTCATATATATGTTTTAATATGCAGACGACTCTTTCTCACTAGGTAACCTATGTTTTAATATCATTATATATAACATAAATTACATTAAAAATATAATTTTTTTAATAATTTTGTGTAATACGCGGGTTTACATGTAGTTATATATATATATATATATATATTAACATAGATCTTAATTTTTTTAAAGAAATAATTTGGTAAATATGATGCAGGCAGGAGAGGGCAGGGCATGTGGTGAAAGGAGAACTGTGGAATTTGAGGTCGCATCATGCGAGGAGAAAAAGGGGTATGCTTCTCCATCTGCTATAATTGCACGACTCTTTCCATTGACCCACGCTTTTTACTTCATCATCATATTCATACTACCAACCGCCCATCTTCTAAACCTATATACATCGCATCACCTTTTTTATTTGGAGCTTTATTATTTTTGAAAACATATATTATTTAGTTTATTCAGTGATGCAGAAATCGCACTAGGCGGCCATATGCTGATTCGGTTTTTGCAAAATCGACAATTCTAGGTATTTTTGGGTCTAGACGGCCCTAAATTTGTATTTTTATTTTTTTTAAAAAAACTAGGCGGCCTTAAATTTGTTTTTTTTTTAATTATAAAAAAAACTAGGCGGCCATCTAGGTGATGATTACACGGCCAGAAAATACCTGATTACCGATTTCCGACTCCTACAACCTTGGGTTCATCATTATAATAAAATTGATTATCATTTACTATTTATATATATTAATTCATATAATCATATATGAATGTTAAAAAATGTTGAACCATCACAATTTTGGGTTTATATGTTAAAAGCAAAAAAATAAAATTATATTAGAACATAAATGGTAACAAAAAATGAAATTGAATTTTAATAAGGCCTACACCTGCTGAGATCTCGAACACATTATTCATTTGTAAAAATAAAAATAAGAAAATTTATTTCATTTACAAATTCAAATATATAAAAAAGTGTAAAATCAATTTATTTAATTAGGATGTCAAGGTGGCATGAGCCGATTGGCTTTGATACCATAAATTTTTTTTATCTTATCTAAAACTTTAAATTTATATTGTGAGGTGTGAAATTATTTTATTTACTTATTATTCTAACAATATATACTTCAGTTCTCGTTTCATATTTATAAATATTAGTTTCAAGGTTTAATTGACATGCGCGTCTCATTTAAACGAAACATGAAATATATTGTAAAGTTAATGAAATACAAAGCTATCTGTAAGTTTATTGCACGAAATATTTTTACACAGTATATCAATTAAATAATGAAACCGAACTATTATTTTTACGTATATAAACTATTATTATTAAATATCTTAACTGTATTATAAAAAATAAGTATTAAAAATATTAATTAATATATAATAGTGATAATAAATATATATATAACAATCATAACTGAAAATTTAAGTTCAAATGAAAGATTTTTGGGTAAGAGAATTCGGGTTCTTATTTAAAAAAAAATATATAAGGAGCCCGATCGAACCTGAAGTGATGTACGTCTATATTAAAATTTTATTAGATCATGTGCTCATAGGTGGTTTTATGTAAAATAAAATAAAAAAATTATACAATTGATTATTATATATAATAATTAATTAATAATTTTTAATTCAACAATGAATATTATGAAACTAAGAGTAGTTCAGCTGTTAATCTAGATTCATGCACGTGAATTTTTTTTTTCGGAGTGTTATGGTTATGCACACGAAGTGTGACTGTTAAAATTTTTAAATAATGACACTTTTAATTTATGTGTAATAATAATAGTGTAGGTTCTAAGTGAAAATAGTTCATGATAAATTTATCATGTAACTGTTTTAAAGTATCAAATATTTTGTCAAGCACTGTACCAAAATATTCATCAGGAGTATTAAAGAGTGGGGTCAATAAAATCTACAACATTAATTATAATATAATTAATATCATTAACCCAAATATTATACTTCTAATGAAATTTTGATACTCCTAACCAATTATTTGATACTTTAAATCTTGAAAATTGTTTATAATAATTTTATCATAAACCATTTTCATATAAAATCTTACCTATACATCATAGTGATATAAAGAAATAATGGTCACGTGAACTCTTGTATATAGAATTTTAATGAAATAATTAACACGAAATGCAACCAATGGCAACATAAAATTGTCTTGCATAAAATTTTGCCTCAACATATACATGTTTTGCTCATTAGCAAGTCTCATGCTCATTCAACAGGTGAAACAGTTTATATTGAAAAGTGAATGTTAATTATACTGAAAAGTTGCAGATTGATATATTAAAAAGTTTACACTAAAAAATCGATAACAATGTAAACTTCTCAATATATTAACTCGCAACTTTTCATTAATATATCAACTCGCAACTTTTTAGTATAAATAATTTTAATTTTTAAGTGAGTGCACCGTACACCAGTGACATATGGGCCAGATAGACCCACGTTTCAATCACTCGAATTTTTTTTTTATTGGTAATATTAGTTGTTAGTAGGTAGAAGTTAGTTCACCAAATCTCCAAACACTCTAAGAATATTTCCAAGTCGAATTATATACGTTGGATGATTCGAATACTGAGTTGCCAGTTGCCAGTAGCCAGTAGGTAGTTGAATATTACTCAAACATCATCATAATCTGTGAGCAATTAATAAAGCTTCCAAAAACTAACTAGGAAACCCCTCAAGAATTCCTCATCTCATTCTACAATTAATATTGTGGCATTATGTAAAAGAGAGAGGATGATGAAATTATGAAATATATATATATATATATATATATATATATATATATATATATGTGTGTGTGTGTGTGTGTGTGTATGTGGCCATGCATCATCAATCACTGTTTTTTCATGCATGCCTTCAAACTGGTGTGGTCACAAATAAATATTGCTGTGTGAAAGTCGCATTACATTATTGCACTATACATATATGTATGAAGTAATCATTTTTTATTATTTTCCCTTTATTATTATATTTATATATTCTTTTATGTGCAAATCTACATGCTCTAAATCAAATGCCTGTTTATCTCCCTAGCTAGCTAGTATTCGACGTACCAAATATTTATGTAATTAATCATTTTGACTGAACTTCTAATAATCCAAGCATATTTTTTTAATTATTTTTTCTGATACTAACCATTTTTTATTAAAAAAAAAAAATCCAAAAACTGAAGAATTTCTTATACTCCATATAATGCCAACAAATATATTATCTTGCGTATAATAGACACAATAAAATACTACCTCCATCACACCATAATTAATTAAGTCACTCATTTAATTTACTAATTTGGGTGTCCTATAATATTCAATAATCCATTACATATTTTAATGCTCCATTATATTTTTTAAGATGTGTACAATTATAATTAAGGAGTAATTTATGGTGGCTCCGATGGTATATTATATAAATAATTTTTTTATTTGGGGGTATTTTAATTTAAATAAAAATGAAGTTATCCCAACAGCTTGCGACAAACACTCGATCTGTTTGCTATCTGGATATCATTTGTTTGGTGTTAGGTTTGATTGCTTTGACTACACTTTTATATACAAAACATTTTATGCTTCCACATGCGCAAATTTTATTTACTTTTTCCATTTGTTTTTTCTTTTCAATTGTTTAA
Source organism: Prunella vulgaris (assembly GCA_026898435.1). NCBI lineage: Eukaryota > Viridiplantae > Streptophyta > Magnoliopsida > Lamiales > Lamiaceae > Prunella > Prunella vulgaris. Next base: position 617,006 of record JAPKLY010000047.1, read on the forward strand.
ATCCTAATTGACATAAAATTGCATCTAATTAATTTGTGTGAATCGAAATTAAGCATAATCTTGTGTTTATTTTTCTATTTAATTACATTTGCTGAACTCAAACTCGATTACGAATTAAATAAATTATCATAATATTTCTTAAATAATCGTGACAATAATTTGTTTAATTTCAACATGGTTAGAATTAAGGCAGGACATGAGTGAAAATGGTTTGAGAAAGAGCTCTAAGAAGACAAACATACAAATACGTGGGGGCTTAAAAGGTTAAAAAAAAGTTAGCCCAACAGACAGCTAAAAAGATAGCACCTTATTCAAATTCCCATTCATTTCACTTGACAATTTTATAATTAATTTTAGCTATTTTAAATTTTCATTAACTTATATTCAAAATTAATTCCCTGTAAAATTTTGAAATTATCGAACATAGATTCCCTGTATAGGAGGATTCTTACCCTTGGATCTTATTGATTTTTACTTTTTCATAATCGTTAGATTTATTTATTTTACTCATTTAGATTGAATTTAATCAAATTTAATGACGGTAGATTTGTATTGACCTCTTTTTCATTATCTTTATTATAGTAGAATAGTTTAGTGACAATTGGCAAAAATCAACATTTGAAAATGGCTATATTATTTAGGCCACATTTAACTCATTAATTATTTTTTGGCATTTTTATAATGAAAGATTGAAACATAATCTAAACTTAAGATATGGGCTTTTTCGCTCTATCGAGTGAAATGAGTGAATCCAAACAAAAAAAATGTTTCATATATATATGCAAATGGTGCACGGTGCATTCATTTAATAATTGAGACTGTTTATACTAAAAAATAAAGTTTGATTATATTGAAAAATGAAGATTGATTATATTAAAAAATTTAAACAATTATAATCAATCCTCATTTTTAGTACTTAAGTGATAGAAATTTAAATGGAGTAGTTAATAAGTGATAGAAATTTCAAATTTAGGACCACAGAAAAAGAAAAGAAAGAGGGAACAGAAGGAAACCCCATCACTCAATTATTTGTCTGCTCTGCAACCCCACCCAACTTTTTCTCCCGAAGCACATAAATCTCTCTCCTCTCCCACCCATTCCCTCTCAAAATTTCAATCAAACACAATGCCTACTACTCTTATACTCCTCCTCCTCCTCCTCCTCACGCCGCCACAGCATGTCTTCTCCGCCACCGTCACCACCACCTCCGCCGGCCATGCAATCCCCTTCCCCCTCTTCGAACACCTCGACATTAAACAATCCATCGCCCAAACCAACCTCCGTCCCCCGGCCTCCGAGTTAGATACCGAGTTGACACACGAGCCACTCACCACTAACTCGAGCGTCAAGCTCAACTTGGTCCACAGAGATAAGCTAGCCCATTCATGGCACAACGACCACCACCGCCGCTTCGAAACCCGCATGAAAAGAGACGTCAAAAGGGTCGCCGCCTTGATCCGCCGCCTCTCCTCCGGCGGCGCAGCCGCTTACGAGGTGTCGGGTTTCGGGTCGGATGTGATCTCGGGTATGGATCAGGGCAGCGGCGAGTACTTCGTCAGGATTGGCGTCGGAAGCCCGCCCCGGAGCCAATACATGGTGATTGATTCGGGCAGCGATATTGTGTGGGTCCAATGCCAACCCTGCAGCCTGTGTTACCATCAATCCGACCCGGTATTCGACCCGTCTGATTCAGCCTCGTTTTCCGGGGTCTCCTGCACCTCCTCCGTCTGCGGTCGGGTCGAGAATTCGGGTTGCCATGCGGGTCGGTGCAAGTACGAGGTCTCCTATGGAGACGGGTCGTACACGAAGGGAACTCTGGCGATGGAAACACTCACAATCGGGCACACCACGGTCCAAAACGTGGCAATCGGATGCGGGCATATGAATCGGGGCATGTTCGTCGGGGCAGCCGGGTTGCTGGGTCTGGGTGGCGGGTCCATGTCCCTCGTGGGCCAGTTGGGAGGGCAAACGGGTGGGGCGTTTAGTTACTGTCTAGTGAGTCGGGGCACCGGTTCGTACGGATCATTGGAGTTCGGGCGGTCCGCATTACCCGTCGGCGCTGCGTGGGTCCCCCTGCTTCGAAATTCACGGGCCCCGACTTTTTACTACGTCGGGTTATCGGGTCTCGGAGTCGGAGGAACGCGGGTACCCGTATCGGAAGACATTTTCCGGCTATCTGAATTGGGCACCGGTGGGGTGGTGATGGATACCGGCACAGCCGTCACGCGGCTGCCCACCGCCGCCTACGTGGCATTCCGGGATACATTCATGGCGGAAACAGCTAACTTACCTCGGGCACCCGCAGTCTCAATATTCGATACTTGTTATGACCTAAACGGGTTTGTAACGGTTCGGGTACCAACCGTTTCGTTTTTCTTATCGGGCGGGCCAATCCTGACCCTTCCGGCTAGGAACTTTCTAATTCCGGTGGATGACAAGGGTACGTTTTGCTTTGCTTTTGCTCCATCTCCTTCGGATCTTTCCATAATAGGAAATATCCAACAAGAAGGTATCCAAATATCTTTTGATGGAACAAATGGATACGTCGGATTCGGGCCAAATGTTTGCTGATGGCCCGAATTTAGTTTTGAATATTTAGAATGTAATATAGTTATATTTTTGTACTAAAGGTTTGATTTTGTGCTCGTGGTGTAAATATTAAAATAAAGATATTATGTTGAGTTATCAACAACTTTGTAATCACTTTTAGGAGCTATAATTAATTAATTGAATTAAGGTAAGATAGTGTGAAAAGTTGGATTAAAATTACAGCTAATGAGAGAGTCAAAACCACAAACAACACTGCGATTTATAAGAGATTTATAGTCAAAAAGTGATGGACAAAAAAAGCATTTACTTGGGAATAAGAGCACCCTTTTACACCTAAAGTGGTTCCAAGAGGTCCCTTTTGTATGTCTACCCAAACTGTGTGCCAGGAGATATGATACTACTTGGTATATTCAATTAAATTTGGTCATTTATCCACACATGAATAAATATAAGGAAACTAATATGAATTTTGAGGGGTGTTTGGTATAACCGTAAGAAATGAAATAGATATAGGAATTGAATGTGTATGAAATGAAAGTTATAGTTCTCAAATAGCTGACTATGATAGATTATATTCCTTAGTTTTTAGAAATCAAAGTCATAATAGAGTCATACCAAACACACATTATGACATTGATTACCATTACTCACATTTGAAATGACCAAACCAAACACCCAACTTTATCAATTAGCTTCTTTAAAATCTACTACTTTAATAATAATAATAATAATAATATATAAAATAACTAATATATAATTGGGAGGTGAATTGTGAAAGTGGTTTACAAAAACATGTGTGGTTATCAAGTACAACCAATATAGCCCTATGGGCATTTGGCAACATCTATTTGATTGTGTATATTTTTGGCTACTTTGGAAAGATAAAAATTATGTATATGTTTTGTAATATTCATTTATCAAAAGAAAAGATGGCGGATGAAATTAAAGTTAGATTTTAAAGTTGGTTCTATGTTTAAAATTTGGGTTGTTCTAATTTTTATTTTTATTTCGATTCTAATTGGTTATGAAATTCGAAATTGATATTGAATTGTTTAAAATTATAAAACTTGTATTTTTTGAGTATCTTCAACCCGTAAATAAATTTTCTTTTTGTTGGATAAAAAAATACATAAATCTTGTAAATTAGCATATCGCGGTAGTGAATTTTCGTATTGAGAAAAGAAATGTAGATACAAATTAGTAAAATTATAATACAAGAATTTTACAAGATGAATTTATGGAATGAAAGGTGAGTGAAGAAGTGTGGTTTTGTAGAAGAGAAATGAGTAGATGTCCCTTGAAAACCCAACTTTTATTTGGCCTACATTTTGCGTTATTGCAAGATTCCATTTTCTGTCCCAAAAGAAGAAAGGGTAAAACAGCAGCATTCAAATCATGAGAAGAGGGAGCCACCACTAGTGAAGGACATGTGAAGCAATCACCAGCAAAGTTGTTTGGGCTTTTCTTCCTAGTGCTTTTAAATTGCTACACACTAATATAGTATATTCATAAGAGTGTTGTTTTGAAATTTTAGAAACATTCTTTTGAAAAATGATTATTTTTCAGAGATTTTAAATTCTTTTCTATATTTATTATTAATATTATAAGAATATATTTTGTTTAAGAGACTAAATAATCTATCCCGTTAAAACAGAATTATTCCTGCCAAAACATTTTGCCAAGAATAATCCTGTTTTAGCGGGATAGATTATGTAGCCCATTAAACAAAACACATTCTGAGTAGAACTCTTAAAAAAATTATTTATAGCATGAAATTATATCATTGGTTTTACTTATTTTTACCATCAGACATTATCATTTTTTTGACACTATAATGTCAGTTTCCTACTCAATATAAGGGAATACTTTTAATAGTATAAATTTCTTAATAAAAAATATGTACATAGAAAATTTTGTATTATTATTAAGTGGCAGAATATTAGTACCCTAGATTCAAACTGCAGTGGAAGAAATTGCAGAAGCAATTTTTATTGTTAAAACTTTTAGAGTAAGCTATAAATAATTTTCTGCTAACTGAAAATCTTATAAATTTATAATTTTAAAAATACCTCAATTAAATTTCCCATTATTTTGCAGAGTGCTCTTTTGTTACAAGGAAGATCTATATATATATATATAAACTCAACCGGTCCTTGTTGAAGCTTTTCACCCATTCCAATTAAAAGTTCACATTCCAGATATGATAATTTACTGCCACTTTAATTGGGACTGAGGGAGTGCATATATATAACATCTAAAACTTTTTTAAAACACTAAACTAAAAAATTAAAGTATTCATTTTGATGCATAAAAAGTGGACCCCTTGCGGGAGCTTCCAAAAAATTCAATCAAGAACTTGATAACATCAAATATAGCATTCTTCAAAAGTAAAATTGTAGATAGATAATTTAGACTCAACCAAGTCATAATATCCCCAGCATGCTGTAACAAAAAACATGTAACCATAGATATCCAATAGAACAGAAGAACAAACAAAATTGACACTAACACAAGGCGTTTAATTATGTTTTTCACTCATCATCCTCATCATCATCGTCGTTGTTTCCAGCGGCAGCGTTCAGAGCATTTAACCTCTCAATCAACTTGGCCTTTCTCTCCTCGTACGTCAACTTCTTAAGGTTGTATCTGCACATACAAAATGGATATTAGATCTCAAATATATGTGATTGAAATTAAAGTGAGCCTCTCCTGATTAGGTCAATTAAAAGAGGCAATCTGTAAAAACATTATTGCTTGACTTGATGCTAACCTCTTATGCTCCTTTGGTGCGGGCCTATCAGATTTCTTCTCTGTTGGGTCAGCGCGGATGGCAGCATGGACCTTCTTGTACACCTCCTCAACATTATCAGGCTCAACTCCATTTTTAATGTATTCACTAAAGTGAGACTGATACTTCTCAGGCTCATCTTCAATCAGAGCCTACAAATCAAAAACTCGTAATCAATTTGCCGCTCCAAATAAGTATTAATACAAAACATTTGAAAATACGAAACCATTATAGACAGAACTAAAAAAGATGGATGTTAAGACACACATTCATATAAGCAGAGACATGGCCACCATAGATGTACTTGCGATGCACTTCAGCATCGAGTTGCTTGCTATCCTTGCTAAAGCCAGCAAACCTCTTTTCACTGTGAGGAATATCAAGTCCAGCATCTAGGGCTCCCTGAATCAAGAAAAATAAATTTGTATTCAAGAACCCAAAGCTAATACTAAAATAACAGAAATTTGAGCCATTATTAGTTGCAAAAAATAGGCACAAAATGAATATAAATATGCAACATCATCAAAATGATCACATCAAGAGGCCAACATTTGTACCTTGAGTGCACCAAAAATACGGTTCCCAGTTGTGGTTTTCAAGAGACCAACATCTAGGAGGGCACGGAAAGGCCTCCTGCTTTCAGCTGGTTCAACAGAATAATCCTCACCAGTGGCCTGGAAAGATTGTTATTTATTTTTAGTCACAAGTGTATAAACACAGATATTCATACCAGTGTGTGAAAGCTATATCATATTGAGAAGAAAAAATTTAGCACACATTTGGAGGGTGCGCCGCATACATACAAGAGTGTAAAATGTAAAAGATGTGAATAAGCAAAAGATGAAAATATAAAAATCAGACGTTATAATTTTTATTGGTTGTTTCTTAATGTTTTTCCTCAAAAATTATAAATTAAACTTTTCATTTTCAAATACATTGTTAACACATATGTTATATATCAAATTATTCCTTCTTTTAATTTTATCTATATAAAAAGTTTCAAATCTAAAATAAGGATATTAAGTATCATAATTTTTTACATTTTGAAAGCATTCCATTTGGATGTTTATAATAAATTTGAGAATATCTGGTGAGCTCAATTTACATTTCACAATATGAAAATTTAAAAGCATAAAACATATTCATTTTCATAGGAAATTATTAAAAATAAAGTTGGATATAATTATGCATAACAAATTAAATGTACTAACCAGGCAATGTATTGAGTATATTTTAGTAAATCAGAAATATACACAAGAGCACACTTATGCGCAAATTTATATAAAAAAACCTAATATGCATCCAACAACAGAAGTTGAATATACAAAGTGACATACAAAACAGACCGTTCAAATGAACAAGTTACCTCAACATTTCCTTCGTACTCCGAATCAAGTTCAAGCTTCTTCAGAACTCGGCGACCCAAAAGAAGTCCAGTGCAGTAAGCTATTTGACAAAGTTGTTCGTAAATATCTTAATGTTACTGGAGAAACTCTTTAACAAAACTATTAAGCTAAAACTGATACCAGCAGCATAATTGGTGAAGCCAGCTTTAAGGCCATAACGAGGAAGCTCGTGCGCATAAGCAGCAGCAAGAACATGGTCACCAGTGATGCTTGCAGATACAATTTGGGCAATTATATCTCTGTTGGTCTAAAGTTAATGTCAAGGCAAATAAACATTTAAATGAAAATTAGACAATTCATTGGGGGTAACATGGAGCCACACATTCATCACTTTCAACTGACTACGATTCTTCACAGCTCAACCAACATTTGGATATCACACTGAGTTTTTCCATCATGTTTAACAAACCCTAAACAGTAAGAATTAATAATCAAATCCACCAGAAAACTAGATATTATTCCAGTGCAACAAGGTTCAGAACCAGGGAACCATAGTTGATCATAGTAGGAACTGACAAAATAAAAGGAACTTTAAGGATACAAATCGCACAACAAAACGGAACTTTGGTGTATTATACTTGTTCTTGTCCTGATTTATCATGCGGATCCTTGCTCGATAGTCAGTCTTCCCCTCTGTTTTGAAAATTAAAGGTCACCAAAGTTATGGCTAAAACAAGAAATCAGAAATTATCGTGGGCGACTTACGTCTCCTTCTCTTGTATTTAACCTGAAAACGCTTGAAGTAAGCATTTGACTTTTGGGACTTGACAAACACCTGTAAACAGCACCATAACTCAATTGCATGAGAAATCAGCTACATCATATATATAATCACAAAATGTAGATTAAAGAAATGCGGTACACTGAATCCTGTAAGCTAGATCTACCATTGAAATACCCAATAACTGAAACAAATGCATATCAAACATCAACGAAACAAGACCAGTAAAAGACAAGCCTGGAAGAAAAAACAGAATCAATATCTGGCAATTTTTTTCAGTAAAACATTGTGAAAATCTAGCGTTTAATTGCATTGAAGACAAGTACAGCCGCTTGAAGATAAGAAACAAACAGGCCTTAACACTCAACATATGCTTGATGAAATTCGTTTCATCTTCAAAAGTTATGATCGATGGCAAAAGCAAACAACGTAAACACACAGCCACTTCTCTCAAATCGCAATACCATACATACACAGATAAACGTAGCATACAAAATGAATTAGAACTAATCAACTGCACGAGATCTGAAATCTCACCATTGTTCCTGTTGGATTCGGCTCCGCTGAGGCAGAAGGGCGAGAGGAGTGGGAAAATGTTGCGGGAGAGCTCAAATAAGCTTAAACCCTAAAATTGACGGCCGTGATTGACTTCTTATGCCCTATCTGGTTTGGGCTTATTGTTGGATTTAATAATTGGGCCCTAAAATTGAAATGACAACTCTGAATTTTTTATTGGCCCAAACTAATCTACCCCTGTCTCCTTCACACTTATATTTAGTAATTGCAGTTTTTTTCTCTTAATTTTTTCTGTAATCAGTACACAAATTTCAACAAAACTATTTATTTATTATCATTTATGAGGTGTTTTTTTTTTTCATTTTTTAGGAAATATTTTAGAAAGACTTTCAAGGAGATACATTATGTTGGAACAAAGTCTCAACATTTCACTATATGGATATGGTGGAGAAGTTTGGAAATAGTTTTACAGTGAATTTTTTATAATAAAAATAAGGGTTATTATTAAAAACTCCAAACTTTTAAGAGATTTCAGTTCGATGCATTTTTTTTTTATCTCCCTCTGTCAACTGATGACGTGTCTCGCCAGAGTTTGTCACATTAGCGCACACGTATTTAATTACATTTTTTGTTTTCTTTGTTTCCACATCACACACACATATATATATATACAAAAAAATAAAAAAATTATAAAAAAAAATCTGTAAAGGGATTGAAGCAAAAAAAAAAATTTCTTCATACATCATATATACTCCTCCTACCTTCGAACAAAATACCACGCATAAGAAAATGAAAACCCTCAAATATATAAGAACCCTAAAATTTTCAAATTTGTAAAGAATCTCCGATTCGTTTATATGAATCAGAGAATAAAATCTCGAGTTCATCTCAATCGAAAATGTCATCGAATTATAGAGGTAGTGGATCAACATCTTATAACCCATATCAAAATGTTCAAAGCTCAATTGAGAAGAAAGTTTGCACAGGTCATGATATGGATGCGATTTTTTTCACGTCATACACAGAAGAGAGAACCCAGGAATGAGGTTTCTACGATGCCCTTTGAGAGAGGTAAGTAAGTTTTTTTTTTTTTCAAATTTATGTGTGGATGGATGCTCTTTGCTATAGATGACCATTTTTTTTTTAAATATTGTTCTATTCAACAGAATGATGATTGAAAGTATTTTGAGTGGATAAATGATGATCTTCTACCCCAGTACAAAATTAGTGCTACTAGAGTTGCTCGAAAGAAAATTTATATTGTGGCTCAATTGAAAGAATTAAAAAAGAGGTTATTTTAAAGGAGGAATTGAGTCAAATGGAGTAAAAATTGCAAATCATTAATAAATAAAATATGGAGTTGCGGAATTTGAACATAGAGTTAAAGAGAATGGATGGATAAATATTGGCAATGAAGAAGAAGATGTTGGAAGAATCAATTTTATGATACAAGGAGTTGTCGAGAATGTAGTTTAATGTATTGATAGTGATCTTGGTTTGATTGTTCTGTTTAGGATTTTTTCCGGATGGTGGGAAGACCACTATCATGTTGACATAGTTATTTTGGATTGTATTGTGGAATTATTAGATTTTGGTGGATAAATTGTCATTTGTATTGAACATTTATTGTTGTTTAGTTTCACAAAAACTATGTTGATTAACATATGGTATTTCTCTTTCACAACATAAAATTTATGCAGTTGTTATAGTTTATATTATGTATTTCCAATTAACATCTAAAGCTCTTTTTTTTTTTCTTAGAAATAATTGCCCTATTCACATCTAAGCATCTTCAATATACAATGGACTAGTTGGAACTCAAAGATCCTATTTGCAATTATTATTCACACTGTGTATCTAAAAGGGCCTATACCCAACTCATTTTTGTTAATACTTACAACCGGCCATCAGGCCAACGATTAACAAAGCAGAATTTGCACAACTGATGATGATAATTAAACTCCAATGCATTAACCCTTTTAACTTGGGACTCTTTGTTGATAAAATCTATATTATTTGACTGTGCATTACCAAACACCAATATCTAGTGCATAAGTAGTCATGGCATCAGTTTTCAATTCATTAGTAGACCAGTTTGGATTCAATTTAAACTTGTGCATGTGTTCCTCAGCAAGCAAATTAGAGGTTGCTTGTCTGCTTTTCATCTCCCTTGTGCACCTATGCTCCTTAACCAATGTCTTAATTGCAATTGATTTCTCAAAGTGGATAACATTGACATATAATCTAATGGACAGCCAGGAACACATATAATCTTTAGTTGTTTTCTACTACTTCTCAAAATATTCATGTTCCTCCCACTTAAGATAGCAACCCTCTGAACAGTTGATGTACATTGACGGATGTTCTCAAATCTCATCCCACACTGTAATTCAAGTGTCTTATGATCATATTTTTCGATCATAAACTAGTTTATTCTTCTTAAGCCATCTGCTAGTTGCAGTTGAATTTGACATTTCATCTTTTTCACTACTATCCACTAAGTTAACTTCCCCATTAAAATCAGCAAAACCACTCGTACAAACATCTTCATTTGCAGCAAGGACAACATATGTTGATGGCCTTGTACTTGGTCTTACTAAATCCTGATTCTCATGTACATCCACATCTTCAATTTCAATAATCTTATTATTTTTTTAAAGAATTTCATCTTTCTTTTTGCATCCATGCACCTTTCATCATCAGACAACTCATATTTCATACCATCATCATCTGTGTCACTCACTTCAACTGGTTAGTAATCAAAGTCCTTGTCTGTATCATTGTGCTCATAAAGAGCATTTAACTCATCAGCTTAGATTACTTGTTTCCCCTCTAGACTCCTCTTGGATGCCCTGAGAACCCTATTCTCCATCCTCAATAACCTCTTCCAAATCCCCTCGAGAAACACTTTCATTTCCCTCCAAATCTACACACTCATTCCCCTCCAAATTTGCAGAAGTCACCTCCTCAAATGCATCAAATTCATTCCACCCTCCTTCTAAAACCCTCTCAATTACATTTTGTTTTTTCTTCATAACATTTTCTAATATCTACATATCTTTCTTGTCATCATTAATTTCCTTCTTTGCATATATGATATGAACATTTGGGACCTTGTAGCACATTCTCTTTGAGTCATATCCCATCTTTTTCACTTCATCAAGTAAATCTCAGTAGCTAGCCAATCTACATAACTACATCTAATCCATGCTGAGGTCTAAGTTTTCCCCCTTTGTACAGTAAATGACCATCCAATTCCATGAACTTTCCACCGTGATACCAACAAATAAAAAAGACTGAATCCATCTAACATTTGATTAGGAAAAAACCTGCAATAGAATGAGTGAAAGAGCTAATATATTGAACTCAAAATAAATTGGTAGACACCAGCTCTATTAGAATTTTTTTTTTTTTTTTTGTGGTAAGAACTTCACTACATATCCTTCTTTATAATTTTGTGAGAGAAAATGTCAAATCAGAGAGCAATTTGATGCGCAAGAAATCAAAATGTGCTATCCCAATATTCATGTTTAAGGCCAACAAGTATGAAAATTAAAAAATATTTCTACCATGATCGAAAGACAGAGACCTGCAATCAAAAAATATTGCTACCCTCATCGAAAGACAGAGACCCAACCGTGCTGACACTGACGATAACCAACAAAAAATCACATAAATTTTTTTTCTAGACTTACCCTAATCGACTCAGAACCACCATAAACAGAAAATTCATAAAATAAATTAAATAAAAAAAAAATTGTTCATCTTCGCAGGTGCTAAATTCCATAAAATATATCCAAAATTAAAACAAAAATAAAGTATGAAACTTACTAAGTGTTTGGAACGAAAATGACAAGATTTTCTATGTTCTTTCAAAATTTTCATGAATCGTTTTTCCACGAATTTGTTCTAGGGTTTTGGGTTTTTGGGTGTTCTTTTCACGATTGTGTAAAAAAAAGGTTTTTTTTTTCCTTCTATTCTTCTATAGAAAAAATATTTTTAAAATATAAATTTTTGTTATATATATATATATATATGATGTGGAAAAAAAAAAGATAATTAAATACGTGTGTGTCAGCGTGACAAGCTCCAGCGAGACACATCATCAAATGTTGATCGGAGATTAAAAAAAAGTGTATCAAATTAAAATCCCTTAAAATTTTGGGGTTTTTAATATATAATAACCGTGAAGGACATGATTAAATTGAAAATTGAGTAAAAATGTGATGTATTTATATAAAATTAACCTTAAAAATAATAATCATAAAACATAATAAAATCATCAATTATTTTTCAGTATTAATAATAACAACAATATTAGTAATAGTTTCAAATTTTCTAAAAATAATTATTCATTTTTCACTCTAGTTTTCAACTCATTACGTTCCAACATAATTCCATTCAATCACATCGTACCATGAGTTCTGGCGGTGTCTTACATCACATGCATGTTCAAAATATAGTGACTAAAACATGTACATTGAGATGATAAAAACTTATGTGAACCCAAATTTATGTGAATTTAATTTTTATAAATATTATTATTATTATTATGTTTACACATGATCACTGTTTGAATATATTTTTAAATAATAATAGTATATATATGAAATAATTATAATAAATACATGTAACATTGATATTTAAAAAATATTACCTCCGTCCCAAAATTACTTTCACACTTTTCTTATTTGGACGTCCCAACTCTTCTTTCACACACCAAAAAAGGAAATTTTTCTCTCTCACAAAAGTCAATAAAATACATCTTTTCTTATTTAATTATTTAATTTTACACTCACATATTTATTTTTCCTTGGTTCACATATTTTCTTTACACTCACATATTTAACTTTACACTCACATATTGAAAGTAGTTCCGGGACGGAGGTAGTAATAATTTATATAAACTCAAATTCACAAGTGACTTAAAATTTTAAAATTAAAGAGAGACGCACATAAATAAAATGAAATATGCCCCAATAATCAATAACATAAAATCTGCAGTTATACAAATAATAATAAATTACAAAACCATTCTCTAAAAAATCAAAATACAAAAAATTATAAAGAGCACGAGAAAAGAGAAAAAAGAAAGAAATTGTAAAATTATTTTCTCAAACACATCCTAAGCTCCATGATAAGAGTGATTATGAATATGATAACAAGAAAAACAGCGAAGCCTGCATTCCATGACGATCCAGCGCCCCCTAAATGGATCCCGTAAAATACGTTTATTGCCGCCAAAAGTATCAGGATTCTTCCCACACCAAAATGGTACCAATTCCAATACTGTCTAACTTTAGCTGCTTTGTCGGGTCGGATTAGAAGTGCCAAAACCTGTAATTTTTTATTAACCCATTAATTTTGTATTGTTTAAATTAAAAGCAATTTGAAAATCTAAGTATATTTCCTTGTCTATAAAACTTTTATTTATTATTTAGAAACTATATTGTGTAGTCGTCTCATCAATAAGTAAAAAATAAATGCGTGAATCAGTGATACTGGTTTCGAGTTTGAACAACATATATTATTTTGTTAAAGGGGTGTTAATTTGGTAGCACTACTATTTAATGAAAATAACAAAAGAGTTAATCAAATTCAAAACAAAAAGAATTGAGTGATAGACTAGGTCTTGTATGTATCAGGAGAGTCGTACATTTTGAAAAATCACTTCTACTGATACTGAAAAGTCACTCCTGTAAAGTTACTCTAATACTATTTAAGGAGGGTTGACTTTCAGTATAAACCAGAGTAACTTTTCGATAATAATATAAAAAAAAAATTAAAATATAGAACAATACACTAATAGGTGTATTTTTTCTGTATTTTTGTCTTAAATTCTAATGCACACCAATAATTATCATAATGTCCAAATAATATACAACTTATGATAATGACGTCACCCTCATAAGTTTCACACCATTTGAACCTTACGATAATTATTGATGTCCCGTTAGAAGAAAGATGTTCATATTTTAGATCTAATATTAATTAATCCTTGAAATATATTTGAATTATATTTGCAGAGATTTAGTCCAACGATATTGTAAATAATTTCTAAACTTAAATCCAACTTGACAAAAAGAGGGGAAAAAAAAAAAAAAACAGACCTGGAGGCAGCCTAGTGAGAAAATGAGGATACCAATGGCTTTGTGCTTAGAGACATTAGCTTGGATGCGATTGTCCAATACAAGCCCACATATGACACCGATGAGGCCCAATATGAAGCCCAATGTTTGAATAACCGCATGAGAGTAAAACCAAATCGGGTCCCATTTTCTCATGTAGCGGGCCACCATTGCTCCGATCGGCATCAAAATGGCCCAACCAAACATGTTCAAAAGCCCGTGACTTCTCTTAAGACTCGCCTGCGGGCTTCCCGCTGTTTGGAATGTACCTTTATCATATAAATATTGCTCGTTACTTTATTATTATACTTCAAAATCATGAAATTTGATATTAAAAATCTGCAAGAAATATCGAAAAACATAAAAATTTGATTTTAAAATTTCACTCTCGAATTATATTTCGTCATGATTTAATACAAGATCAATTATTGAGAAAATATAGATTAAAAGATGGGTATAATAAATTACGAATATTGAGTTGAAAAAACTTTCTCTAAGATTGAAACGGTAATCTATTAGACCACAACTTGTAGCCGTTGACCAACATTAGTTGACAAAACAACTACGTCAACTTGTTACTTGTTGTAGATGTACTTTTTTTTTTTTTTAATAAAAAAATCCTCTAGAAAAATAATATATGACCAGATCCACGTTAATATAATTAAATTTATTCTGATCATATAATAACTGGCTCAAAGAACAACCTCGTCAAATTATTACACAATTTACTTTGGAATTAAAAAAAAAAAAAAAAAAAGGTATAGAAGCACTATACATTACTTTGGAAATATTTTTAAAAATAACTAATTTTGGTTTATATAAAATACAAAAAAGTCAATCAACTCAAAAAAAATAAAAAATTCAAAGTATTTAGAATACAAAATGTCATTATTTATTGTACAAAGTATTATTGGTAGTGATTTCGAAAAGAATATACAAAACAAAAAATATTGTGATACTACATATGCTAAACAATGAAAACTAATACTTCATATATTTTTTTAAAAAAAGTTCACGTAAAATCTAAACTACGAAAATGTAATTCTAACACCTAACAAATTATATTACGGAAATGGATTAAGATTTTGGGTATTTTATTTCATGTGCATTGTTGCAATATTCACTCAAAAAAAATATTATCACTTAAAAAACTATTTATTATTAAGTACAAATTTTATAATATTATACAAAATTTACTCAATAACTAAAAATATAAAAAAATTAATACATAATTGAAACGTAATGGAATTTGATATTTTATTTTGTAATTTCACTTAACATTCCTAGAAATGAAATCATGAAACATGGGTTCTTAAGTCAAAAATATCTTTGCTTACTTAATTAGCTAATTAGGTTGGTTAGCCGGCTTTAATCAAATTGCACTCAACACCAACTACTTTTGAAATTAGCTGTTATGGCCCCACAACTAAACTTTAGTTTTTCTTCAACTAATGATTGTACATTGCACTCTCCAAAAAAATAACTAGTCAATAAACGCCTGCATTTTTAATATATATATATATATCTTAATTTACAACCAACTTTGATGAATTTATTAATTTTTTAATGCACGAGCCAGTCAGAAATGACTATTGCATCACATTATGTACTATTGTTTAATGACAATATAATATTGTATTTTACACAAATGTCTCCATCTAAGTTTATTTTCAACTTATATGATCCATATAATAATAATAATACTTGTGAGATTCCATATCTCTGGTCATTATTTGAGAGTATTATTCGTGCTGGTAAATGTAATACTAAATTCGAACGCAATTAATTATACTTCCCTAGACCTTGTCCAAGCTAATAACATTAATGCTACGCCTAAAGTTTCTAACAATTATTTTACTCCAAAACCTAAGAAGTCTTCACTAAAATTAATTAAACATTTTCTTCCACAAACCTAATGCATAATTTAGGAACGCCTACTTTTGTCCATCCTATGTATGGTAAACCATTTAAATTTGACTAATTTGCTAGGAAAATCGTGCAGTGCAGACTCGACTCGTCTCGTTAAGAAAAACGAGTTTAAAATTGAGCTCGGGTCGGCTCAAAATTGAGCTCAGCTCGTTTAGCTTAAATTATGCTCAAATTTACGAACAAAACTCAATTGAGCTCGTCAAAACTCGATTTAGCTCGAATATCCTAAAAAAATATAACTATTTAACTAATAACTATATTAACAACTCTATAAAACAATATATTTATATTCACATACTTTAATAAAGATAAAAATATCAACAATTCATCAGTATGAGTGATTTGAGAATTAAAGTTGTATTATTATGTAAAATACTACTTCCATCCCATAGGAATTTGCACTCTACGGGACGACACATTTTTTAAAAAAAATGTGTTTTATATATAAAGTAGTGTCATATGGACAAATATGTGTATAAGTTTGTGAGTGTGCACGCAAATCAATGCTTCCTGTTTTAGTAGTGTGCAAATTTGTGTGGGACGTCCAAATAAGGAAAGTGTGCAAATTCCTGCAGGACGGAGGGAGTGTTATAATTTTATACCCTAAATTATATAATACTCCCTGAGTCCCAACTATTTTTTCCACATTTTTTGATGTCTCAACTTTTTTTTCACACCTTAAAAAGAAAATAATTCACACTCACAAAAGTCAATAAATTACATTTTTTATATTTTATTATTTAACTTCACACTTACATAGTTACATACTCCATAACTTTCTTAATTTGTGTGTTCAGGTCTTTTGGAAAAAAGACCAGCGACGGAGGGAGTATTTATAAAAATAACTCTTATTCTATGAGTCTACCGAGCAGCTAGTGAGCATATCGAGTCGAGCCGAGCTCGTTAGGCAATCAAGTATTTTTTTAGCTTGACTTGTCTTGTTTAACACATTGAGTCGAGCCTTAATGAGCCGAGCTCACGAGCAGCTCGTTTCGTTTAACAGCTCTATTGGCGATAAAGTATTAATTTTACCAAAGAAATTAAGAATATTTTTTTATATATAAACTAGCACTTTTTATAATATTATTTCTTTTTTTTATATACAGGCCAAAATATTTAATGTAGTGTATCTTATATGTGCATCTGAATTTTTTTTTTATAAACTACGAAGGAGTATTACTTTTCAGAAAAATATATATATTTAAGGGTTTTTTTTTTCAAAATTACTAAATAGTACTCCCTCAGTCCCATAGGAATTTGCACCCTATGAGACGGCACATTTTTTAAAGAAAATGTATTTTATATATAAAGTAGTGACATATGATTAAATATGTGTATAAATTTGTGAGTCTGCACGTAAATCAATGTTTCCTTTTTTAGTAGTGTACAAATTTGTTTGGAACTTTCAAACAAAAAAAGTGTGCAAATTCCTGTAGAATAGAGGAAGTCATACTTTTATATTTAGCAATGACATTTTCTAAAAGTTAAAAGTGATATTTTGAAAACGAGAATTTACTTAAACCTAATTCAGGTTTAATTTGTTGTAGTTTTGCATTTGAATTCAAGACATAACGTAAGTCTCTTCTACACCTTGAAGTTCAAGTGCATTTTTTTTCGTTACACGTATCATTACTGAAAATTATTTCCTCCGTCTCAAAACTACTTTCATAGTAGTCATGAGCACGCGAATCAAGAAAAAATGAGTATGCTAGTGTAAAGTTGAATAATAAAATAAGAAAAGTGTAATTTGTTGACTTTTGTAAGTATAAAAGGTTTTCTTTTTAGGTGTGTGAAAGTAGAATTGAGACATTCAAATAAGGAAAGTGTTAAAGTAGTTATGAGACTGAGAGAATATATTTTTAAAAATTAATTTTTTAATAATAGCACGTGTGACTTTTTAATAATAAATAATACTCCCTCCGTCTTTCTATAAGTTGCTTATGTTGCCATTTTCGTCCGTCTTTCTATAAGTTGCTCATTGCTTTTTTACTTTTTTTGAAAACTACTATTCACTTCTTTATTATTATTTTCAATACTTTTTACACTATTTTCATTACTTTTTCACTTTTCTCCATCACATCACTCATACTTTTTCATTTTTTCTATCACATCACTTATATTTTTTCACTTTTTTCATCACATCACTTATACTTTTTTACTTTTACCTTAATTCGTGTGCCCAAAAGCAACGAGCAACTTATAAAAATACGAAGGGAGTATAATTTTTTAAAAATATATTTAAATTATACAGTATACCTAATGCAAAGAAAACCATAACAAAAGTAATTGAGTGAGTGATTGACTCTATACCTTGTCGAGAGTAAGGACATCAAATCAGACTCACACCTAATCAACTTCCAAAAAACTTTTTACTTTTATTTTTAAAATAAATAAAATGATGGATGATGAGCACTAACCTGACGCATAATTCAAAGCGGTGGATATCATATCCTGGTGCTGCGTGAGGCGGAAGGTGGGGGCAGCGGGCAGCTGGGCAGGGCGGCCGACGGCGTAAATCAAGCGCGTGGTGGGCTGCCCGCCCTGCAACTGAAAACTAATGTAAACTCGGTTGGTTTGCGATTGAAGACGCATTGACGAATTTGCCACTTGCAAGCCTTCCTCGCTCGATTGGAGGGTCACCAGATTTGGCTGCTGGCCCCCCAGATGATACTTCTTTATATCCGAAGTCCCGTCCGATCCGACCCAACCCACCACCGCATCCGACCCGACCATTTGCCCGTTCGGTGAGAACCCCATTCCCACGTACCCGTTTGTGTTGGGCGCTGAAAGCACAAAGTTCCACACCTTTGATCCATCACCCGATTGACCCTCAGCATACTGAAATACACCAGTAAAAAATTGTGTATTGATCTCCAATTTCATTTATTTTAAAATTTAGAAAAAATTGACATTAATTACGAATTGGTTCTGTACTGATAAAAAATGTATTTCTGTGCAGAAAAATTGTACCTAAAAAAAATATGATTATGTGTAAATATTGTAAATTAATTTATAGTTATAGTGATTTTTTGAACCCAATATATAAATCAACCTAAAATTTAGTCTTGTAACTTTTTTTTGGGTCATGTTTGTGAATTTTATTTTATGAAAATGGGATTAAAATTGAACCAATTGTTAAGCTATGAAGCTAAATTTAAAAAATTCCAAAATTTTGGTATCTTATTGCAAAAAAGGTCTAAAATTGTGAAACAAAATTGAATTTTTAGTATAGAAAGATAGAGAGAGACTTACTCTTAGGATGAAGTTTTGAGAAGCCCAAACTTGGACACAATGGAGAGAAGATGTGTCAAAGGGAAGGGGATTTTGGAGGGTAAGAGGTGAGTTGCAAGAATCTTGTGATTGTGCATACACATGGAAGAAAAATGAACTGAGAATGAGGAAAAACTGTGAGTATTTTGGAGGTGATTTCATCTTCTTTTCTCTCTCTTCCTCTTGTTCTTCTTCTCTCTCTCCACTATATATCTCTGTGTGTGTATTTCTTGAATAGTTTATATATATTGCAAAGAGGAACAAACATTATTGCTTTTGCTTCAAGGGAAGTACGTAGTTGACTAAATGTAATATTTGATAGTACTAGAATTCACATGGATGTGTGTGACAAGTGGGAATACATATATAATTAATTGGCTTAAGCAAAATAGATATGATTGCTATTTATAATTATGATTGATTGGGTTTGCATCCATCCATGTGTGTCTCATAAATTAAAATTGATGTTTTTAATTAGTTAATAAGATGAGAAAAGTAAGAAATAAACGATCATCATAACAGTTTTCCGAAGCAATCATCAATAATAGTATGAACTATTAAGACATCACAAACACAACTATGACATAAATAAAAATTTGTCCTGATGATGTATATGCTTGTGAGTGATATTGGATATTCAACAACTCCTCCAAAATAAGATATGTCATCAATACTATCATAAATAAAATCATTCAGAAAATGAATTCCTACTCGAGAAGAGTGCATAACTACATGGATAAGCTTATACTAATCCGTCAATTTGGGACCCAATTCGATATTTTTCTGGGGAGGTATCGGGAAGGAATTGGAATAAGATCGATTCATACAAAAAAAAAAAAAAGTTTCTCTATTGATTCTGTACCTATGAGATAGGGATAGAGGAAGAGGAAAAAACCGAAGATTACACATGGTACTTTTGATCGAAAAATCAATCAGATTGATTTCATACCCTTCGTTCAATATTCAAATTCTACATGATCAACCCATTTTGCTGATAGGGGCTAATAGGAAGTCAAATACTAACAATTCAAAATTCACAGTGAATATGCAAAACAAGAACAGTGATGCATCATCATTTACTACTAAAAAGGAGACAAATTTCATAATAAACGTACAACAATGACAAGAAAAATGAGTAATTCAAGTTATACAATATTCCAGTAAGAATTTGTATGTCTATTTGAACATTCAACCACTCAAACATACATTTTATGAAGTTACAATTATGTATTTCAAGTTTAGGTTTCAAACAAAACTCTTAACACAGTAAAGAATCAAATAACATTGGATTTAGTAGCAACCTATACAATATTGGTGAAACCTTCTGATTCACTGTATCGAAATTGAAAAAAAAATATGCTAACACTATTAGTTGACAGAAATAAGTATGTATTAACAACATGACAACAATTTTAGAAATTCAGTATGCAAATTCAAACATATCACACCAATTCGAGGGAGCGTTTGGTATGAAAATTCTTCAATGATAATGAGAATGGAGATATATACGTAGTAATTATAGTAGGTAATGAGAACATGAGGTACACAATATTATTTTTCCTCCTAAATAAGGTAATCACCACCCCCATTTGATTACTTTCTTCTCATCTTACAATCAATCTCTCATACCACAACCAACAACTTTTTTTTTGTCCACTTTTTTCCAAAATTGGACCACAACACTGATGATGTAACCACAATTAATATAAACATTCATTCAACATTGTAAGAGTAAAGAAGGAAAATAAAATTTCATTAACGTTACCGTCCCCTCATAATTTACGAAATATGCATGATTTCCTAAGAAACGAAATGGGTGCCAAAAGACATGAGCGTCATTAGGCGGAAAGGGGGTTTTCTAAGTTAATCAGTTTGCCAGGTTAGTGGAAGAATATCTATGCCTAGCCAATGTTGTGAAGAAACCTACCAAAGAGGCCCTAGTGTAAATCATTACATCTCTATATTTTCTTCATATAATGACGACTACACCAGCTGGCGTAAAAGAATAACAAAGCAATTAAACTCCCAAAAAGCAGGCCATCATACCTCAAGTCAAGAGGCAACATGTCCGAAGCATGGTGGGTGGGTGGCCCTAAACGGCCACGTAAAACCACCAACAATGAACGAAATATATATTCGATGACAATATTGAGACTCAGAGGCCGTATTTCTAATCTTAATACAAAAAATAAGAATACTAGAACATCAACCCAACATCCTAAGCATCCATCAACACCTCAATGGATCACACCGGCTGTAATAAGGCAATCTACTACACCGCAAAAATTTGAAAAGGAAGATTTATACATATAATTTTAAAAAAAAACAGAAGAAAGAAATAAATGGACAGAGATTTTACAATAAATTATGAAAAAAGAACATGTTTTAACCAAGCATTTTCTGTAGTTCAAAAGGTAACTACCAAGCATTTTCTGTAGTCCAAAAGGTAACTACCAAGCATTTTCTGTAGTTCAAAAGGTTGACAGCAGACCAGCTAATTTACCATATATTAACAACAGTACATCATATTTTTGTCAAGGTATTAGCCTTTGCTAACTGTAAGATCCTAATTTCCTGTGGGCTGTAAATTCTCTAATTACTTGGCTAAAGTTACAGACAAATGCTGCCAAGTATACTCGTTCTCTAATGGAGATTTCGGCCACTTATAGTCGGACTGACTCCATTACTGGCAGAAGATCTATCACTAGGGACCCTTTTATAAAATAGAACATAAGCAGCAGTTGACTTTACTTCATCTTCGTTGATTGGTGATATGTGACTATCATCGAAGTTGTACCACTTATTCTCATCCATAATCTGCAAATATAATATATTGAATTAGAAATTTCTGCATATGGTGGATTCTACTAGATCTCACATCAAAATTAAATTAATTAATTCATGAGGAGAAATATTAACATGAAATCAACCACCAAAACAAGAGTGTATCACCAACGTGAATGCTATATATCAAGAGATTTAGGCTTTGACAATGAAATTAATCACATGCCTAATCCAAAGTAACAAAAAGGAATTAAATACACAGACATGAAATAAGAAAGAATATGGTAAACCTTAATATGGGCTGTATAATGTCCGCTTCCCATGCCACCATAGTGATTTGTCAAGGCATAGAGTTCATAGACCTGACGGCGTGTGTTGTTCTTGTTTGCAACATAATTTGTCAAATCAAAGTCATGAATGGGAAAGTTCACAAATGTGTCAAGCTTATGTTTCATTGACCTGCTGTAAGTAAATCTTTTCAAGTGAATAACAAGAACTTCAGGAAGCCTCCAGAGGTCCAGTTTCTTGCTTGCCTGGCGCCTCTCCTTGCATTGAGGACAGTACCTTCAGAATAAACACAGACAAATGTGATCCAGTGCAAGTTTAACAGTCTGTCGCGCGTGTGTGTGTGTGGTGGGGGGACGGACTTTCACGGAAAAAAGGCATATTAGCAACTGATATAGTCAAATTGCTTACCACATGTCTTCAGGGACCAACGGCTCTTCACGCAGAAAAGCTTCCAAGCAAGTGTATAATGAAAGAGGTTCATTACGAGCCCTTTTAGTTACATGCCCATATTTACAAATTTCTGGTAGATTGTCTATGTAACTGGTATCATAACTTGCCAGAAGCTTCTGTGACCAGTCAACAAATACAAGTATTGACATGGAAGATGAGGATAACTTAACGACCTTATCATCACCCACAGTTAAATCAATGCAGGCATTGTTTTCATCAACCAACTGCAATGGAAGTTTCTGCAAGGACACTGTTTTAGAACTCCCACCACCTCCTTTTTTGGGATCAGAAATATTAGAATCTGCACGAGACTGATTTGATGGAGCTGCTGATGCATTGCTTGTGGTTACAGCACCTGTGCCTTTTGTTTTTAACATAGGTGAGAGCATAGTATGAACTATCCGCTGTATATCACTTCTGGTGATGGTATCATCGCAGGAGATTGGTGATACAAGAGGTGTTCCATAAGGCTTCCATCCAAGAGTGCTCTGAGCATTTCCAGTACCCCTGTGCACATACACAAACAAGAGACGGATATTAAATGTAATGGAAGTGAAACAGCAGGATATATTAAAATAGATAGGAAGTAATACGGGTTGAAAAATGTAAATAAATATATGAGGAATTCTTAAAGCACGTACTGTTCTTCCCTTCGGTGAATCAACTGTAGGAACTTTGTGTTTTTCAAAACTTTTGGGATCTTGTAGGCAGTAAGGTGATCATCATCTTTTATGGAAGACAATGGTATCAATGGATCTTCCAAGAACCGATAGATCAAGTGGCCTCTTATCTACAGCAGCAAAGAAATAAACAATCAGTTACCAATCCATGATCATAATTTTTATGATACTACCAAGCAATTTACTTTACCGACCTCTGCGAGAAGAAGCTTCTCGTTCAGTTGCAAAGAACAAGCATTACTGAGTGCTTGGATCAAATCCCTACAACGCCCCTGCTTTGGCACAGTAACTGTGTAAGCTGCTGGCAGGGCACTTCCATCGCAAGTAAAAACAGTTACTGTCATACTACGAGTGGTAGCGGACTGAATTGGCAAAGACAGATACATGAACGGATCAAATGTAATTGAGACTTTATTGCATGCAGGACAGACAAGAGTTGACTTGTATTGGCCCTGTAAAACAAATGTGACCAAAACCCATCAACAAGATGATTTGAGTTATGCAAATGTAAACAGGAGATCACAGTAGTTAGACGCGAGAATCGAAGCATGAAATTCAGCACAATGTTTTGAAACAATAAGGTTGGGAGTATGATTATGAAGCTTCAAACTGGTACTCCCTATTTACCTTAGTCGATCAATATATTTGGTCTTCTGCCGAACAAAATAAATTAGGTGGTGTTTGGTGTGGAAATTCCTAAAATCGGAACGGAAATAGAGTAAACATACGGTAATTATAGTAGTTAAAGATGTACACCACTATTTTCCCTTCTAAATAAGGTAATCATTACTTCATTTGATTACCCTTCTTCCTTCTTGTAATCATCTTCCTCAATCATACCCCCACACCACAACCAACCTCCTTTTTTTTTTTTTTTTTCATTTTTTCCAAAATTAGAGGACTATATTAGTTATGTAATCACTAGACAAACATATATTTAACATATCTAAGAGCAAAGAGGGAAAATAGATTCTCATTCCCATTCCTATTGAAGAATTTGAAACAAGCACTCCCTTAAAACTTAATTTTTCCTCTAAATAAATAAAGAAAAATGAATTTACCAGGTGATGAATGACCCAACTTGATTTACATCAGTATAGTATTAAGGGTTTCAGTGGATTCAAACGTGAGTTCCACACCAGAGAAATTCAATGATTTGTGATCCGGTTTAACTCACAAATTAAGCAAAAAAAAGAACTTGTGCAGCTGGATTATAATAGACCATGATTGCTAGGAAAAATATCCAATAGCAGAATTCTAATAAACCGTGAGAAACACACTTACTTGGCATACATCCACAATGATTGAATCATTACGAGCAATATGATTTGCCCAATATTCATCTGCCACTTCTTCATCAGGTCGATCATCTGCATCTCTAGATTTAACATATGGCTTGTGTTTGACACGATTCAAATCTTCGTGAAGCCCATCTAACAGAAAAGCAAGGAGCTCCTACACAGAAAATCACCATATTGACTTTCTTCGACCAATATAACCAAGCTCAAGAAAGTTTTGTACTGGGCACAAACCTGTGAATCATGTTGACTGCATCCGCTGAACTGAGGGGCGAAGCGAGCTAACTTTGCTTTAAATGGCCTGGGGGCAACTGGACCTCGCCCTGGTGCCCACAATTTTCTTAGTAAGTCACCAAATGCTAAAGCAAGCTCACCCTGCATGATTTATCTTAATTCAGAAAATGATAACCCTCACAATCAATATTATTTTTAGCTCTAGCATTCGACTTTTTCTAAATCTAAATGCAGTAACACTACATAAAATTTCATACAAATGCCCAAGCCCCTAAACCTCAAAGGCCAGGCACTAAGTCAATCAGGCACCATGATCACAAATATCCAGAAGTAGATACTTATAATAACAACGCAAGACTTAGTCCAGGGGGTAGTTCCTTAGAGTAAAAAACTATACCAACTCTCCAATCTGAAAAGAAACTTGTATGCATGTGTGACACATGATTGCATGGAGTGAAAAGGAAATAATATATTATCAACAGAATAAGCAATTTCTTGCAGATTCTTTTACAGAAAAGAAGGCATTAAAAGGTTTGGCAGTAGATGAACATTTAGTATCATCAACGTTTTGAAACTTACAACCATGCCCAGAGGATTCTGTCGATTGATTTCTTGATGGTAATCTTCACGAAAATACCGAGTAAATTCTGGTGTATGAACAAGGCACTGTATTGCACTGTTCATAAAACAAGTGTTCCCAAGATTCAACAGTCCAGTGAGACCACAAGAAGATCCCCTTGTACTGACACCACTTGATCCATATGCCTTCTCCATATTTAGATTTTGAAACTGCGATTCTGAATAACCGTTTCTTGATGCATACTTGCTTGCAGATGAACCTCCAGAAGTTGAAGTCAACTGAATAGGTGCTGCAGCAAGGTTTCCATTTTCTCCTGATCCATTCTCCAGGTGGGAACGCACTCCACCCTCAGTTTTACTGTTGATAACCTCTATCAAGATCTGCTTCATCCATTGCAAGTAATTATGGAAAATTAGAACGTCGACCAGCATCAAAGTAATAAATATAACGAACACCATAATCTAGGCCAACTTAACTAATTAGCAAGCAATAACCAATAATGGGCAGGAAAATAAAAATGAAAACCAAATTCGTAAACCACTCAATGAAAAATGGGAGGTAGAATTTTCAGAAAAGGTAAAGTATAGCAATCCCAAAATCAAGATTACTTATAAAGTGTCTGCACATTAAAATTGTGGAACACCAGTAAAATGATATCACAAATAAATATTGAGCGAAAGATCCACAACAAAAGAATACAGATAAGATAACTAAAGTAAACAGTAGTCAAAGCTGAAACCTAAATTTTAACAACTACAACACAGGTCAAACTGATAACAGTTCTGAAACCTTATGATTCATCAGAAGCACATAAACAACAATTTTTTAGTCCTATGTAAACGGCCCATACAATAAAACAATGAAGCATTCTAATATGTAGAGTAAAGAAGTACTAAAAGAAATGAGCAATCTGAAAGCAACTTCAACTAAAGATAAAAGTATTAATTTTTAGATAACTCGTGAGTCTTAACATCTCTAACAAGAAGCACTTTAGAAAACTTTAAAACACAATGATAGCAACAGCTAAATTAAGCCAGTGTTTTTCAAATGTGAAATCACATAATAAAACATATCAGCTTATGGATCAGAGGCATAACAGTCTTCAAAAGGTATATTACTGGCAGACAAAAATTTCACGTACATCCTGATCCATTTGGATATTTGCGTCAGCGAGCGTCTTTTCCATGTCGTTCATCAATGCATGCTTTTGGTGACTAAAGTAATCCCAAATATATACCTAACAAATTTCAAAGTTGACTTTAGAAATAAAGTGACCAATACGAATTAATAAAAACCAAACAAGGAATATGTATCCTTTGGAAAGAGATATTACTTGCTTTGGTGAAAGATCAAAGATTTCGCAAGCTCTTCGGTGAAGTTCCCCAATTGTTTCCTGACAGGTGGAAAAAAATAATAAATGAGTGTTCGGGATAAAAGAGAAGTTACTTTTTTTCCTGATATAGAAGATCACATTTATACTACCTTTTTGCTAATTCTTATGGAAGACCGGTCACCTTTCGGCATCAAATGCAACTGGAGGCGTAGAGGATAAACTTCTACAGACATTTCTGTTTGAGAAAGACCGGTGTTGATAACTTTTCGGGCCAAGAGAGGACCACCTCCATACCTAATTTAAGCAAATAACATAGTTATATCAGAACATTTTGTAGTTTGTGATAATGTTCACATGGTAATATGCTACATTAATAGTTCAAGTATAATTTGTATTTTTGCTGTAAATAAGTGCAGCACAATATAAATGTAAAAGTTTATCAGTATGCAAATGAGCATAGTATTTCCATTTATTGTAGATCACACTCTGGCAAATAAGCATGCAAGTATGGTTCCTTGGTGAAGAAGCATACACCATTAAGAACAATAGCTGCTTTATGATTTGGATAAGCTAAAATATCCTTATCAATTCACAAATCATGGAGAATCATCTTCAGATTATATTGAAAATCATCAAATTATATGTGTAAAGAAAAACAGAATAAACTGAGGTTGGCTGAATTGCGGGAAAATGACTTCTCACTCACCATGAATATAACTGATTCCAGACTTCTTGAGGAAGCAATATATAATCAGTGCCTTCAACTAAGGTATCATGAAGTTCAATGCCCATACCAGAATCCTCAGAAACCGAATCATCTATTAAATCAGAATTGTCAATGGAAGACGGCCTTTTCAATGCACTCGAGCTGACTGAATCTTGATGCTCAGAAGAAGATCCACCATTCAGGTTGCTAGCTTGGTTTTGATTTACATACTCAAGCCACTCTTGCCACCATCTGTTCAGAAACATGATTAAAATTTCAGGGAAGAAGAATGAGATAATTTCACGTTTAAGCCAAAGGCAAAGTAAGTGGATATCGTAACCCATATAAAGAAACTACAAACAAATTTGGCAACATAATATTAGCATTGAGCGTATAGAAATTGCACATCAGAGAGAAAGAACACCCAAGCTTCAAGCAAGTGCAGTGAATTAAACTAGCTCGAGTACTAGACAGGAAGGTATGTCCTCCCTGAACCATCGAATAAGTTGAATTTAAACAAAAATAGATACAGAAAATAAAAACAAAAGGTTGATTACAGTAGCAACTAACCTTAATCAGTCCCTCTTCTTCTTGGATGGACATGCAAATTCATATTTTTGCTAATACTCAACACACATTTAGATAATGATTGTACTATATTGAGACTCCATAATTATCAGAATTCAACTCTCTCTTATCTTTTTCAATGGATCTCAGGTACTTATTCAAACAAAATGTATCCTCATAGCCTTCGCCCTAAATCTTATAAACGAGAGCGTCACTTTCAGATTTGTAGAATATAGACAATGTATTTTAATTTGCAAAAAGAATATCAGGAACCCATTACTTTAAAAATAGATATTCCTAAATGAGACTAATTATTAGGGACTCCATCCCACAAAATTATCTAAAACATTACTGATGTTGAGACGGAAGCAAAGCAAGAACCAGCTGTACCAATATCATTCTGCATTCTGCCTCCCCACAATCCACCACATTTAAACATAATCAAAAAAATTATCCAGTGAATTAAGCATCTGAGAGCTCTATACCTAAACCCTAACCCTCTTTGATCCACAGCTCAGAAGGCTAAAGACATAAACATACATCAACCGAATCGCACAATTAAAGACAAACCTAAATTAAACACCACCAAATACACACGTCGCATCTCAACACAGATCTATTGCATCACCGGCCCAAAGTGATTAAGAACATACCTCTGGGTGATTAAATAGAAAGTTCCCCCGACTTTGGTCTGAGCTTCGGCGGCTACAGCAATGTCTCTAATGATTTGCTTCTCTTCGTCCCGCGTCAGCTGCCGCGCAACCTCCGCCATTTCTTCACCTGTTCCTCTCCCGCCCAGAAATGGAAAAAAATAAAAAAGATTGCACCGATAAATTAAAATTACAACAAAATTTCCGGCGAAAATTCGACGTTTCGATACAGAATTATACGAGAAGAAGGGGTAATCTGCAGAATTTTTTTTGGATGATTTCTGTGTAGGGGCGTTACAACTGAGAATGAGACAGGGCAGGGATGAATGAAGCAAGGGTTTTTGGCTTTGTTCAGTTGAAGTTATAACACTGCCACATCACTCTTAAGACACCGGACCTTTTTAACTGATGATTTGTAAAGTTCAGATTTTTTTTTTCTTGTAATTTTCAATTGAATAAAAATAATTTTAACATAGAGGATTAGGTTTCAAATTTTTGGAGGACCCTGAGATCTATTCATTTCAAAAAATTGTGTCTGATATATCGATTTACTACCCTCTCTGTCATTCCTGAATTAGGATTAAAGTTTAAATTATTGAGTATTGCTCGATTCATATCGAATATGAATAAATCATCGTTCGATCTGTTGTTTACTGGTCTTCACCGAGTTAGCGTTAAAGTTCGAATTTATTGAGTATTGCTCTATCCATGTCGAGTATGAATAAATCGTAGTGAAATATCAATTTATCAATCTTTTCCATCTTCGTCGAGTTAGGGTTAAAGTTTGAATTCATTGAGAATTGACCAGTTCATGTCAAATATGCAGTTACTTGTCGATCCGCTAACCTCCCTCATCTTCAATAAGTTAGGAAAAACTCATGATTTACTGAGTATGACTCGCATGTTTCATAAGGATAAAAATAAGATGCACTTGAACTTTTTCTCTCATCTAGCTCGTCGATTTAGGTTGAGAATGAATTTCGATTGGTTAAAGTTCATTTCTCAGTATGAATTAGCAACTGTTTGAATGTAGTGGTCGCATTGAAGAAGACTGACGGAGGAGGCCGTTAAAACAGCGAAGTTCGCAAAAGTTTATTGTTAATGGAGGTGCTCGGTAGGATCGAAAAAGTTTGCGAGCTGCTCGGTAGGCTCGAAAAATAGAGCTTATTTTATAAATATTATATAATTTAAGGTATAAAATTATAATATTTTACATAATAATACAATTCTAATTCTAAAAGTACTCATACTGATGATAGTTTTATATTTATTGAAGTATGCGATAAATATATTGAATTATAGAGTTGTTGATATATTATCTGTTAAATATATTTTTTTAGGATATTCGAGCTCAAGTCGAGCTTTGCTTGTAAATTTCGAACTCAAGCTCCATATTAATTTAAAATAAATGAATCGAGTCGAGTCAAACTCGATTTTGAGCTTTCCTTTCTTAACGAGCCGAGTCGAGCTCGATAGGCTTAATGAACACATCTAACCACTAGTAAACTTAACAAAACAATGTCCTTTCTTTAATTTTCATAATTATTTTAAAAAAATGGGTTAGTTGGATTTTTTTCCGGAGATTTTAATTATCTAACCCTTTAAAAATTCACCAGATTTTTATTTCATTTCTTTAAATGTACTACTTCCTTCATCCATAAAATTCATGTTCACTTATCTTATTTATCCGCTAATAAAAATGTACACATTCCCTTTTTAAAAACAATCATTTTGAGTAAAGATTTATATATAAATTGTTTATGATAAATTTATCATGAACCAATTTTAAAGTATCAAATATTTGATCAAGTGTATCAAAAATCTCATTAGAAATATTAAAATTTGGGTCAATAATTTCATGTTATAATTATTATATATTTTATTAATCCAAACTTTTGAGGCAAATTTATTGAATTAGAGATCTTTTCAGATAACATAACTAAAATAGGGATGAAAGTGGAATGTATAGTAAAATGAAACCAGTCGATCCTTGCTTTACCGACTAATGAGGTAGCAACTTTCAAACCGCTGATGAGAGCCTCATGATGGCAGTCGGCCATTGCTTGCCGTACGGAAGGCTATGGGCGTTGCCAACTGGCAGATTGATATGCATGGTATTAAGCCACCTAACAATTTAATGCAACAAATTAATGTTGTCACCTAAATTGTTTGAATACCATGCATATCAATTTGCCAGTTGGCAACGTCCATAGCCTTCCGTATGACAAGCAAGGGCCGACTGTCATCATGAGGCTCTCATCAGCGGTTTGAAAGTTGCCACCTCATTAGTCGGTAAAATAAGAACCGACTGATTTCATTTTACTAAACACTCCACTTTCATCCCTATTTTAGTTATTTTATCCGAACAGATCTCTAATTCAATAAATTTGCCAATCTTTTGATATTATTAATAAATATTTTGATAAACTTGACTAAATTTTATGGACGAAGGAAGTAGTATATTTAAAAAAATGAAATAAAAATCTAGTAAATTTTGAGAGGGTTAGATAATTAAAAATCTCCGAATAAAAATCCAACAAATCCATTTTATGTTATTACTATTATAAATTTTTATTGACTTAAACTTTTAATATTCTTAATGAATATTTTAATAAACTTGATTAAATATTTAATATTTTTAAACCAATTTTATAATAAATTTATTATAAACCATTTTCATATAAAATCTACTCATCACTTTATTATCCCCTTCAACCATACACATATTATTGACTTTACACTCCATTAATTAGCATTATCTATTATATTAAATATTTTATTATTTTGTTTTAATAGTTAATGTATGTTTAAAAAAATATTCTGATGCAGCATAATTGCATCCAAGAAAAATTAATGGAGAGAGTTGCTTTATTATTAAATAGGCATAACATCTCATTGGGGGACCCTGTAATACTTATACGACATAGGGCTTGTTTGCAAATTCATTTGAAAAGTGTAAAATCATTTTTTCTCAAAGTTGGTGAGACCCAACTTTTCAAATAAAAAAGTAATTATAAGTTGTCAATTGTATTTGCAAACAAGCTCATAAAACAAAATGCACTTTTATTAAGCTAACAAGGTATTTACAAGACTAAGAATCAAATTCTATACCAGACCCTGCACAGACCTTCCCAGACCAAATCCAGCTACTGAAGGAAACACAGAAAGAAACATCAACTAGAGTCCTACGCAACCTGATGAACAAGTTCTAAATACTTGGAGAATATGCTAAATGAACTTGGGCTGATTGACGATGCCTGTGTGACAGACAGCGCGCCCCACATAAATATCGTCGTTTTTAGGCGTGGTTACGGTGGGGTTTCTTGGGAAGGGATAATTGAGGAAGAATCGAGTTGGCGAGCTCATCATTCACCTTGACAGAAAGAGGTGGCATCCGTTTCATTATTTCTGAATGGTCGCCAAAGCTGCAAAACAACATCGGGATTAGGATTGAATCACATGATATTTCTTCCACTAATACTTGGTGTGAACCATGTTTAGAAGTTTTATTTTTTACACAGCACAATGGCATCTGTAACACACATTCTAAGGTCAGACCACACACGTTTAGCCAACGCCTAGGACTGCTAACAGTAGAATCTAACGAAAGAACGACCCTGGTGTTTAAGCTTGATCTATTGCTATGAAAAATCATATGACCTAGAAAGTGGGTCCATACAGCTAAATCAATAAGCAGAGACAATGCTTTTTTAAAACTAAAAATTTAACGCAAATTTATACTCCAAAGTCTAAAAATTAGTTATGATACATTTCGGAGCAAAGAAATGTTTTTTTGTTTCACTTGGTAAAAATTAAATTATATTACCTGAGTACAAGGTGTAGGCAAATAAATGCTGGTATATCTGGAGAGCAAGATAGTAGTAAAAATGCATTACAGTATTTTCATGACTGCATTAGATGGTCTGCTCCTATTCCCTTATACATCCTTCTCTATTTCTTCAAAATAAACATTTTCTTTCTTGCAAATTATGAGCTATTAAACATAAATTCCGTGCAGATCAAAATATCAATATAAAATGATAATATCCACTAAGTTTCTCCTTTAAAGACACGGAAAAGGTTATCCAGATATATGAAAAAAAGTTATTCAAGCACAAACTTTTTACTTGTTTCACTCGTGTTGAAAAGAGAGGTGGACAAAGTTTAGACTCAAAAGCTAGAGTCTGAATATACACTCAAAACTCAATTTCTTTTCTCGTAAATGAATTCTGTGGGCGGGATTTGGAGGTACTTTTGCTGTTTAGGGATTGAGCAGCAGGAAACGTTAATATGACAGAAAGGTGAATGACAACAATATAACTAGATCAGATTATAAACCTGCTCATCACTTGAAAATTATCTTCATAGATGCAAGACATAAGTTAAATTAAGAAACTCTAAAAAAGTTTTTGGCTAAGCCATTATAATTGTCAGAAATTCAGAATTTACCACAGAGCTTCCATCAGTTTTAAAAACCGAATTTCTAAAGTACGCCCTAATTCCCATAATATGTTTAAAAATTAATTATCATTATTTCTATTTGATATTATAACATTAATTAATTTAAGTACGTTGCTTTACTATCAAGGCATGTATTTAGGCAAAACTAGGATAAGGGTTGAGAGTTGCACCGTTTTTAACCTCCTTCAAGAAAGTGTATTTTTCTTTTCCCTAAATTCGCTATTTTATAAAGAGCAAGTCTTGTGTGAGACTGTCTCATAACATGAATGAAACCACTATAAAATGTGTCACCTATTAGTTAAAAAGTTCACTTTTAAAAGTGAAAAATTACAACAAAAAGTGATAATATTTTTGTTAAAAATGACTATCACTTTTTTTTAAAAACATTGTCACATTTAACTATAAACCTATCACCATCTTTTATTTTTTTGCTTTTTTTCTTTATAAAAATGGGATACTACAAAAACCAGCTGATCCTACGAAACCAAACAACATATCATTACCATAATCACCAGCCTGTTCACAAAATTACTTACAGCAAGCAAAAATGTTGACAGATCATTAATAAGAAAAAAGTAGTAAAATAAAGAATGAACAAAGAAAAAACTTAGCCTTCAAAATTATGTAATTATACTGATTAAGAAATTCTAGCAACATGCTTCAACAGGAATGCAATTTCCCATTTCGTTTGTGAAAAGTTCTTGTATATGATGAGATCTCACACAACCATAATAGATAAGATAATTGGATTGATTTGTTGAATATTTTAAAATGATTTACTAGAATTAAATTAGGAAAATTTAGGATTTGATTGTGATTTGTTAATTGATTTGTTTGACTAATAGGTTGATTTGATTAGAAACTTTCCTTGTGTATATATTGGTTGAGGCAGGTCTTTAAAAGGGACTACTTGTACATATTTATTGATCATGAATGAAAGAACACACTTTTGAGGATAATTCAAGATTATTCCTTGGGTTGCTAGTTTGCCTCATAAGAGGTTCCATCAGTCTAATTGGAGAGAGAGGTTCCATCAGTCTAATTGGAGAGAGAAATGCAATTAAAATAATGCGTGAAAAATAAAAAGTTTAGCTATGTCAAAAAAAAAAAAAAGTTAGGTCGATGTGTTGGGCACTTACTCATTCAAGACCGAATAGATGTTGGCTCGAGCTTGACTTAACAAAGTGATGTTCTCATTAATCTGCACAAACAAATAACCAAATACGAAGTCAAGGACCCTAACCTTTGCGCAGAAGTAGCTTTGTGCATTGCCATCGACAAAACTAATTAATTTCACATATTTATATTCTTGAACATTAAAAATATTTTTCTGCTTATAGCATAATATCCTGGAAATTTCAAAGCAATCCAATGGATTACGAACTCCATTACACATTGGGTACTGATAAGAAAAGAGCTAACCAATAGGCACAACCCCAACCCCCTCCACAATGTTAATCATACGAAAAGCAAAAAGATTTCTGGGCTATTATGGGTCCCAGCAAGTAGTAGCATTGACTGCTTTACTCGCAGGTAACTGCTGAATCATCATGTTATGATAAATGATTCAATGATTTGAAATTTTTTAGCAAACATCCACAAAAAGTTTACCCCAAAACTAGTTTTAGTTCAAGTATCCAATATCTATCAACAGCAAATGTAAGATCAAAGTGCGTATCAACATCATTCAAAACTTATGGAAAGAGCTACTTCCAGTCTTTCACACTGAAAATTCGAAATTTAAATAGATAAAAGCTGCGAGTACCTTGCAAGTTTGAAAGTTGGAGCAAATTTGATCCAAGGCCTTAGCATTTTGCTCAAGAAGCTGTCCAACAGCACCACCTATAGCTGAATTCACAATTTTTTAAGTGCATAATTTATTAACAATTCTTGACTAACAAAAAATTTGTGCAATACCAGAATCATCAATTACTATACAATGCTAGGGTGTTTAACACCTCATTACGATAATTGGCAATAACAAACTTTGAAGTAGTAGAGTAGTACCTAATTTAATTTTTTATATTAAATAAGAAACATTGAGCATCAAATCAAAGCCGAGGCCATATTCTATATCTGAAAATATGTGAGCAAGTTATTCCCAAATTTTACCATCAGAAAAGGCATTGGGGAAAAATAGACCAGCGAATACTTGTGGTAAGTGAATTTTAGGATACAACACGGGATAGAAACCACAATGCCAATTTTAGAAGGTGGATCCAACTCCACAATCAGACCTACTATTTTTAATATAGGAAGTAGCAATTGCTTTTTATATTGCAGGGGTTCAGAGCCCAATTTATTGATATGGAGTTGCAGATGCATTTGACTTATTGGAAAAAGTTATATGAATGAAAACTCATATATAGCTTTCTTAAGAAAAGCTAAAATCAGCCACCAGGTCTAAGTCTAATAAAGTTAAGTGCCTCATTAATTGACATGATATTTTCAAGAAGCGTGCATCTCTATATCACATAAGGGTCATAATACAATGAGCAGGTGACTCATAAAAAATCCGTTTTCTTTTTTTTTTTATTGGTAAATGTTAGTTGTTAGTAGTTCGAAGTTAGTTCACCAAGTTCTCAAATACTCCAAGAATTATCTCCAAGCCACCTTATATCTCCCTCAA
Source organism: Prunella vulgaris (assembly GCA_026898435.1). NCBI lineage: Eukaryota > Viridiplantae > Streptophyta > Magnoliopsida > Lamiales > Lamiaceae > Prunella > Prunella vulgaris. The sequence continues at coordinate 652,974 of JAPKLY010000047.1, forward strand.
ATACTCAAGTGAGGTGCCCAGTGGCCAGGTGAGCTAATTCACCTGGTTAAACCCGTATTCTATTTCTAAGGTAAGTGCATAGAGCCATAGACTAACCTTTGCATGAGATTCCATCATCACTGTCCATTGACTGAAGATAAGGAGGGCCGTTGGAGCGGTTTGCAACTTGAGATGATTTTGGAAGTGAATCTGTAACTTTTTCCTGAAAAATCCAATGAAAAGAGGTTAGCTAGGCAGATCATAGGGGAGGAAGATATCAAAGTAAGAAACACATAGATACATGTATAATTCAATTTCGCTTTGCTTAAAATAATAAGCAAAGTCGAAAGCCATGAGATTCGAGAACCACATTGGACAGCACTGCTCTTATCCAGAGGGTTCCTTTTGCATGTTTATTCATCTTTAAAATACAGCTAGATAGCAAGAGTATCTACCCAGTATTCATAGTTTTGAAAGGCGAGAGGCGCCAAAAGGCGCCAAGGGCATGGTAGCGCCCGAGGTGCCCGAGGTGCGCCCGAGGCACGCCTTGGATACATTTTGACAAAATATATCAAATAAGACTTTCTACCACATAATATCACTAAAAACTCAATAAATAAACATTATAACATAAGATAAGCATAAAATTAACACAAAAAAGTGAAGATAAGCTTCACGAGTTCATTCTTCACAAACAAAAACCATGAAATTGACACACCAAGTTAACAATTTCTCAATCATCATCCTCATCAACATCAAAATCAAAACCCTCCTCCTCCTCCTCCTCATCATCATCATCAAACATCTCATCATCATCGATGAACTCTTCTTCATCTTCCTCTTCCACTTCATCAAATGACTCCTCATCGTCATCTTCATCTCTAAGTCTTATAGATGAGTCCCTTTTCCTATTGGGGAGTGAAGGTGGTGGCCGGAGATAAGAGTTGTGAGAGGAGGAGGCTGCGTATGTTTTTGCCAAATGAAACCCTAGTTCTAGGTTTTAATTTTATCATGTATTTTTTATTTTAAACATTTATTTTAATTTTAAAAGTGCTATTACTTAAAGAAGTGTCAATAAAATGCATATATTTGAACTAAAAGTGTCAAAACTTTTTTAAATTTCTCTCCACATGACAAAAATCAAAAGGCACGCCCGAGGGGCTCCTTTCATCGCCTCGAAAAGGCGCCAAAGGCGCTCGCCCGGGCGACAGCGCCTTGCCTTGGATGCAAAAGGCGCCCCACCTATAGCCTCTCGCCTTTGGCGCCCGAGGCGCGCCTTTCAAAACTATGCCAGTATTATTACAAAGATAAAAAAAATAGAGATCAATGGGCCAACATGCAGACTAACAGATGTTAAATAAGTGCACGGGTTAATATTCCAATGAGAGGGGGGGGGAGATCATCATGTATCATTGAAGTCATGCAGTGCTCGAGTTTATATAGCCTCATACTAATCATCCATTACAAGCCAATTTAAAATTATAACTGATTATGATATTTGTAATTGTTTAAGCTACCCTATTCAAAACAGTAATATTTCATTGAGGATAAGACCTCCCGCATGCAGTTGCAAGTATTATAAAATTGGTATACTTGCTAATTATCAAGTTAATGTCCAAGCTGACTAAAAAATTCATAATTTAAAGTGGTAGATAACACCCAAAAGGAGGTTTTCAGGAGTCAAATAAGAAAGACTCTTACATTTAACCTGGACACTTGGGAAGATTTTTACATGAAATATTTAAGGTACCTTTTTGTCTTTAGTTTTCCTTGATGAACTATTATCATCTTTCCTTCTCTTGCCAGTCTCTTTTTTCTGCAAAACAGCAAGCCATTCAGACATGGATCCAAAAATTAGCAGCAGATAAGAAATCAGATTTATCATGCTTGCCTACTGCATGTTCCACTGTAGTTCTCGTTGTATATCATTCTCATTATATTATTTAAAAAAAAAAAACAGAGGAGCTTCAAAACCCATGTTATCTTTCTCCCCCATTTTGTATTTCCTCCAGAAAACTCAGTGAATCCCATCAATTAATGGAACTTTAAGAAAAAAGTAAACAAACATGATTAGAACTGAACTAAATGATTATCTATGCTGTTTATTAATATAATCTGACTGAAATCATTTCCATAACCTTTTTCTAAACACTGTCAAAACCGTGATTGTATTTGTGTATTTTAGGAAGTTATATTTTGTATCTTGCTATTATTAGGCTTATGTATTTAGGATCAATCCCATAATCACAGGGATCTGATTCTTTAGAATTAGCTGTCCATATTTCCTAAAATAGGCTGCAGGCTCATGTGTGTATATATATATATATATATATAGGTCTAGTGACCTCATAATAAAATAAGAAAAGAAATTTATTTCTTCCAAATTTAAGATGGTATCAGAGCTCCTGATCCTTGGGAGTCTCTGACCGTGCCTGTAAACCTTAGTTGCAGCCTTCATTGCTGCACTACCTTTAAGCCTTGTCGCAGCCTTCATTGCAGCGTAACCCTCTCTACCTTGATCGCACCTGGCCATGGCTGAGATCATGGACCCTGGTCTGAAAACTGGGGACAGACCCCAGGCTAATGGACAAAGTGAAGGATTTGTCCAGCTGAATCATGAAGAGATAGAACGGGTAAGATCATTCCTTAGTAAAGTGGAGAAGCCTACAGGTACATGCACCTTAACATATTCTAGTAAGTTTCCACTTTCTTTTGGGCTTAATGTTTCAGATACACCAGTTACACATTACTGGATATTAGACTCTGGAGCCACTGACCATATGACCCCTCTACCCAAATACTTCTCCACATATTCCCCATGTTCTAGCAACAAGAAAATTTCCACAACAGATGGAACCCTTATAACTGCAGCAGGACAAGGAGACGTCCAAATAAGCCCATCCATGACATTAAAAAATGTTCTTCATGTCCCTAAACTGTCCACCAATCTGATTTCTATACAAAAACTCACAAAGGATCTCTCATGTAATGTTGTTATTCATAATAACTCTTGTATACTGCAGTACAAGAACTCGGGGAGGACGATTGGACATGCTAGAGAATGGAATGGCCTATACTAAATGGAGGATCCTAATTTGCCTACCAAGAGCCCTCTCTTATATCTGAATCCACTATGACCAATAAAGAGAAAGCTCAACTATACCATTGCTGGCTAGGATACCCTTCATTTCGAGTTATAAAAGTCCTTTTCCCTTCCTTGTTTAAAACCTTAAATGTGGAGAGTCTCCATTGTGAGGTGTGTGAGCTTGCTAAACACAAGTGTGTACCTTTTCCCATTAGCAACAAGATAAATCCTTTCCCTTTTTCTGTTGTTCACACTGATGTACGGGGTCCTGCTTATGTTCCTAATATCTCAGGTGCTAAATGGTTTTTAACCTTCATAGATGATTGTACCCGGTGACTTGGGTTTTTTCATTGAAACAAAAATCTGAAGTTAGCTCCGTCTTTATTCGGTTTGTCTCAATGAAAAATCAATTTGGTGTTGGTATTAAAAGAATTCACCAAAGTTATGACAGGTTTGGGCAACAAACAGAGCCAAGGGGATCACACATTGTTTATCAAACATTCAGTTTCAGGGGGAGTGACAATTTTATTGGTGTATATAAATGATATTATAGTAAGTGGGATGACAAAAAGGAGCAGCAAGTGTTAAGTGAATGCCTTGCCACGGAATTCGAGATCAAGACGTTAGGGAGACTTAAATACTTTTTGGGAATTGAAGTGGCTCATTCCAAGAAAGGAATCTTCATATCTCAACAAAAATATATTACTGACTTGCTTAAAGAAACAGGTAAGACAGCCTGCAAACTAGCAAGTACTCCAGTTGACCCAAATATGAAGTTGTGAAGTGCGGAGGAGGATATTGTCGTGGACAAGGAAATGTGGGCAGACTAATTTACTAGACAAGACATTGCTTTTGCTATAAGTTTAGTCAGCCAGTTTATGCACCAACCAAAGGAAGCACATTTCCAAGCTGCTCTTATAATTGTCCAGTACTTGAAAGGGACCCCCGGAAGAGGGATTTTGTTCAAACGAAACAAGAGTGTAAGTCTTGATGCATATACGGATGCGGACTATGCGGGGGCAGTGGTAGATAGGAGATCAACTACTAAATACTGCACCTTCTTTGGTGGAAACCTAGTGACTTGGAAGAGTAAAAAGCAGAATGTAGTAGCTAGATAGAGTGCTGAAGCAGAATTTCGAGCAATGGCCCACAAAATATGTGAACTTCTATGGCTAAAGATTATATTGGAAGACTTGAAGATAAGGTGGGATGAACCTATAAGGTTATATTGTGACAATAAATCTGCAATTAGTATAGCCCACAATCCGGTGCAGCATGATAGAACTAAGCATATTGAGGTTGGCAGACACTTCATCAAGGAAAAACTAGACAGTGGCATGATTTGCACACCATATGTATCCACTCAGAATCAACTTGCAGACATATTCACCAAGGGGCTGAATTGCATTAACTTTGAAAGAGTTATATCCAAGTTGGGAATGAAAAACACCTATTCACCAGCTTGAGGGGGAGTGTCAAAACAGTGATTGTATTTGTGTATTTTAGGAAGTTATATTTTGTATCTTGCTATTATTAGGTTTATGTATTTAGGATCAATCCCATAATCACAGGGATTTGATTCCTTAGAATTAGCTGTCCATATTTCCTAAAATAGGCTGCAGGCTCATTTAAATATATATAGGTCTAGTGACCTCATAATAAAATAAGAAAAGAATTTTATTTCTTCCAAATTTAAGAATTATCATCTTTCCTTCTCTTGCCAGTCTATTTTTTCTGCAAAACAGCAAGCCATTCAGACATGGATCCAAAAATTAGCAGCAGATAAGAAATCAGATTTATCATGCTTGCCTACTGCATGTTCCACTGTAGTTCTCGTTGTATATCATTCTCATTATATTATTTAAAGAAAAAAACAGAGGAGCTTCAAAACCCATGTTACCTTTCTCCCCCATTTTGTATTTCCTCCAGAAAACTCAGTGAATCCCATCAATTAATGGAACTTTAAGAAAAAAGTAAACAAACATGATTAGAACTGAACTAAATGATTACCTATTCTGTTTATTAATATAATCTGACTGAACTCATTTCCATAACCTTTTTCTAAACACTGTCTTGTAGGTTATGGGAAGACAGAATTCCTCCTTAATGTCAAATCTGTACATTGATAATTATTAAAGAGAAGACAAAGGCCATCTTAAAACAACTGCATGACATCTTAAAACATTGATGGATGAATATTTTTACTTGATCAAAGTTACAAAAAATGTCATGTTCATTTTTTAAAAAAAATATTTAGGACAAAGTTAGATTATTTAGGAAAAGCATCTCAAACCCAACCATGAATTAAAATTGACAATTAGCATTTCAAGAGACTGCTATCTCGTCATGCTGCATGCATATTTCAATGGAAATGCTTGTCCTAGGAACTTTACCAAAAAAAAAAAAAAATTAAAAAAAAAAAAAAGATGGAAACAATATCTTACACTCATCCATCTGCAACGTAGTGCTACATCCCGAGCTGTCTTATCTGTTAAAGCTTGAGCAATTCTAGTATAACGGAGAGTAATGGAGTCTGAGGCATATCTGCAAAAGGGTCAACCATTATGTAAAAGATACATAAAAGAAATGCATATAACACATGACTGCAAGTCTAACAATAGCAGCACATAAGTTAAAAATGATAATTAGAAAAGGAAAAGTCAATGTCAATCCAGTATTCAAGAGTTCAAAATAAAATCTCTCTGAACCACTCACGAATTCAAGCCATTTGTCCACGGGGAGTCCTCAAAGTCAACAAATGCTAATCGTCCTAACACCAACCAAGACCACCCACAACAATTCCTCAAATTATATTTCCCAAAGTTTAGTGGTCAAGATCCAACAGGGTGGATATACAAGGCATATCAGTATTTTTTATTTCAATAATATTGCAAATGAACTACCAGGCCAACCAGCAACTTTCCAGTAGGAGGGAAGAATAGGTGGTTGATGAAATTTTATGGTCATCTTGCTTGGGAAGTATTCACCAAAGCAGTACTTTTCAGGTTTGGACCAACGAAGGCTCTCACTCGTCTTTGACAAACTTTTAATGTGGCTGTCTGTCAAGAAACCTTCAAAAAATTCTCTCAAAGTTGATGGACTAGTTGAGGTTTTCCTTGATGGATTGATAGTTGTTTTATTTCAGGTCTTCGGGATGATATTCGTTTAGATGTGGAAAATCAAGCCATTCAATATGTTGGGGGATGCAGTAGGAGTTGCACAATTGATTGATAATAGCACCAATGATGAATTCCGATGCAGCCCCATAAATACTTGGTAAATTTAAGTCCTCTCAATGCACATGCTTTTCAAGTATTCACAAATCAAGAGGCTATAAAGGCTACCCTAATATTATGCTGTGAAGTTTATCCTAGGTTGATGTCAATGTCAACAATGGTTCACAAATCAAGAGGTTAATTTACCTATGGTGCACAAATTCTCTCCTAAAAATACCATAGTGCAGTATCAAATTAGAATCGGATTCGCACCAAATTGCCACCTGGCAAATCCATAAATAATTTTAAAAACAAATGAATATGTGGATCCAGACTCCAGAGAATCTAGTGCTGGAAGGGTGCAGCTGTGTTTTCTAAAATATCTTTTCTTTATCATGATAATTTCACAATTTCAACACTTAAAAGTTCAGAACTCTAAATTCTTTGGACATGAATTCTGCATAATTTTTTGTGTAAATTTCTTATACATTTCGTAGAGTGCATGTCTACCACTCATTATTTAATACAACGACCCATGAATTATGTCAATCTCTTTACGAAATTTACACAAACGAAATATAAAGAATCAATTTCCAAATTCTTTGTAGTCAAGTACAAAAGCTATGTGTACTTATTGCAATGATGTATTTGAATTGCCATTCTATATATAGCTCCGTCCACCAAAAATGTGTGCACTTGTTTGCACTTTGCACGTGGTTCAATGCAATATGTCGAAGCATATTACCTGATATTATGAGATCTATTTATGAATAATATGACTGTTCATGAAAAATATACTATATGTACTTTTCAGAAATATTATCTTAATTCAAAAGAACCTCACAATATCGCGTAATACCCCCAAAATCAATAACGCATTAAACCACATACAAACAAATGAGCACATTGTTTAATATTTTCCTAAAATATTCATAGGGTCGAACTAACTCACTGACTTTTCAAGTTATTATTATCAATTTGTTGATTCACATATGAATGTCCGGTCAGATATTGAATCGAACAACATAAAACATGCATAATTCGGGGAACGAAACACAACAACATAAAAGAAAACACAAAAATATCAGGAGCATACTCTACTAGCAATTCTTCGAGAGTGGACTGTTCCTCGGGTGTCCAATCAAGCGATATGCCCGGATTGTGGTAGAGGCCTCTCAGCTTGGGTTCCACCACCGAATTTTCAGTCGCGGATAGGCCTCCGCCGCCATTCGCGTTCTCCGGTCCACCACCGTTACTGTTAGCACTATTGTTGCCCCCGTTGCTGTGACCCCCTGCTGCAGGGCTAGCACTCGCAGCCATCGAGATACAACTGCTGAATGAACGATGGATCGAACTTCGAATTCAGATTGATCTCTGTAACAACAGCATATAATATCGACAAAGATAGTTCGCAATTAGATCAGCGCTAGTATAATTAAATATCCCGAAAGAAAGGGGATTTTGGGGGGGTTTATTTATTTATATCAGATAAGCCCTGGCATAATTAAATATCCCGGAAGAAAGGGGATTAACTATCAGATAAGCCTGGCATAATTAAATATCCCGAAAGAAAACAAACGATCCCCCATTCTATAAGAATTTGCAGGATGTTTCGTAAGAACTTCCAGATAGAGATGTTAATCCGGGCTGGGCTAATAGGGCCGGCCCGTTTAACCCTGAAAAATGCAGGGGTTAGGGTCATGCTTTCATTGGCCCGTTTAAATCCGGGCTTTTTTGACCCGGCCCTATTAGCCCGCGGGCTAAACGTGCTAGCCCGCCGGTTAACCGAGCCCGCCCGTTAGCCCGCATAATTTTTTAATTATATATATATCAATTAAATATATAATATACTTATTAGTTATTATTATTATTAATTGAAGTTATCTCCAATTTCTATTTAGGTGTTATATTAATTTTAAGTATTTATACTTGAACTTTTAAATACCAATGAACTTTTAAATATTTAAGTGTTGACGTTTGAACTTTTGTAATTATATTAAACTATTTTTAATAATTTTAATGAAATTATGGACCATGTTTAGGTTCTAGTTTAAATATTAACATTTTATGACAAATATTTTAGATTATGTGTTAAAATTTAGATTTTTTTATTATTTATGACATGACCCGTTTATGACCCGTTTAGCCCGAGGACCGCTAGGGTTAGGGTTAGGTCTCAAATATTAGAGGACCGTTAAGAATGAACCGGATAAGGCCCTAACCCGTTTAGCCCGAAACCCGTTAGGGCTGGCCCTATAGGGTTAGGGCTAGCCCGTTTAACATCTCTACTTCCAGATCAAAGAAAATAAATTTTTTTTATATATTTTATCCTTACAATATTTATATATTTATACAAAATATTATTATTATTTTATCTTTTGGGTCGACATTACACTAAATTCAACTAACATTTTTACCTTTTATATAAATATTTATCAAATTATCTCTTAAAACACTACTTTTTCTACTTTTTTTCTTAATTTGTATGCTCCTCTCCTTACAAGTTGCTATGAGACGGAAGAAGTATATACCATTAACACGAGATCAAGAGGAACTGAAAACATACCAATTCAAATGATTTTATATAAATATTATAACTCAATAAACTTTATAAATATTAGTAACATCTACATATATTTTATTTATAACATTTTATTTACTGCAAAAAAAAAAATCTTTGTAAAGTAAAATAATAAAATTATAAAATGTATCTTATTAACTTTTGTGGGAGTGGAATATTTTTTTTAGATGTGTGAAAATAGAGTTGAGATATCCAAATAAAATAAGTGCGAAAGTAGAGTTGGGACGGAAAGCATAAATTTAACCGAAGAATATGAAAAAAAAAATATTATATTTATGATAAATTTACATAACATACATTATTTTATAACTCTTTTGTCAAATTTTATTGATATTTTTTAATATTTTCACAATATTATAACGATATTAGGTTCAATTTGTAAAAAAAAAAAATTAATCGATATTGATACTACAGATCAATATTTACCAAATATTTTTTTATGAATGTTATAAAAATATTGTTTCTACTCAATATCGTTGTCGATGACTAGGGAGGGCAAATGTGATAGGTCGGCTAAGCACTAGCCTACCGGGTTGCTCTCATTTTGGAGGGCGGGCCAGATTCGTTACTAATCGGGCCTATATTTTAAAATCAAATAAATTACTTATATTCAGTATTAATTTAAATATTTACAAATTACAAATTACAATTATGATTAACTTTAAATAATAATTCATATGTTAAAAAGGTCAAATGATATTTGGAAATAAATAATAATTCATGATCATAATTGTAATTTGCAATGCTAGAAATAAAAAATAACCAAAGTAACTTCAAAATAAATAATAGCATAAATCTTATTTTATTTGATTGAAAAAATTAGAATAATTTGTATAGATATTTATTGTAGTTAAGTAAAAATAATTGAGTCGCATATAGTTTCGTGCCAAGCCAGGTCAACATGACAGGCCTATCGGGCAGGGCCAAAGAGGCCCATTTTTTTTAACCTATATTTCTAGGCCCAATCTGACCTAAGATATGGGCCAACATGTAACCATGAAAAATAAATACTTGGTAGGGCATATAAGCCCATATTATCAATTTTTATTCTAACATAAAACTTATTTTGTAGAACATATTATATTTGTATGCATTTATATGTACAAAATCACATCTTATATGACCAAATCAATATAAAATTATAGGCACAGTACTGTATGAAAATGGTTCATGATGAGCTTATCATGAACAAGTTTTAAGTATCAAATATTTAATCGGGTGTATTAAAAATTTCATCAGTTGTATCAAAAGTTGATGTCAATAAAATTTATATATTGATTTTAACTTTTGATACACCTGATTAATATTTTGATACACTTGACCAGATATTTAATACATTAAGAAAATTTCATGATAAGCTTATCATGAATTATTTTCACACAATACATACTCAAAATTATATGGGTTTAACCCCATTACAAAAATAGTATGGCTTAAACCCTTATTACAATCTACCAAACAATATATTAAAATAATACACATTTCATTACATCCTACCAATCAATCATAATATATTTTATCTCAAATTTTCATACAAAATAATATCGTTATTATTTCTTAATTCTATCTTCCTACCAAGCATCACCTTAATATATTAAAAAAAACAAAGTATTGTATATATCACTTTCATGGTTTTTTTTAACTGTAAAATAAAATAATTCATTAATAAAAATTGCTGAGTACAAGGGGTACTCAACCCTTACATCAATGAACAGATCTATCAATAAAAATCAGAGTTAAATTCATCAATGTCTCAAACTTCTTAAAGGCTCTCCTAACCACTCCGCAATCCCAATTTTCCTATTGAAATGCTTCTAACTCTTAATCCATGACCATAACAATATTTTCAAGCGATTGAGGTACTTTGTTATGCTATCATTCACTCTATTAAAAATCACATCATTTCAAACATTCCAAATCATCCACACCACTCCTTGCCATAATGTCTAAACCAATTTATTTTTTTCATCCCCATCAATAAGAGAAACGAATTGTTGGAGATGAAGAATTGTGTTATTGATCAAAGCCATCTGAATGCCCATCCAATTTAAAATGTTTTTGCCACATTATAGAGTCTACCTTGCATTCGAAAAAAAGATGCACTACTGATTCCTCCTCTAAGCCACACAATGAACAAATTGTTTCTCCTGAATTAAGCAATCTCTGTCGTGCAAGATTTACTTTAGTTGCTAGTCTGTCATGACAAAGTCTCCATGCAACTGCCACTGTTTTCTTTGGAGCAAAGTTATGCCATATTTTACTGAAAGTCTTTGCTTGGTCCTTCCCAATCTGAGATGAGTCTTCCTCTCTTGCCAATCTCCAGTAGACTACATCTGTTGAGTAATTTCCTAACTTTCCATGAATCCTTTCTCATGCATCCTTTGAGTGAATACCAAGATTACACTTGCTAATCAAAGCAATCAAATCATTCAAAGAACAATTATTACGATTTATTATAATTCTTCTCCATTCCAACACTCATTCCCATCTCCCATTGATCCACCTACCCATATCACTGATTTTAGCTTCCTTTTGATCACTTAACTGAAACAATCTTGGAAACACATTTTTTAATTTTGTCTCTCCTACCCAAACATCATGCCAAAATGAAGTATTCTCACCATTTCTCGCTCTTTTTTTTGAAATCCTTCCTCATTCCCTCTCTTTCAGAACCCTCATCTCCACAATATAATTTTTTCACATCCCTCCACCATAGAGATTCTAAATTCATTCCTCTATTACCTATCGAAGACTTACTAGAATTTTCTAGAGAATCATATCTCGACTCTAAGACTCTAGCGCACAAGCTATTTTTTTTCATTTAGCAACCTCTACACCCACTTTCCCATAAGTGCTCGGTTAAATTTTCTCACCTCTCTAATTTCTAGAACCCCTTCTTTTTTCTTTTTGCAGATTATTCCCCATTTAACCCAAGGTGTTTTGTGGTATGCATCATTCCCACCCCAGAGGAAAGATCTTTGGATCTTGATGAGCTATTTTGTAATGGATACATGGAGTACAAAAAAAGACAAGTAATAGATCGGTACCACAGACATAATAGATTGCACTAAAGTTGCCCTTCCGCTCAATGATATCGCCTTGCTGTCCCATTTTGCCATTCTATTTTTAACTTTCTGAATCAATTTCTTCATGAACAAAAATTTCCTATGATTGCTCCCAATTTTCATCCCCAAATAAACCAATGGAAGAGGTTCAATATTGCATTCTAACACCTCACTTGCTGCCTCAAGAATAATCGGATCCAAAAATATTCCATAGATTTTACTTTTATGGAAATTAACTTTAAGGCCCGACATGCATTCGAACATCCCGAGAATTCCTTTTACAATCTTGAAGTTCTCCAAGTTACCTTTGCATATGAGTATTGTGTCATCGACGTACTGGAGTATTGACACCTCAATTTTCTAACTCCCCAACCTAACAGGTTCCAATAAATTCATCTCAACTGCTTTTCTTACCAACAAATTCAAACCTTCGGCTACAAGTAGGAATAAGAATGGTGACAGAGGGTCGCCTTGCCTTAATCCTTTCTGCAATTTGAATTCACCGCTTGGGGATCCATTAACTAATACTGATGTTGTCGCCGAGAATATACATCCCTTGATCCAGTGTCTTCATTTGCCACAAAATTTTAATTTTATCATGATATCGTCAAGAAATTCCCAATTTACCGAATCAAATACTTTCGCAAAGTCGACTTTAATGAAACATCTTGCCTCTTGGATCCTTTTGCCTTCATCTATTGCTTCATTTAGAACTACCATTCCATCCATGGTAGATCTACCCTTGATGAAGGTTGTTTGTGCGTCATCGATCACCTTTCCTATGACCTTGCTCAACCTTTTTTGCGAGAATTTTGGCAATTATCTTGTAGCAGGAACCAATTAAGGAAATTGGTCTGAATTCTTCCAGAACTTGTGGTCTTTCCTTTTTTGGTAGCAAAACGATAAATGTAGGGTTGGAGCCCCTCACGAGTCTTCTATAAGAGTGGAAATCATTCATCATCGCCATTAGATCACTGTTGATAATGTGCCAGTATATTTTAAAAAATTCAAAGGAGAATCCACCTGGGCCGGGACTTGCATTCGAATCGCAATGCCAAATGACCTCTTTAATTAATTTCCTCTAACGAGAAAGGGGCTGTCAGTTCCTCATTTTCTTCCTGGGATATTGCACGAAAATAAGGATGCCTTGATTTTCGGTCTTCTCCACTCAACTTCTGCAACATGTCCGCTAAAGTGGCAAAAAACTTCCCTTTTGACATTGTCAACTGAGTCCACCCACTCATTCCTAATCCAAAGCCCATCCAGCCCATTAACAAAAGCTCTCTTGTTGACAAGTTTGTGAAATAGGCTTGAATTTGTATTTCCAAGAGTGGCCCATTTAGACTTTGCCAACTGCCTCCTGTTTTTGTAATTAGCTCATGAAAATAATATGAATTACTTTATGATGCATGAGCTAATTAAAAAATAGTGTTCTAAAAGTCGGCTAAGTTGGTCAACTAGTTGCTAGTGGGCCAAGGATTTATATCAAAACGCCAAAAAAATCGTTCAGGATATTAGTCGATGACTAGGTCGTCTAGACGCCAATTACTAGGCTGTCCAAATGGCGACTAAACCATTCTAACTCAAAATTTTAAATATTGTGTTGTCATTTTTAAGAACCTCTTTAATTATTGTGTTGCTATGTTTAATATGTAGAACTTAAAAGTTTAAAATTTGAACTAATGTGTGTTATTTTTTTGAGTAAGTCTCTTGTGCACCAATTACACCGTGCAACACAAGTTCATTTTTAAAAAGTTACACAAATTATTACTGAAAAATTACACTATTAAAGATACACTTTTTCAGTAGTAACATGTGTAACTTTTCAGTAGTATTTTGTGTAAACTTTTAAAAATGAACTTGAGTTGCACGGTGTAACTGGTGCATACAAGACTAAGCCTATTTTTTATTTTTAAATTATGAATGAATTTTGAGTTTCATGGTTGTTATCACTTATAATTTTAATATTGAAAGATAGTGATGTTAAGCTTTTATTATTAATTTATTAAATAATTAATTATATTTATCATTTAGTTGTTTTCGACTAGTCTCTGACTAGTCACTAGATCCTAGTGGTCCGACCAACTAACGACTTTCAGTTAATTGTTAAAAATGGTTATTTTCACACAAAATCAAATCTTCAAAAAATATTAAGATATTTTTATCCTTGACTCAAGTAAGTTAATCACACAATTTATTCTTCCTTATTTTTAATAACTTGTGAAAATACCGTTGAGTCCCTTCCCCCCTCCCCCAAACTTGTCAGTTGTCATATTTTTGTGTGAGTACGTGTGATCATGTCATAGTGATAATGAACATAATAGTAATATGAGTTTATATAAACTCGAATTCACAAAAGACGTATTCTTTATTTTTTATTAACTAAAATAAAGATGAACACACATCACTTGTACAATTAATTTTTTAAACTTTAAATAGATCTAATTATCAATTATAATATAAAAATTAGAAACTATCGAATATTGCAAAACAATTGCCCTTGGAGAATAAGGGATTGATAGACTTGGTCTCTCCATTTCTATGTTCAATTTTTTTTTTTTCTTTTTTAAGAGAGATTGACACAACATATTAATACACTAGTTTTATGAATTTATATTTTAATTTTAATCATATTGTCCATCTCTCTTTAAAAAATAACAAAAATTTGCACAAAGAAAATAAAAAGGATCCAATGGTGGAATTGAGATCGCTGACAATCGTCTTTTAAGTTTCATAATTTCAAAATCGTCTTTTAATTTTCATTACTTATTTTAGATTTTGCCGCCCTGTCTGTCTAGGATTATATTACTTTGCCATGCTTTGCCTTTTCCAAATTATATTGCACCTGATTCCTCTTATTAATCTTGAGTCTTAAATATCCTGTATCGAGTGAGATTTTTTTTTTTTTAATTTTCTCTTCTTACTTGAAAGTTTCCATTTTACTTTCATTAGTATTATTTTGTAAATTCAATTTTAGCATTAAATTGTTGGGAAAATTGGCTTAATTTTTTATGTATCATTAAATGAGGTTGTGTAAAGTTCATTTTTTTATAAATAAAATAATTGGTAAAAGTTTAATTTTTGAGAAATTAAATGTCTAGGATCAATATACTCACGGAGTAGATGATCGTAGTAAAATCGTATTTTGGTGATCGAGAAATTAATATACGAAGTTGAAACGTTACAAACATTAAAAGAATTAACTCTCACATTGGAAAATGGGGGAAGTAATTAATTCCTAATTAATAGGAAGAAGTTAAGTTGATTTCAAATTCTATAATGTTTTAAAGAATATTCCTATAGGCAACACGCGCACGCGCCGCCGTGCCTGAGCCCGTGGACTTTGGGCTTTGAGCTTGATCTGTAGTCTTTTTGGGCCATCGAAATTGTAGTTCGTTTATCGTGATAACACTGTAAGCTTATCAACGTGGTTGATAAGTGGACTTTCATGATTAATTCGTGGAAGATCAAAAGACTAGTCATTAGAGCTGGCAAATGGGTTGGGCCAGCCCATCGGGTCAGGAGCTCTACAGGTCATGAATCAAGGCTTGATGAGTATGCTCATTTCGGGACCTTCCATTCAGAGTAACTTCAGAAGTTACAAGTGTTGAATTTCCTCTCTTATAATGGCTTTTGAATGCCATTTAATTCGGGAAACCCATCATTAAAATGAGTTTTAACATATAAATAAAACCCTTGCATGCATGCATTCTGTACATGAAATCCTCGAAATTTTATTTGGTTTCTGCATGCGAGCATTCCATACACTCATCTGGTCCCAAACATTATTTTGTTCACTGGTGCTATCATACGCAGTGGTGCAACACGTACGATAGACGAAGCCATTTACCTCTTAGAACATCACGTCAGACTGCGTACACTAGTCGGATGTGTTTGTTTTGTGAAAAAAGGTATACCGTGACTTGACTTTTCATTATTTTCACTTACTTCTCCAGTTCGTGTAGTTCATGTTCGAAGATGAATCGTTACAAGAAGTTGTTGGGATCGAAGTATTACATCCGAATTTGAAATTCTTTGAGTCATTGTTGATGCACTATAAATCAACATAAATTTGTAATAAAATAGGTATCAGAATTAAAATAAAGAGAAAAAGCGTTGATTAAATAAGAATGGTGTGTTAGGTAGTGGGATACAATTAAATTGAATTGTAAAACTTAGGGGGCGCTTGTTTCAAATTCTTCAATGGTAATAGGAATGAAATTCCATTTTCCTTTTTTACCCTACATATGTTGAATGTATGTTTGTATTTATGGTAGTTATATCAATAGTATTGTGCTCCAATTTTGAAAAAAATGGACAAAAAAGAAATATGTTGGTTGTGGTATGGGGGATTGATTGAGGATGATGATTACAAGGTGAAGAGGGGGTAATCAAATGGAGGTGTTGATTACCTTATTTAGGAGGAAAAACAATGTTATGCACCTCATTTGATCTCATTAGCTACTATAATTATTATAATTGTATCTCAATTCCCATTACCATTGAAGGATTTCCATACCAAGCGCCCCCTTAATATGTACTTTCACCCATATATTAATATGTTAGGTAGTGGGATAAAAATATCTATCCGCAAAAAATATGCATATTTTTAACGAATAGATATTTTTATCTTACGAACCAAATGAGCCCTAATAATTATGAACAACAATTTTCTATAGAGACGAATTGCACGTCTAGTCAGAAGTCAAAACTATTAAAATGGGCCTTGGCGGCCCAGTAAGCAGGAATTGACCAGGGTCCACCCATCACTTAGCCGCCGCGTTCAACCTGAAAGAATTAAAGGGTAAACTCGTCATTTCATGTCCAGAAATTTCTTGGGCCAAACGTCCAGATAAACACTTCCATTGTTTTTTTTGGCTGATCAATTTCTCATACCCCCCCCCTCTCTCTCCTCCTTCTCTCTCTAGGGTTCGAGAACCCTTTCCGATATGGAGAACAACGGCCAGGGATCAGGTATATTTTGTCAATTCCCAATCGACCGCATTAGTTTAACTGCTGTCTATTTAAATTTTCTTAATTTGGGGAGTGGTTGCTTATTTATGGAGTTCGAAGTATTCATTTGTTGTGATTACTGATCATCGGCTGATGATTTATGGATTATCGTTTTAATTCATGACGATTAGGGTTCCTTTCGTTGGGGAGGTGTTTGTTGGTGAATTGTGCTGTTCTTTTCCTCGATAGAATTTTTTGCTGGTTGCTAAAGCCCTTGATTTTTTCCTAGTTCGGTTGCATGTTACATACAACATATTTCTATCATCTTAAAAATTTATTTATGGAATCCGGGAACGTCAACGTGTTTCTTGAAGGGTTTTTCTTTTTTTATACTTTCAATCATGACATCCTCAATAAGGTTACTTATCCATGGTTACGACTGGGCAGTAAAGTATATCTCCACAATACAGTAAAAAAAATTGGGCTGTAGAATTGAGAAAATTGAGTTTTACGAATTTGATTGTTTACAATTATAATTTAGCTTTGTATAATGTGGTATTCAGGTGCAGGTAGTAATCCTCCGCCAAAACCATGGGAAAGAGCAGGAACTGCTTCATCAGGGGCGGCGCCATTCAAGCCACCATCTGCTGGAAACACGAGTGATGTAGTAGAAGCTTCTGGAACTGCCCAACCTGGTGAAGTTGTTTCAACTGCTACTCCAGCTGTCAATAGGAATACACTTGGGCGGCCTGTCCCAAGTAGGCCGTGGGAACAACAAACATATGGAAGCACCTATGGAGGAGGTATGAAGACTTTTTCTTCCCCTCCTTCCCTCCTCAAAATGTGTAGAAATGTTGATCTGTAAATGTTAATCTGTTGGCTTGAGGTTATGTGTACGTCCATAGTGACTCACATAGAATAGGTTGATGGAACTTAAGTTTATGAATAGTGATTATTTATGTGTTGGTGATTGATTTCTATAAATCATTGCATACGGTTTTAACACTCACTCATTGCTTTACGGTTTAACACTCACATCACATGAATGAGAGTCCATTATAACATTGAACTGCTTTCATGAAAATGCTTCAATTAAGCTTATAAAATGGACTGTACAAATTGCTTTGATGCAATTTCAGATGGTCCTGCCTAGTCGCCAGCCCTGGGGGAATCATTACAATTTTTCTGGTAAATGTGGATGTGAGTAAATTGGTGTATTCCCTTGCAGCTAAAGTCATGTATCCTTATCGAATTAACTTAATTCAGAGTTGGATACTTTTTGGCACTTCTCTGCTTCGAAAAAGCATATGAATTTCATATCTTCTGCAAATAATCTCTCTTTTGGAATGAGTAAATGCTTTTTAGTTGAAGTCCTGGTATGCTCACAAATTATTCTGCGTATTACACAGTAATGCTTGGTTTATGCAACGTGTAAAGAAGATAGACCGAGTATATATGCTAGTAATTGAAGTCCTGGTATGCTCATAAAATATTCATCCTTTTACACAATGATGCTAGATTGATGCAATGTGGAAAGAAGGTAGAAACACTTCTATATGTGAAGAATAATTGCTGAAATGAAATGTAGGAGACTTGGATCTCTTCGATGTCTAACATAAAGTGGCCGTTGGTTTGCTTTGTTTCAGGTTACGGTTCAGGTGTAAATTATAACACTGGATATGGAAGCAGTGGGATGTATGGTTCATATGGGGGAGCTGGTTCATATGGCAGTGGTTTGTACGGGAATAGCATGTATAGAGGAGGTTATGGTGGACTTTATGGAGGTGGTATGTATGGTGGAGGAGGTATGTATAATAGTGGGCTTGGAGGTCTTGGAGGACTGGGAGGTCCAATGGGAGGATATGGAATGGGCATGGGCATGGGGGGGCCTATGGGTGAACAGGATCCAAACAATCCTTATGGACCTCCTTCTTCTCCACCAAGTTTTTGGATCTCACTCATGCGAGTTGTGAGCTAACGACTTCTCTTTTCTGCCCTCCCTTTTGTTCTTATATCAGAATGTTCTGTGTTTACTTTTGCTGCATTTGCATTTTAGAGAGCACTAGATTTTGCCTGCTATTTTAGATGCTGAAGAGGTTATGGTGATTGATGGCATGGTTGGCACTAAAAGATACTGTATTCTGTGTTGAATCTCTCGCCAAATTGATTTAGGCTGATTATGTGGGAACTTATAGTATGCACAAATTTACGACTTGTCGACTGAGTCCCAACCAGCCCAGTAATTTATGAAAATTTAGTTATGACTGAGCAAAAGCCACTAGTTTCAGATGAGGCAGTAGTGAACCAACCTTGGTCGTCTTTTTCCTTTCATTACTATTACAGTCAACCCTTCAGCTAACTCAACAAACACTTCATGGTTTTAATTTAGTCTGTTTGACAATGGCAGATGCACGGGGTAGTAACTTTCTTTGGGAGGATTGCAATCTTGATCGATCAGAATACACAGGCATTTCATATGTTTATGTCTGCCCTCCTTCAGGTATTAATTTGTTCCTCAATATTCTGGAACAGCACACTGTGTCTGTGCATTTATAAGTTGCGTGTTTTTGCAGCTATTTGATAGGTCTGGCATGCTATACGGAGAACTTGCCAGATTTGTTCTTAGACTCTTGGGAATTAAAACCAAGCTAAACAAGGTCCATCCACCTGGCGGTGAAGGTCTACCTGGACCTCCTCAAGGGGCACCGGGAAACCAAAACTACATCCAGGGACCCAAGACTGGGCCAGGTGCTGCTGCTTGGGATAATGTATGGGGTGCGTAGTAAAATTATTGATATTCTGTTCTTCAGCGTAGTCTAGCATAAGCCCATTCGCAGTACAGAAGAAAGAGGATTCAGTTTCCCGATGAATTACCCCTATGAAGAGGACTGTCATCTTGTGGCAAAGCAAGCTTTCCCCCAACCCAGGAACGAGGAAAAATAATCTGGTTCAATTGAAAGGAATCAAAAAAGTTATTTGTATTGTTTTTAGTGTTTGAAACAAACAAAATATTGTGTCTATTACCATTGTAAAATGTTATTGTTGTCCAATTATACCTTCTCTTTTTTGCACTAGCTTGAAATTGTTATCTGAAATCGGCTTAATAATAGTATAACCTTTTCTCTATTGTTTTTATGAAGTTAATAACCTGTTAACTTTAACTAAATAAAAGGGAAGTTTAATAACCACAAAAAAATTGAAATGAAACAACTAGACCTTAAAACTTGTAATTCTATAGTGATTTCAAGGCTCTATATTTGTTTCCAGGTTCCTGGTCATGTTACAATGTAAAATGCATGAATCCAAGAGAATAGTGATTTAGTGTGCACTAGTCTGTACTAATGACATGCATTCTGCAAAGATATGTTACACCCAAGAGAATTGTGATATAGTGTGTACTAATGACATGCATTCTGTCTAGAGATGTTATACGGGTCACGAGTTCATGGGTTGGTTTGTTTAGCCCTGAAAATTATAGAATTAGATCCAACATATAATGGACTGTTTAAATCGGGTTTTTTCGACCCAAATTATTCAGCTCGCGGGCTAAACGGCTGTTAGCCCACTTTTTTTATTTTATTTATGAATTATATAATTTATATTAAATTTAAAAAAATGTAATCTACTTACTACTTAGTAATTTTATACTCTTTCCGTCCACGATAAATGTGCTTACTTATTTGCACGTGGTTTAATGTAATATGTAAAAAAGTATTACAGAATGTTGTGAGGTCTGTTATAAATAAAAAAAAATGTTTATGGAAAATACATTTTACATAGTTCATAAATATATCTCACAATATCACGCAATACCTTACAACATATTGCATTAAACCACGTGCAAATAAGTGAGCTGAGCACATTTCTAGTGGACGGAAGGAGTATTAGTTTTAACTATTATAGTATTATATTAATTATTAATCTAATTAAAACTTATAAACAAAAGTTAACATTGAAATTAGAAATTAGAAGGCATTCAAGTATGTAATTTATACTTTTTAGAAACCACAATTCTCTAAAGATGATACCTTTTTGGCAAAATGTTAAACTTAAGAGGGAAAGATTAGACTAATAAATTTGTTAAAATACATTTGCTACAATTACTTAAAGAAAATAACCGTGGAGTGTTGGAATTGATATTTAAGGCAGATTCTCATTTGACATTTGATATTTTCGAGACAATTAATAAAAGTTTGAGAATAAAACACTTCCTGAGTATGTTTTTCATGCTTCATTACATTTTAAACAAAGTCAGTTTATTTCCCAACATTTTTGTATTTTCTCCTTTCCTAGCTGCTAATTACAAGTCTAAAAAGCCCCATCAGGCGCAATGCACAATCTCTCTTCATCTATAATCTGCACATTACCTCTTAAAAGCTTAAACTTCTCAATGGCTGTCCAGCTGACTCGAGGAGCGCATCGGCCCAAGTACAGCCTTTCGAGCCGTTTGCAGCCATCTCTTATAGCCTGCAATCCTCGATCACAAAGACTCCTACACCGATTCACATGTAGTCGTTCCAATCTAGAGCAGTGGGTCCCAATCGCTTCCCACCCCACAATAGTAATATCACTGCACCATGTCAAGTTCCACTCCTCAAGAGATGAACACTCTTTAGCGATTTTAACGACTGCCTCATCATCAATAGTTCTGCTAAGTCGAAGATTGAGTATTCTCAGTCTAGACATACATCCTGTATCTATTGCTCCGAATCCATGCCCACGAATGCACCAGCTAAGATTAGTGATGTTCAAGTATTCGAGCCCACCTCCACTGAAAATGGCATGCATTCCTTCTGGTTCAAACTTGCAAGAATCTGCTTCCAAGAATTTTAAATTACGAGAACACCCTTGAAAGCCGACCCCATCTATGCTTCTGCAGTGAGAAACGTTCATAGCTTGGAGATGTTGGCAGTTTTGGGAAAGAGCTCTTATCCCACGGTCAGAGATGAGAGAGTTATACGAGAGATTCACGTGTTTCAGAGATAAGCAGAACTGGGATAGGGTTTCCAGTCCACTATCAGTTATGTTGCATCTATAGAGACTGATTTTTGTAAGAAACGGGCATCCCGTTGCAACAAAGGAAAGCCCATGATCTGTAATGCTGAAACAACAATCTAGATGCAAACTTTGGAGCTCCGATCTGTAAAGAATCAAGAGGGACAAACCCGAATCTGGAAGCTCGGTGCACCCTGACAGAGACAGGGATTCTAAGCATGGGTAACGATGAAGTAACCTATATAGATGGAAGGAACTTATGCTGGTTGAAGGCTGAGATAGGAAGATAGGTCTCAGTTCTGTGAGTGAGCATTTGAACTGAAGAGATCTACGGCTTAAATTCTGAATATGAAGCCAATGATGACAAGTTAGTCCAAATGATTCTCGGTCAGAACAAGAGTCAAGCCTTTGGAAAATGAAATACAAGCAATCATCTGGAAGATGGAGGATAGAAGTAGGGCAGTTCTCCATACTGATGAACTATGAATCTTCAGAAGGTTGTAAAGCTTGAATCTTTACCACGATCTTCTTGTAAGACGAGCTAGACGAGGTTGGTGAGTCAAGACCACAAAGAGTAGTTGAATCTCCGTATCCATAACCAATGAGAAGTCCACAATTACGGCAGAGAAGTTTGGATTTTGAACGGTAAGGTCCCCAAGATATAGGAAGACAATTCACTTTATCAACTTGAGTAAATCGACTGGGATCAATAGAAAGAAAAGAGATGAAGCCCTTGTTAATGGACTTGCTGTATTTGGATCCTACACTGGATTTTAAGCGATTGGAAGAAGTTAAGTTGAGATGATATCCACAAGAACCACAACTGCCAAAACGAAAAAGAAAAAACAATTTATTTCACAATAAGTTATATGCAAACATATATTTCAAT
The DNA here is from genome assembly GCA_026898435.1 of Prunella vulgaris. Classification (NCBI taxonomy): domain Eukaryota; kingdom Viridiplantae; phylum Streptophyta; class Magnoliopsida; order Lamiales; family Lamiaceae; genus Prunella; species Prunella vulgaris. The sequence continues at coordinate 675,736 of JAPKLY010000047.1, forward strand.
CGAAAAAGTTAACCTAACCCACAGTACACTTCAAATCGACAAAGAGCAAAAATTGTTCAACAAATTTAATTTTGCTTACCTTATCTTTCATGGTAACAAGTTCATAAGGCACTTGCAGCATGACTATGATACCTTTGCACAAACCTTCTGCTTTTACTTATTCATCGAAAATATTTCTGAACAAATATATAATTTTCGCCATCAAACGCAAACAAAGTAAGAGCCCAAGTGACTGTTGTTGATACAATTCACAAATCACTCAATTTCTACACCATCTGCCCTTAAATGGAGTTATATTCTTTAGAAACGTCACAATTACTCTCATGCTTCGCTTGGATTGATGAATATGAGCTATGAATTTCAGATAAACAAACTCATTCATGTTGTTTAGATACGTTCGTTTTACGATGATCTTGAAATTCATTAATCTGATTCTGAGTAATTTCGGTTCACCCGAAAAATCCACTCCATATGGACTCACTTAAAACCCTTCCCCCAAATCAAATCTACTGAGTAAAATTTCCAAAGAAATCAACTGCAAATTCCTCTTTTTCTCACTCTCTGATGTTCTATATGTTTCTTAACTTTCTATAAATCTATTGAAATGTTCATCATTCGTCAACGAGTTAATATTTAATTTTAACACTCAATCAAATGTACTAATTCCGGTTAATTTTCACTAGCGGTACTCAATTTTTTCTGCAAAAATCAAACAAGCAAAACTGGATGCAATCTTGAATATAATTAAAAAAAGTCGTACACAAGTTTCATCATCAAATAAAATGAAATCGGATTCACCAAATTCCTTCTTTACCCTAACCCATAATAAAAAAAACCAATTAACCCCATGAAATTCTTCAATTTCAATAAATAAGTAAAAAAATCAGCCGCATAAAACTGGACTAATCAAAGGCCAAATAAAACAATAATCACAACAACACCAAAAAGAATTGGCCGAATGAAAATCGAGAAATTGAAATAAAATGATCGGTAAAAAAAAAGAGAGAGAGAGAAAATAAAACCTGTAAGAGATATCAGCGTCGGACATCTCTTGCTTAGGGAATGAGTTTGGGTCGATCCCATTCGAACACAAAACAATATCTTTGTCCGGAAAACATTAATAAGTATTACGGCAAATATGCAGTTGTTGAAAAGGAAAAAGAGGATATAGACGACTTTCACGCTTTTGCTTCTCTTTCTTCGAATTTCTAAAGTCGCTATTTCTGACCTTTGCCTAATTTATAGTGCTGTTTTTTGAAAGTTGGGAGAAATTAAATTTGATGCGAGAAAATGTAGAGAACTTAATTAGTTAAATGTAGGGAAAATTACAAAATGGTTTATAAAATTGACAAAAATTATAAATTAATTTTGTGCAGAAAAAATATATATTTTTGTGCAGGAAAAAAATTACACTTATGTGTAGATATTGTGAACTAATTTGTAAATATAGTCACTTTTTTGAACCAATATATAAGTCACCCCATTATTTTTGAGTTGTTCCCATATCCTATATTACACGTGCAATATTAATTTAAAAATAAAAAAATTATAAATTTATGGGTTAAAATAATAAAATTTGTGAACTATAAATTGGTCACACAGACAGTCTCGAACTGTGTTACTATATGAACATATGTGTATTACTGTAAGTTAAAATATGCATCTACTCCTTAAAAAATCAATTTTTCGTACTTTTAAAGTAATTATAAGGATAATATGTATTTTTACAAGAACAAATATGTGTTTCTTAACTTATTTTTCATTCTTTTTGTTGATTTATGTTGACATTGTAATAATACATCTTTTAATACATTACATGTATTACTATAAGGACAATATATATTATTCTAAAGATAAATAAATATTTATACATATAGTAACACATATGTGTTCTTATAGTAACACATTTGTTCTAAAGTAACACACATTTTGCTCCCATGTTGTGTTACTAAATGAGCAAATGTGTGTTACTGTAAGGACAAAATGTATTTCCTATATATGTATTTCTTAATTTATTCATCCCTCCTTTAAATCTATGTACATTTTCTCATATAGTAATACACTTTTTACTATTTTATATGTGTTATTTTATGAAAAAATTATTATTTCTATATAAATAAATAAATATTTATGAAAAACTAATATTAATTCTTATAGTAACACACATTTTACTCTTACATTGTATGAAAAAAGATTATTTATACAAAAATAAATGAATATATGTAAAAAAGAAAAATTACTCTTATACTAATACACATTTGATCTTATAGTAACATACATTTGCATATATATTAACACAAATTGGGGGCGAAAATTCTAAAATTTGAAAATTATTCAGATCCGAATCGTCCCGGTCAAGACCCGCGAAATATGTTATTTTTATCCGTGAATTTTTAGATTTTTTTGTTTTTAAAGCAATATTATATGTGCAATATTGTATACAAGTGTTTGAATTTATATTTTACTTTTAATTAAATTTATTTAAGCTCACATTATTCCAAAAGTTAACATACAACTATTTTAAAAGTCAAATATTTGATCAATGTGAAATTCTCATATGCACTTATTAGAAGTTCTATGAATTAACTTATTTGTTTATGTTAATTATATGTGTCATTACGAGGCACATAAAATTCATAATTTTTATTTAATTATCCATTAATATTTATCTAAATTAGTATAGTGAATTTAAGTTGGGATTAAAAATTATAGTTCCAAATTTCTCCATACAAACACAACCTAAATATTAGACGTTTAACGAGCTAAATTATTTATTAGCATAAAATTGACGAAATTATTATAGCTCCACTATCTAAAATTGAGAGGCTGTTATAGTCACAATTTTACTAATAAAAAATTACTAGCATAAAATTGTGATTCATTACTAACAATTAACTAATCCATACAAACATTGAATCAATTTAGAAAGAATAATTTAGAAAATTGTGAAACACTCCACTTCTCCAATAGAATGATGTCATCACCAAAAATACTCCCTCCGTTCGACTATGTGTTTTTTTTTTTTTGCATTCTCGTCTGTCTCATTATATGTTGTTTTTTTTTAACCATTTAAAAAAATTACTATTCACTTTTTTTTTCATTATTTCATTACTTTTTCAATCACATTATTTATACTTTTCACATTTGACATAACTCGTGTGATAAAAAATATCGAATAATATATATCGGGACTGAGGGAGTTTAAATTATTTGAATTCTCAGTTTTATCAATACAAAAAATAATTTGTTAGCATAAAATTGTGACTCATATATTAAATTCAAATAAACATAAAATCATTTTACAGAAGGTAATTCAGAAAATTGACAAACACTCAACTTCTCCCATAGAATAGGTAAGACTAGAGATGTTAAACGGGCTGGCCCTAACCCTACAGGGCTCCGGGCCTAAACGGTCCCGGGCCTTAGCGGTTCATCCTTAACGGGCCGCTAAATGCTCGAACCTAACCCTAACCCTAGCGGTTCGCGGGCTAAACGGGCCACTAACGGGCTCGGGGTAATTTTTTTTTTACAAATTTAAAATTTAATATAAAATAGAACTAATGATTTAATAACTAAAGTTCACACATCCCTAAAAGTTTTGAATTAATTGAGATCTAACTTATTTATTTATTTTTCTATTTTAATCTGTAGTTAAGTTATTAGTTAATAATGAATTAGTAATTAATAATTAATAAAAATATAATTAATAAAGTTTACAATTACGTAACACAAGTGAGGAGAAATCAGGTCAGCCCACAGCCACAGCACACAGGCCCATGGCCCACACCTCCACAGCCCACAATCACATTCAAATTTAATTAACTTATATTATATATTAATTATTTAATTTAATTAAAAAAAAATCGGGCTACCGGGCCAGCCCGGTTAACCGGCGGGCTAGCCCGTTTAGCCCGCGGGCTAACCGGTCCGGGCCAAAAAGGCCCGGTTTTATACGGGCCACCATATGCTCGGACCTAACCCTGTAAAAAACAGGGTTAAACGGGCCGGCCCGCCAGCCCGCGGCCCGTTTAACATCTCTAGGTAAGACCCGCCCCGTTTAAAAGCATATCGGGTCTGAATTTTATATTAATCCCACGGATACCCGATCTGATCCGATCGGCATAGTCCATAGACACATAGTATATACATAATTAGTATTAATATAAAATATTTTAAAATATATTCATATTTTCATATAATAGTTACTCTTCAAAATCTTTGACTTTCCATTTTTCAAAAAGTGATTGATATCATATTTATAATTTTCTTATTTTTATCTCAAAAATTAAAATCTACCTACCAAAATCAAAAAAAAAAAAAAATTTTGGTAAAGTATTATATAAATCATTTTCATGATATAAGGTTTATATTTTTTTTTTTGCCTTGTTAAAAAGTGGTTAATGATATGAACCACTTTCACACAATACCTACTCATTTTTTTAAGACTTTTTGTTTTCTTCATCTGGTATAATTTATTCTATTCATGGTATTTACTTGATTTTATAAAAAATTTATTAGATGTTGTTCACTTATGTATTAAATTGTTTGTTTTGACATGTGATAGTGATATTTACATAACATAGTTATCATGTGCTTAAAATAAAAAAAAATTATTTTAAAAAGTCTAAATTGAGCGGGGCAGGTTATGAGGCAATATTTTAGGGCCCGTGAGTCATGGGACAGATCTAGATAATATATTTGAGAACGGGGCAGGTCTAGGTATTCAACTACCTGACCCGACTTGAGTCATTTTGATACCTACTATAGAATGACGTCATCAAACAAAACACAGATGATTTGAATTTTTAAAAGAAATATCTTTTTTATCATTAATGAATAAAAGGAGTACCTAACTTTAGATTTTGTTGCACTTGTACTGCAGTTCATCGTCCTTTTTTTTTCTGTTTCATATGATCCTTTTTTTATTGAACGTGCACAATATAAAAAAAAATTTGTTCTTCAAATCTGATCATCATATATATTTCAAAAGAGATATTCAATATATTATATAATATATACAATTTGATTATAAGTAAGAGAAATATATAGTACAATTTAATTAGGACTCAACAAATGAAATATTTTACAAATTGAGTTATGTGAAATAATTCATATTAAAAAATTCACGAATTTTGGCCAGGTAGGGACGAATTTGGATTTTTTTTTTCCAAAATCTCGCGCTAAACCAATTCTAGAATTTTCACTCCCAGGTGTGTTACTATATAGGCAAATGCATGTTACCGTAAGATACAAATATGTGTTACCATCAGAATATATTTTTTTTAAATATATTTATTTGTTTTTGTAGAAATAAATATTTTTCATACAATGTAAGAGTAAAATGTGTGTTACTATATGAACAAATATTGATTTTTCACAAATATATTTATTTTGTATAGAAATAATTATTTTTCATATAATAACACATAAAATAATAAAACGAGTATTATTACATGGAACAATACACCTAAATTTAAATGAGTGATGATTAAATTAAGAAACACATGTTTGTTCTTATAAAAATACATTTAAGTCTTACAATAACATGTGTTTGCTCATATAGTAACACAAATTGAGAAGCAAATGAATATTACTATTAGAGCAAATGTGTGCTATTATCGTATTAAATAGTGTGCTTACAGTAACACGCATTTACCTATATTAAGCAAATGTGTGAAACTATTAGAGTAAATGTATATTATTGCAAGAACAAATGTGTGTTACCGTATGCACACACATTTTTTATCCTTAGAAAAATGTAAATATTTCTTATAGCAAAACATGTAAGGTACTAAAAGATGTGTGACTATATTAAGTTATTAACGACATAATATCAACATAATTTTTTTTTTATAAGGAAGAATAAAAATTAAATTAAGAAACAAATATTTATTATTGTAAATATACATATTGTTCTTATAATTATTTTAAACGTAGAAAAGGTGATTTTTTCAAGGATTATTAACAAGCATTTTGCCTTTCAGAAATACACATTTGTCCATATAGTAACACCGTTTGGGAACAAATTTTTTTAAATAAGCCCTGCGCAAATATATTTTTAAAAATTTTATTTGATCTGGTTAGAATCCGAGAAATTTAAGCTAGAGCAACCTATAACCCACAAATTTTAATTTTTAACTCGGTCGAACCCTTGACCCGCAAATTTTTTAAATTTAGCCCTATTTTTAGTATATTTCATACATGAAATATTTCACAACCCTTCATTCAATATAATATAATATGTACAATATGATTAAAAATAATATATATGATTTAATTAAGGATAAAATGAATAAAATAAAAAAGAATATAGAAACATCAAAAAAAATATTTCTCAACTGCTTGCCACTTTTATATATATATTATAAATTATAGATTAATTTCATTTCTTAAATTACACATTCCAACCAAATATTACTCCAAATCAACAAACCAAGATGACATGTAAAACTGTGATTCCATGTCAACACTTGTAAAACCAATTCTTCCACACATTGTCTATACATTTATGTGTATTGATCTGTTTCTACATATTTTACAGGTATTATATACTAAAAATATAAAATAAGTATCCATCTAAGTACCTTCAAATTTTACAAAGTATGTGTTCTCGTACCTGTATCTTATCACCCCTACACCTGTGGCACCATAGCTCGAGATCTTTTGTATTTGCAGTCCACTAAACCTAAATTTGTTTGTGTTCTTAGAGAAGGATTTTCGAAAGAAAATAATCACAAGAGGAGATAGAAACAGATCCAAAGGCAATACTATCTGAGCTCAATCATGAGTTCCAAGTTCTTTGATCATCAAAAACCAAAGGAGACAGATTTAACCTACTATTTCTGGATTGTCCTGGCCTTTGTTTGCTCAATCTTGAATCAAGCGATTGGAGTTGTTGATTGATCCATGGAGGATCATTGTCCTTTAGCCAGAGTGCCTCACCGGTATCCTTGTGTCTAAAGTCGGGCATTCTGGGGCTCGATTTACGGTTTCTATTATCCCACCACTCGTATGGGTTGGCAAAAAATATTTGCCACAAATGGAGACGGTCTCTACGCTTCTGCATGATATCCAGAGCTGAAACTGCAAATTGATGCAAATAGAAAATACTTTATGATTGATTTTTTTTTTTTTGGGGGTGGGGTTGAGTAAAAGCAAAAGAGGGACTGCACCTTCATGTTCCGGCTTGACACAATTTTGGCTGACTGGCCCCGGACAGTGTCGAGAAACAAAGTTAATCTCTTTAACAATTACCTATACATAAGAATGTTATTGTACAAATATGCATAATATAATAATACATAATATACAAGTACTTTCGACCATTGCAGTATCTATATAGAAGTAGATGTTAGAGCACAATTACACAGAAATAAAGGGTAAGCATATTGGATATTTTATCTTTGGAACTATAACCACTGCAATCAATTCAGATGAATTGATATTTATCCATTCTAGTTAAATTTACTACTTAGTATCCTGTACATTGATACTTGATACCAACTCAAATTGTTATATCAGCAACAGTTTCAAAAGAAAATCCTTTTCAAGTATCAGGACTTGACCCCTGCAACTCAAGCGTAAGCTTAAAATTTTATATAAAATTGTTTGGATATTATAATCACCAAGATGCCTATTTAAAAGTCAATTTGATGTTGACATGTTATATTGAAGGTGCGGGTAGAACTTAGTTGTGACTTGTGAGCCACAAAGAAGCAACATCCAGTGGACGGCACAGCAGGTGTGGCATGTAAATTTACACATATATAAATAAATTTGACATCATAAAAAAATGCAAACACGTTAAAGATGAATTATGCAGGATATACATAATGCACCAGAAAAAAAAAAATTCAATAGCCACTGATGTCAACAAATAAGTTGTTACTTGACTTCTTTCCGGTTAAAAAGTAATTCCCCAGAATGCACCAGAAAATCTAAACATTCAATAAGCACTGATGACAACTAATAAGTTGTTACTTGACTTCTTTGTGGTTAAAAATAATTCCCTAGTAGCTTCCAATATTAGCTGGTCATCAACTATATTTATGTCCACAGAAGGTGAAAGATGCAGTGAACTTCTTCTTCAATTACAACTGCTAATGTTGAAATGATACAATAACAACTACATCACGTGATCGAAAAATCAATCTACAATGAGGCACCATCAAGTCCAATAATGACAATTCACATGCTCATCTTGCTCCTATGAGATAAGTGACATGGTAGCAAGTAGTGTCAAAGTAAAGTTTATTCACTCTCTTCTTTTTCATTTTGAAAATAAAATGGCACAGAGCATCACGAATGAAGACAAGTTCCTCAATTTTCACTTGTATGCTACAGATATAACTTATTATCCAGCTCCCCTATCACCACAACACACAGAAGGGTAGTTGTACTATTATAGTCTCTACACCATGGGGAATTCAATAAGAAAAGTTTTAGAATTTCTCATCTTGGAAGAATAAGGTATTACACCCTAATGAAACCTTTTCTAGCCCACATACCAGTCCACTGGTAACTGGAAACAGTTGCACCAAAAAATAGGAACCCCACTAGCACAGGAAGGTAAAAGATATTACCATATCTAAGGAAAATAGACACAAAAACCTAATCTCTATAAAGAATATAATTACTTCCTAGTAATAAATCCAAGAGTCAACTCCTCTCTGCAGATATCAACTCTGATGCAGGTTAAAATAGCTTAATTCACTGAACAAAACTGGAGCTAAAAGGTTAAATCCTCAATTTTGCAACAATCACATATCAGCTTCTAAAAACACTCACACTATAAACTAATCCTATCGTTACATATTAACCTGCATAGTGTAAAAAAAGGCTTAAACTATGAATGATCCTGTAAGACAGAATTTTTTGGATCCTATATTTCATTTGGTATTGCATATAGTACTTATATTACCAATTGCCAATTGTCATCTGTATATGTTAGTAGGATGGTTCAGTGCAAGTGAGAATCAACACTCATGATATGCATTATCTTAACCATCAATGAATACAAAAAACCTCATAATTACCAACAAAAGAATCATATTAAACCTCATAGTTGCGCACACGCTTCCAATCCTCATCCACCATCATGTATGATACTAGGCTACCCGAAACGTAAACTAAATCATTCGGCTTCAGATGCTGCGAAGAAATTTCTGCCATCTCATCCCAGAATTTGAGCATTACCCTACCATACATACATATGAAACACAACAAGTTAAATAACTAAATGAAATAAGTATTGTATCCCAATGCTATAAGCAAATTGAATCAAGCCAAACATACTTTGTTTTATGAAACTGTCAACATATGTTTAAATTTGTATGTTATAATATTATGTTTACCATGATCAAACTCAAATTGAGCTTGTCGCGCGAGTGACTTAATTTGATTTTAAACCCTAGCAACTATCCACCTAAACCTGGAGCTCAGTTTTGATTAACTAAATTTGATTTTTAACAGTAGATAAACAAAACTAAAATTGACAAAATATGTGCACCTAAAATCGCGCCAAACGCCCGTGGATGATTCAACTTTAAGGGAAGTTCGAACACCAAATTTGTTGGAATTGCAAGCCCTCAGAGGACGCTCTATTTCACCGATTAAACTCACTGAGTTTCGCAAATTCTCCATATGTTGAACGGTGGTAGGTCGCTGGAGCTTGAGAGCGCGCTTGTAGACTGCGCTTTCGCCGTCCGATTCTTCCGACGCCTCCTCATTGTGGCTCCACGGCCGAAGTACGGCGGCTGGAGACGAGAAAAGACGGGCAGCGCTGGCGGCGGTATTCTTCGACCGGATCAGTGAGAAACGAGAAGCCCTCATGAATCATGACATAAGTGAGGAAGGCGCACTGGAGTTATAGGGTGGTCAGGTCATCAATATTTTAAAATCAGAAAACGACTGATCTCTTGTTTGTATCGTACATAGGTTCATCCGGACCCGGTGCGGCATCCGAATAAAATTCAATTTTTTTAATTATATATAATCGGTATTTGCTCTATCAAAAAGTTCGGTATATCGAATTTTTGAATAAACGATATATACCATCCGTACTTAATTTTTAAGCATATCGTTTCATATCCAAATTACAGTGTATCAAAATTATTAAATGTCAATTTTTTTTATCAAAAAATATCAATCTTTATTCATATTTTCGATTCGATAAGTAAAGTATACCAAAATTTTCTACATTACACCCACCCCTAAGCAAACAAGTCATTTATATGAAATAAAATTTGCGGGTTATTCTCATAACAGGTCATAACAAATGAAACATAATTTGTCTACTTTAAAAAACAACACTGCGACATTTTAAAAGTAGTGTGTTAATTTGCGAATCATCTCGGACAAAATTTTATCGTGTTCGCTTTGATTGTTGTATCCAAATGGCTAATGGACAATCGGACGAGATGCTACTTTTCTAACATGATAAGATTTTTTGGGGTTTGATTCACGTTTAGTGTTCTTTTACTTCAAATTGCAGTAAAATCTTTTAAAAAAATAACATTAACTCTGTCTTAAAGTAAGTTCATCATTTTCTATGGGCACACTGGTTTAGAAATTGGAGGAATAAATAGAGATTTTAGCGGTAATTTTACAAACTTTTATGTATATTGTTGAATGATTTTACTAATTGTAATGTTATGTGGCTAATTAATCTATGAAAATCACCCAAACAATAATTAAAAGATGATAATTGGAATGATCAAGTGAAATGTAGAGAGAATTGTAGAGAGAGAAATTTCATAAGTGGGTCTTTTGTATTTTGATTTCCGATCCCCACAAAATGAGATGTTTTTACATATTTATACCCTTTTTAAGGGTGAGGTGGCGTCCATTTAAGCAACATGGCTTCTGGTGGTGACAAGTGTCCTCCACTTGTCACCCCTGAAAGTTTTACTCCACTAACTCTAGCCTAAGTAATCTGAACCCTTCATATGGGTTCCCTAGACATCTTGTGTCTTCTTTCTTTCGAGGGAAAGACGAGCATTGCAGCGAGCAAAGGGGAGAGCAAACGGGCGAGCACTATAGGCTTATCCACTTGGCTTACTGCCTTGCCACGTCCAGGCCGAGGGCGAACATTTAAGGTGAGCAGGTGGGCGAGCATGAAGGCGAGCAACCTGGTCTTGGCTCCATGGGCTTGTTCTCAGAGTCGGGTGTCTTGCTTCCCCATGGGCCGGGCGAGCATCTTGGCGAGCATCAGGGCGAGCATGATGGCGAGCAAGTCGGTCTCAGCTCTACAGGTTCGTTGCTTCGTTACACCAGAGCTCGAGCGGGCATCTGGGCGAACAACCCGGCGAGCACTTAGGCGAGCATGTGGGGAATGGCCACGTAGGCTTGCTGCCCCGTCACCTATAGACTTGGGCGAGCATAGGGGCGAGCATGGTGGCGAGCATGTGGGCGAGCAGCCTGCACATTTCATCTTGTTTATACTTGAGTTATTTTCTAATCCTCGAGCTTAGATCCTTTTATCAACATTTGCCCCTCAGTATATGCTTTGATTTGATATCAAAGTATATGCTGGAGTTGATCTTATCATGCAGACGAGCAACTGGGCGAGCAATTGGGAGAGCAACTTAGCGAGAAACATGGTGCTCGTCTTGGTGCTCGCCATCCGGCTCGCTCTCTCTCTCTTCGACAACTGAGGTGACGTTCCGGAAAACGAGGTGCCTCATCGTTTTGTGTGCCAATCAGTCGTATGAAAAGGCGTGCCTCTTCAGAAACTTTTCAAATACTTTGCAACTAAGTCCCTGAAATTCTTTTCCCTCTTTCACTTTAACCCGAACGTATAAATAGGGTTTCTCGATTACTATTCATCTTCTTCCTCATTCACTATTTCTCTCTGGAATTCCCGGCGAACTGATCCTTGAGCTTTTTCCGACTACTTTAGTAATCTCCTTCATTCCGGCGAACGGTTTTGTGACTCAACATCCCAGGTAGTTCCTCTATCTCTTTTGTCTTTTCTTTACATTACCTTCATTTTCTTTTAATTTTTGCATGTCCATTTTGTGTATTTGTTCGTTGGATTCTTTGCCGGAATTTCTGTCCGGAATCTCGTTGATGACACCCGCAATCCATAGTTAACACATCCTAGGATCAACTTTATCTTTTCTCCCTTCTTCTCGAATCCATGTCGTCATCTTCGAGTCGGATGATTTCTCACCGGAATTTGGGCAAAAGGCCAATGGAAGATATGGAGGAAGGTGGCCCAATCGCCGGTCTCTCCTCGGTCTATCTTGCGGGTTCTGACCCCGAGGGTGCGGAGGCGGAACGTCCTTTGGGAGAGGGAGGCGAGCAAACCGGTGAGCAATCGGGCGAGCAAGTAGTCGAGCAACCCTCTGCTCGCCCTGATTGTGATGACCCGGAGGGTGTTGAGATGCTCTCCAGCAGTGACGACAGTGACGACTCCATCACCGGGTGGTTCGAGTCCGTCGGCTTCCCACAACCTCATATGTCCGAGAGGTCCCTTCCCGAAGGTGTTGTGCAAGAATTCGACTGGAGGACATATTATGAGCGATACGCCGCTGATTTTCCGACTCCTCCCAGACAATACCGGGAACTTGAGAAAGATGACCGTACCCCTTACAAGGCGAACACTGTAGTGAGTGTTATTGATGAGAATGACCTCGACAGTATCCGTAGAGAGTATCACATCCCTTGTGATGTGACGATGTACGCTCCTTGGGAGAAAGAAAGAGCTGACTGCCCACCGGAGGGTCTGACAGCCATAAACATACACACTCTGGCCGCCGGTGTAACGTTGCCACTCCATCCTCTCATCGGTCGCTTCTTGGAGACGATGGGTTTGACGATCACCCAATTGACACCCAATGCTTGGACATACTTGATATCCATCTGTACTGTCTTTGCATTGGAGAAGTACAAGGATCGCCTGACCCCTCAGGAAATAAATTATACCCTCTGCCTGAGCAAATGTTCCGAGGAAGGCCAAGGTTACTATTACCTGAAGGCAAGGAGTGACATGAAGATTCTTGAAGGGCTACCCAACAAAGTGAGGGATTGGAAGGAACAATTCTTCTTCATCGGTGGAGACTGGCGTACACCGGACAATAACGAAGGTCTTGGGGGACGTATTATGTCCCCTACCGAGTTTGGCGAGTTGCAGCGTAGGACTTGTTTGCATGTTTGAATATTGTTTTTCGATATTGTGCCTGATGTCGTTGCTCTTTGTGCTGCAGGTCTGATCCCTCAGCGTTGGAAGAAAATGAGTTTGTCCGAAGAATTTAAATTTACTTGTATCCTCGTTTGCCGCCGGAATAAGAAGGATAGGACGTTCGACTATTTGAACAAGTCCAGCTGTCGCATTGCCTCGGGGTTGATCACAACTCCCCATCATCTACGAGCTCGGGTTGCTCGTCCCGTAGGTATAGCCCTTATAAGCTTTTGTCTTGTACTTTTGAAATTTTACTAAAATTTTCTAACTCTCTCTATGTTTTCTGATGCTCGTAGCTGCAGAGGTTACTATCGCCATCCCTCTTTCCTTCAGGATCTTTAATCAGAGATTTGGAATGGCGAGGACCAAAAGAGATCCCCCATCCGTTGTGCTAGCTACTCAACAGGCAGCCAAAGCGAAGAAGGGTGCCGGCACTGGTCCGAGTACTCGATCTACTGCTCCACCTCGAGCTCCTCGTACCGAGGATCGGCAAGCTCCGAGTGACTCCCCGAGTGGTGGTAGCCGACGGTTACAACGGGGTGATGGTTCACGCGTTGAGCGTGAGAGTGAGGCTGCCAAGAGGGCAAGGGTTACAAGGCCTCCGAGTTCAGGAGGTTCCGGTCGGGTTGAGGTCCCAGAGTCCACACTTCCCATTTCTACCGGCACCCCGACTGCCTCCGTATCTATCCGCTCGATCGGTCAGCTAACTGATATCACATACCTGGGATGGGACCAGGAACGGGCAGCTGAGTATGAGTCTCATACCTTTAATATCTGTATACTTCATGCTAAAATCTCTAAGTATTTTCTTGTATGGCCCTTTAAGCAGGTATGACCCTCCACGTTATCAGTATCGCAGTCCACTGGTTCACCAGTTTGCACTTGCCCGTCCTCCAAAGTCTCTTAATGAGCTCAAGGGCTCAGTTCGAGGGGCCGTCGAGTCCGCAGTCCGCCACTGGACCCAACCCCAAGATGCCATCATCCAGCACCAGTCGTTGACTGACAATATCCGTACAGCCATGCATCACTCGAGTGGTGCTCTTATCACCGCTCAATGTGTCATCGAGCAGGTTGTGACGTTGGAGAAGTCATATGCGGTGTTGAATGATACCCTGAGGAAGGAGAGGGATGAGATGAAGAAGAGAGTTGCCACATCTGAGGCCAAAGCTAAGGCTTCTCTGGACGCCGAGCAATCGGCGATTGCAAGTGCTGAGAGGGTCCAGGCTGAAGCTGAGGGTCTCCGGGCCGAGCTAGCAGGTGTCCGGGCACAGTTGGAGGAGAGCCGGGTGGCTCGTGGGAAGATTATTGAGCTAGAAAGAGAACTTCAAACTACTCGGACTCAGTTGATGGAGTACAAGGCTGCACACACAGATTGTTATACCACCGAGGTTGTTGCTGATATTCGAGCTGAGTCTTTTGACTTCGGGTTTGTGTGTGCCTTTGCCGAGAACCTGCGGGCCTACCACCATGCTGTTGGTGAGAACGAGGACCCCTGGACGGCCCTGAAGAAGGAGTTCATCGACTTCCTTACTGAACGTCCTCTTAAGGAAGGTTTAGTGGTGGATATTGGGGATCTCGAGGAAATGAGAGTTGACTTAAGTGATGTGCCTTCGACACTTAAGATCATTGGTGGAAACTATCCGCCTTTTCAGATTAACGCTGAGGATGACGCGATGGTGGACACTGAGGGTCTTTCTCCATTCGAAGTCCTCCCTGGTCTTTCTCCTTCAAGTGCCGGCAACCAGGCGGGCGACCATCCTGGCGAACAACCCAGCGAGCAGGCTGGCCATGGTGATGGACCAGCTGGTGCCCAGCCCGGCGAGCAGGCTGGCGACCAGCCGGGTGACCAGTAGGAAGTTGGGGATTTTTCTTCTCTTTGCTTTTGCATTTTCTTCTTTTGCAACTTTTTGCTTCTTACGCCCTCGACGGCGCTCCATATGTACTTGAACTTCCCTTTGATGTTAATGAACTTGCCGTTTTCTTTTTATTGGATTTACTTATACTTGCTTTGCTGTCGATACTTTTGTCTTAGTTATTTAGTGCTCGCTTTTGATGTTCGGTGTTTTAATTGATTCGTCTTACTTTTCCTTTTACAGAATCGCGAATTTACACCTTTTACTCTTCATCTCTTTCGATGTAGGCTTATTAATTGGTAAGGACTCCCTTTTAATGGTATAACCTTAGGGTTAGTCTCAATACCTTGCCTTTATTGTGGACTCGTAAGTCTTTGGAGCTTATAACTAAAGACATTTTTGGAGAGAGCAATTCGAAAGGAAACATCCTCTTTATTCAACATAATAATAACTTTACAGATTTGTCTCCGTCTAACACGGACCTGCTTGCCCCTATACATATTGGGTGAGCAAGTTTTCTTAGAATATTTACACAAGTCTTCACTGGTAGAATTTTTTTAGATGCGCCGCATTCCATGTGTATGCCGAAGGGTTGCCTTGCATATCCTCCAGGTCATACGTCCCATTTGGCCAACTTTTTGTTACTTTAAACGGACCTTCCCATTTCGGACCAAACACTCCAGTCGGGACTGCAAATATCCTTCGCATCACCAGGTCGCCAATTTGGAATTTTCTATATTTCTCGGCTCGTCGCTTATAGACTGCATTCCTCAATTCTGCCGAGGTTCTTGTTTCTTCAATCAGATCTTTTTCTACTGCCGTATCACCTTCATTTGCTTCCTCATTGTATTCGATTATCCTCCATGTCCGATGTTGGACCTCCACTGGGATGACTGCTTCAACTTCGAAAGCTATTGTGAACGGTGTCTCCCCGGTACTTGTTCTGTAGGACGTTCTGTAAGTCCATAAGACTTCCGGAAGCTCATAGGCCCAACTGCCCTTTCTTTCTTCTAACCGGATCTTTAGGATGTGTTTCAAGATTTTATTCACTGCTTCAACTTGTCCGTTTGATTGAGGATGATATGGTGTGGAGTAATGTTTCTTGATGTTCCAAGATGTGCAAAAGTCTCTTAACTTACTTCCATCGAACCGCCTCCTGTTATCCGTGACTATTGACTGTGGTAACCCAAATCTGCATACCAGGTTCTTCCAAATAAAGCTTATCATCTTCTCTTGGGTTATCGTCGTTAGTGCTTCAGCTTCGGCCCACTTAGTGTAATAGTCCACGGCCACCACTACAAATTTTACCCCACCCTTCCCGGGAGGGAATGGACCGATCAAGTCGATACCCCATTTAGCGAATGACCACGGACTATATACTGATTTCAACTCTTGTGCCGGGGTGTGGATACTCGGAGCGAACTGTTGGCACTTCAAGCATCTCTTAGCATATCTGATAGCATCCTTTCGTAGTGTTGGCCAATAATACCCTTGCCTAATAGTTTTGTAAGCCAAGGCTTGCCCCCCGGCATGACCTCCACACATCCCTTCATGGATTTCCTTTAACACCTTTTGACCTTCTTCCGAGGAAAGACACTTGAGTAATGGAAGTGAGATTCCTCTCTTGTATAATTGTCCTTCAACCATTGTGTATCTAGCAGCTTGTTTCACAATTCGCCGTGCTTCCCATGGATCTCCCGGCTGTTCTCCGTCGGTCAAGTATTTACTGATAGGTGTTCGCCAATCATCAGTAGACTGTTGCTGGCTATTGATTATTTGCTGCCCACTCTTCAACACTTGATTAACATAATCAAATGTTGAAGGATTAGTTAGCTTTGTGACCACCACTTCTGAGATGCTTGGTTCTCCGGTGCTTGTAGCTAACCGGGCTAAAACATCTGCTAGGTGTTCTCCAGTCGGGGGATCTGTTCAATGTACACTTGCTCAAACTTTGATATCAGGTGCGCAACGATCCTTTGGTAAATGATCATTTGTCGGTCCTTTGCCTCGTACTCACCTCGGACTTGAGATATGATTAGCTGTGAATCTCCAAAAATCTGAAGTCTGGTTTCCCCCACAGCTAATGATAGTCTCAAGCCCGCAATAAGTGCTTCGTATTCAGCTTCGTTGTTTGTTGCTAGGAAATCGAACCTTATTGCGGAGGTGAACACTTGTTTGTCAGGACTCACCAGGACGACAACCGCTCCGGCTGCGGAACTTGTTGCTGAGCCGTCCACGTAGAGGTGTCATGGGTAAATACGTTCTCTCGTCGGATCTTGAGGGTAGGTTAGCTCTACTATGAAGTCTGCTAGAGCCTGCCCTTTGATCGCTGTTCGAGGTGCGTATGTTATACCATACTGACTAACCTCGAGTGACCACTTTAATAATCGTCCGGCAGTATCGGGTCTATGTAAGACTTGCCTCAGGGGGAAAGTTGTTAAAACTTCCACTTGATGGTCGAAGAAGTACGGTCGGAGCTTCCGCACGCTCATCACTAACGCATATGCCAACTTCTCCATTGGGGAGTATCGTAGCTCCGCCTCATGCAGCACTTGGCTGACATAATATATTGGCAGATGTGTCTTACCCTCTGCCCGTACCAAGGCTGAACTTATGGCTACCTCTGATGCTGCCAAGTATAGGTATAGCTTTTCTCCTGGCACCAGCTTTGACAGGATCTGGGGATTACTGAGGTAGTTCTTTATATCTTCGAACGCCTTTTGGCAAGCATCCGTCCACACATAATTGGTCTTCCCGGTTCTTTTGCAGATGCCCTTGCCTTTGATAGACTCGAAGAAGGGTCTATTCTTATCTCCGGATCTGGATATGAATCTGTTTAGTGCCGCGAGACATCCGGTAAGTCTTTGGACTGCCGGTACATCTTTCGGTGGTCCCATGTCCAAGATACATTTGACTTGTGAAGGGTTGACTTCTATGCCCCGTTGACTTACGAGATGTCCCAAGAACTTGCCGGATTGTACTCCAAAGCTACTTTTCTTTGGATTGAGTTTCATGTTGTACGCCCTCATGATGTCGAACGCTTGCTTAAGGTGCTCCAGATGGTCCTCTTTTCTAAGACTCTTCACTACAATGTCGTCAACATAGACCTCCATTGTGTCACCAAGGTGTTGGTCGAACATTTTGTTGACTAATCATTGATATGTGGCGCCGACATTGATCAACCCGAAGGGCATCCTCTTCCAACAAAATAAATTTTTATTTGTATAAAAGGCTGTATGTTCTTGATCATCGGGATACATGGCAATCTGATGGTAACCTGCAAAGGCATCCATAAACGTCATTAGTTCATGTCCTGCCGTATTGTCTACCAGCTGGTCGATGTGGGGCAACGGAAAGTTATCTTTCGGACATGCCACATTGAGGTCTGTGAAGTCTATACATAGCCTCCACGTTCCATTCGGTTTCTTGACCAGGACAGGGTTCGCCACCCATTGAGGACATAGTGCTTCCTTTATGAGTTTATTGTCCAAAAGTTTCTTCACCTCGCCAGTCAATGCCTCATACTTCTCTGGTCCATATTTTCTTCTCTTCTGACGGACAGGCTTCTTTGTAGGATCTATGTTAAGGCGATGGCACGCGTGCTCCACTGGTATGCCTGTCATATCCTCGTGCGACCATGCAAATACATCGAGGTTAGCCCGAAGGAATTCCTCCATCCGGCTTCTATAAGGCTCCTCCAACTCCGACCCAATAAAGAGTTCTAAATCTTCTTTATTTGGGTCAACTTGTATGGATCTAAGCTCCTCTACCGGTGTGGCACATCGCTTTTTAACCTGGGATCATCAATCGGTCCTTCGAGATGTGTATCCATCCTTTCCGGGGTTGGTTCATAGCCCAATCGAGGCTCGATGTCCTCCGGTACAACTGTTGTATCCTCCGGGTTATTTACCGTTTGCTCCCCGTCCGTCTGGACTCTCTCCCCGTCCGTCTGGACTTGCTGGAGTGCATCATCTATCTCCATGTCCTCCGGCGTCTGATTTATTTCCATCATTTCGGTGTCAATCGAGGCATCATCCAAACTGCTCGGCTCGTCCGGGGAGGGTTGTGATATCGGACCTTCAAACACTAACACCTGGTTAACGGGCTTTTTCAGAGTTAATAGGCATTCCCGCGCCTTCTTCTGGTCCCCTTTGACCGTACCTGCACCCTTAAGAGTTGGGAATTTAATACAATAGTAGTAAGTAGAACATGCGGCTTTAAATTCGGAAATGAAAGGGCGGCCGAGGAACTCGTTATAGGTGGATGGTTGATCTACGACTAAGAAATCTAACAACCTTGTCATCCTCCTTTCCGGGTCCTCTAGCGCTACAAGTTCTACGGGCAATCTTATTACACCTAGTGGGACGGTCACAGCCTCTCCGAATCCCACTATTTTGTGATTACAATCCTCTATGTAGGATTCGTAATCTCCTAACTGGTCTAGTATCTTCTTGAATAGGATGTTCGTGTAGGCTCCAGTATCCACTAGCAGTCGGTGTACTCTTGCGTTCATGATATTGGCGCTGATAACCAGGGAATCGTTGTGCGGTGTAAGGATCCCTTTGAGATCTGCTTGAGAGAAAGTCAAATCTGCAATCGGCTTAGGTGTTGCTTTAGATCCAGACCCTGTTTCCTGTACCTGATTGACCGCCCGGATTTCCGCTTTCTTTTCCCTCTTTGATGTTGGACGGCCATCTACCACTCCACCAGCCGAACCAATTTCTTCAAGTACAAGGATCTCTCGGTTAGGTTCCAGATGTATCGGTCTCGCCGGTGGACCTCTCCTTACTTGTCTGTTTGGGGCTCTCTCTGCCTCATCGCTACCTTCATCATCTGAGGCCTCTTGTCTTGTCTGACGCTGCCTTTTCCCCGGAGCCTTCTTGACAAATTCGGCAAGTTTCCCATCTTCATAAAACTTCCACAATTGTTTCAACAGATCGCTGCATTCACTAGTGAAGTGCCCGATACTTTGATGATACGCACAAAATTTATTTGGGTTTAGCTTGCTTCGATCTTGTCTGATCCTCCGGGGTGCGGCCAACATATCCTGATCCTTCACAGCTGTGAAGACATGATCAATTGTAGTTTACAAAACTTGATTCAATTTTTCTTTGTATTCAGCTGTCTCTCCAAATGTTTTGAGATTTTTCGGGGCCTTATAACCACTGCCGCTGGGCTTCTTACCACTCTTCTTGTCATCAGCCTTTGGACCCAATTGTTTGGCCATTGCTTCTTGCATTGCGACGTACACACCGACTTTGTGGCGGAACTCGGCATATGTACTAGGACAAGCTAGATGCATCTCTTTCCACATGTCCGTTCCTTTACGCAGTCCCGCCATAACTGCCACAACCTTTGTATCGTCACTGACCGCTTCACCTTCCAAAAGGATTTTATCAAATCATTCCAAATATTGCTGGTCAGTCTCCTCGGCCCCTTGTGAGATGTTGGCCAACCTGTGCTTTTGTGTCAGATACGTTCCGAATCCCGAAAAGTGGGACAAGAACTCCCGTGTCAATTGTCCAAATGATTGAATCGATCCAGGTGTCAAGGCTGAGAACCATCTGTGTGCACGGTCTCCAAGAGTTAAAGGAAAGTTCCGGCATTGCGTCGTGTCTGACGCCCCCATTGAAATCATGTAATCAGCGTACTTTGAGATGTGAACCTTGGGGTCAGACTCTCTTTCGTACAACACTAATGAGGGAAATTGTATCTTCTTCTGTATGGGTGCAGTCAGGATGACTGGTGACAGTGGTGAAATTGGAAGTGACGTGTACGCCTCAACCTTGTCTTTGATGGCCACCTGGTGTTGTAAGTCCTCCACAGCTTTCTTCAACTTTTCTATCTCTAGAACTGACGACCCCCGGGACGATCCCCCTCCTCGAGGCTGTTCCGGGTGCACCTCATGATGATGTGCTGCCCCCGGCAGTCCCTCACTTCGGATGATCTCTCGATGCGGTCGTTGGAGGTTACTTGCGGCATTTGGTCCTAACCTCTCGGATGCCCGTCTCCTTAATCTTTCTTGTACAGGCCTGCGTTGATGCCGAGCATCAGACTCGCAAGGCTCTTGGCGGTACGAATGCTCTGACCTTCTACCTTCCGAGTGATGACTTTGATTACTGCGCCTATCACCTTGTGACCCGTCAAGGCGCTCAGGTTGGTCATGTGCTTGGTCAGCTAGTCGCCCAGCTGCTCGCCCAGCTGATCGCTGGTTTGAGCGTTGGGGTTGTGGTCCAAGGCGATCAGACATTTTCTGTTTGCCTCTTGAACTTTCGGGTACAACACGTCCACTACTGGCTTCTTCCTCCTGAGGATGGTAGCTTGTTCGGGTATCATGTCTCGTCTCAGTCTGGGCAACCTGAATCACCGGTTGACGTGCTACTACCATCTGCTGTCTTTGTAATTGTTTCAGGGTGGTCATCGCTCTCTCGATGTCCTCGGGTGTTCTAACCATTGATTCAATAGTAGTTTCGATTTGTTGACCAAGTGGAGCCGCCGGTAAAGCCGGGACACGAGCTTGTTCTATTCGATGGTGTCCGGATGGTCCCCTTCCTTTCCACCTTCGACTCGTCGAGGTGGTGTGGGATTCATCGTGGGAGGCCTCGTACATATGTCTCGTCATTGTTCGTGGTGACAATTGAATATAGTAGATGAGTTTTCAAAGAAATCTTTTCTAGTTTATGTTTTCGAAGACAACAAATTCTTGAAAACACTCACAATTGAAGATATTCCTCAAAATTCTCACCAAACTTCGAGGGGCGTTCTTCGTGTTCTTCGGACTAATTTTGAATGAGCACCGAATTCTTCAATCGACGGAGGTTCGGACCCTCCTTCTAGCGCCAAATTGTTGAATAATTTTACTAATTGTAATGTTATGTGGCTAATTAATCTATGAAAATCACCCAATTAATAATTAAAAGATGATAATTGGAATGATCAAGTGAAATGTAGAGAGAATTGTATAGAGAGAAATTTCATAAGTGGGTCTTTTGTATTTTGATTTCCGATCCCCACAAAATGAGATGTTTTTACATATTTATACCCTTTTTAAGGGTGAGGTGGCGTCCATTTAAGCCACATGGCTTCTGGTGGTGACAAGTGTCCTCCACTTGTCACCCCCTGGAAGTTTTACTCCACTAACTCTAGCCTAAGTGATCTGAACCCTTCATATGGGTTCCCTAGACATCTTGTGTCTTCTTTCTTTCGAGGGAAAGACGAGCATTGCAGCGAGCAAAGGGGCGAGCAAACGGGCGAGCACTATAGGCTTATCCACTTGGCTTACTGCCTTGCCACGTCCAGGCCGAGGGCGAACATTTAAGGCGAGCAACCTGGTCTTGGCTCCATGGGCTTGTTCTCAGAGTCGGGTGTCTTGCTTCCCCATGGGCCGGGCGAGCATCTTGGCGAGCATCAGGGCGAGCATGATGGCGAGCAAGTCGGTCTCAGCTCTACAGGTTCGTTGCTTCGTTACACCAGAGCTCGAGCGGGCATCTGGGCGAATAACCCGGCGAGCACTTAGGCGAGCATGTAGGGAATGGCCACGTAGGCTTGCTGCCCCGTCACCTATAGACTTGGGCGAGCATAGGGGCGAGTATGGTGGCGAGCATGTGGGCGAGCAGCCTGCACATTTCATCTTGTTTATACTTGGGTTATTCTCTAATCCTCGAGCTTAGATCCTTTTATCAACATATATAAGTAAGAAAATGAGTAGAATTGTGTGTATGTGTAGGCTCAAAAGTAATAATAAATTGAAAATATAGATCGATTGTTCTTGGAGAGAATGTCGACAAGGCTGGGCTGTGGCAGCCTCCATTTTCCTATCTTGGATTAAATGTGGGTGTTGATCCTCATCGAATTTCTACTTGGTCGAACTTGGTGGATAGGATTCGACGAAGGTTGGGGCTATGGAATGATAAGCATTTATCCTTGGGATGAAGAACTACTGTGGTCCAATCTGTTTTGTCGATAATTCCGATCTACTGTCTTTATTTCTTTAAATTACCTAGAAAAACCTTATGTGTGATTGAAAATTTGCAAAGGAAATCTTGGGGGGAGGTTGTGAGAATAATTCAAAAATCTCATGGGTGAAGTGGGAGAAAATATGTTTAGACAAATAAGAGGGGGGTTTGGGATTAGGAATTTAAGGGAGTGTAATAAGGCGTTGCTTCGCAAATGGGTGTGGAGGTATTTTGTTGAACATGATAGACTTTGGGTTAGGATTGTTCAATCTCGCTACGGAGGTTTGGAAGTTTTAAAAGGGGAGGTGGAAAGAATGGATGTGGTGAATGAGAGAGTGCTTAGAATGAGACTTGGGGGCTTCGGGATGGTGGAGAGATATTATAGATTTGTACATTGGTAGGGGGAGGGAGGGATGATAGAGGAGCTTGAGAGGGTGGTGGGCAATGGGGCGGACACTCGATTTTGGTTTGACAAATGGGCAGGGGGAGAGTTTGGGGGTGAAATTTAGGAGACTTTTGAGTGTTTGTGAAAATCGTGAGGCTCTTGTGAGTGAAATGGGGGAGTGGGGTGATGGTAATTGGATATGGAATCTAAAATGGAGAAGAGAGTTGAGGGAGAGGGAGTCAGGCTAACGAGTTGTTATTGTGTCTTAACAAGGTACATTTAGATCGTGATGGAGTTGACTGGTGGAGATGGAATCAAGCTTCAAATGGTGTTTACTGCGTTAAAGCTGCCTACAAGAAATTGATGGCTCAAACAAATAACGAAGTGGGTGTTGAAGTGGAGAAAAAAGTTTATAAAATGATATGGAAGAACTATGCGCCAAGGAGCTTTCAAGTCATCACTTGGAAAATTCTCAAACAAAAGATTGCAACTAAGGTAAATCTTCAAAGGAGATGAGTTATTCTTGAGGGGGAGGACATTTCATGTGTGTTGTGTGGAGAAGATGAGGAAAGCGTTACTCATATTTTTGTTGAATGCAAATTTGCGCTTCAGATATGATCTTATTGTTATAAATAGCTTAATGTTTCAATGGTGTGCCACATAAATCTTTTCACTCATTTTCTCCAACACAATGACATGTTTGGAAGTTGTGAAATGATGAAGGTGGCTACTTCTTTTTGGATTTGTTCGATGTGGTCAATCTGAAAGTCTAGAAACGATATGTTGTTTAGTGAGGTGACTCCTAACCCTTTTAGATTGGTAGATGAGATTAGGGGGAGACTTTGGTCTTGGCTAGTAATAAGAAATAAATGTAAGGAGAATAATATTAGTAGTACATGGTTCTTGACCTAAATCTTGTATCAGTTGATGACTGAAGACTGATTTGCATTCTAGCTGTAATATTTGGTTGTATTTTGTAAGGGAGGAGGACCACTTGTCCTCCACTGGTTTAATAAAAAATTTTACTTATAAAAAATAAAATAAATTGAAAATATTTTTATGATGAAGTTTATGAGTCGTTTTTAATTTTTGAGAATGTGAAGTTTAGAATAGACAAAAAATAGTAAATCTCTTGTGCACCAAGTTTTATCGTGCAATTCAAGTGCATTTTTTAAAAATTACACAAAATACTATTGAAAAGTCACAAGTGTTATTGCTGAAATAAATACACTTTTTAGTAATAACATATGTAACTTTTCAGTAATAAATGGTACAATTTTTTAAATATACTTGAATTGCACGGTGCACCTAATACATACAAGACTAAGACGACAAAAAATATAAGTGTAAAATAAATTTCAGGATGAAGTGAGTATTTTTTCCTCACTTGATATCTATTTTAAACAATACTTAGGTCATTAAAATCTCTCTAAGAACATGTTTTCAAACACTATTGAATAGAAATAATTGCTTTTGAAATTCAAATTTTGTGAGTGAGATACTTTTAAATAATAGTGATTCTGTCCCTTCAAAAGCTGTTGCAAACATGCCCTAAGTACTTAGTAAGAAGTTTGTTTTGCTTAGATGTTGATTGTACATTAATTTTACTTTGCTATTGTTTAAAGTACATATGTGACTATACACGTGTCATGTTTTGATTGAATTTTTAGAATAAATATATGTATCTTACATTTTGATATATTTATTATCTATTGTATCTATAATTCCTACTAATCCTTTATTATAGTAGCAAGAAGTTTGATTTATATTGATGTGTTGTTTTGGTGTTTAGTTTTGTCAAATTTGAAAGATTATATAATTTCTTCATAAATTACTCTAAAATTAGATATTAAAATTGAAATTGATTTTGCACCTAAGAATTTCTCTAAATAGTATACTTAGTACAATAATTTACGAGGAAACTAAATCTCGACATATCTATAAAATATTTACATCCAATTTTAAAAATGATTTGAATTGATTTTATCTTATATCTAATTTTAGGATCTTTTTAGAATATTTAATTACAACTCACACTTTTTAAAATGGTTATATATGAAACATTTTCACTATATAATTGGTCATAAAGTATCAGGGTATGGAAGAAAGCATTATCCATACGAATGTTCTAGAATTTTAATATCTTCCATGGTGAAATTTGACGAGCTGGCTAGAGAATCCATGGCCAAATTCAATCAAGAAGGTTCCACACATATTTCACTTAATCGGTAAAGCACGAAACTTTTTATTTTTTTATTTTTTTAATATTTGATTAATTGAATGAAATGTGAAGCGCACATGGGAGAGATAATTTTGGATGCATATTTACTACACATGCATAGATTTGCGTAGATTTGAGAGTGGTTGGATGATATTCACGTGTATGGATTACCCATCACTTTAGTTCATATAATCGATTATAAAATTAACTTAGAGATATAAATACATAAAAATTTGATGAATTAACTTCTAATAAATATATATATATTAATTTAGACGGGGCACTCATTCCATCACTTGGGTTTTTTTTTTTTTTACTAATGTGATTTCTATATATAGTGAGTTTTTTTTTTGAAGGACATGAGAAGTTGGTAAATTTGTGGAGGAATTCACAAGGAATTGTTTGCATGTGTGAATGAGTGACTTTCTTAGATTTCCATAGATTTTTATCTTGACTAATTTATTTTGTAGAGTTATTTTTTTTTTTTTGGGGATTGGACATAGTATCAAGCATCTTAAAAAAATAAAAATAGTATAATTATTCTATATGATTCACACGTGGTTAAAAAAATATATAATTAATTCATAGCAGGATAAGCTCGCGAGTTAAATATTTAATTTTTTTATATTAATCTACTTTTAAAAACATATTCGTATTATTGGGGGAGTGATTGGACCCCAATTTATATGAATGACTTAGTTAGAAATGAATCTCATATATTAGTAAGTTGTTATTATTATTAGGCTAAAATATTTGATGAACTTTAAGTGTTTTTAGGGCTATAATAAATTTTTTTTTTTTAGTATAAATAGATATTTAATTATCGATCAATCTATAAACGAGACACAGATTAGTGAAAACCTCTAGCCTAGGTATTGCCCTCTAGATGTAGTCAAGAATGACGATTTGTGTATGTTCTTCATGTTCATTATTTTACAATAATTGTTAGAAAAATTAATTATAAAAGAATTAATTACACATTTTTCTATAAATTTAACTTTTTAGATAAGATAAATTTTCATGATCAAAATCAAAGGTCTGAATCAAAATAATTAATTATTTTAAAATATATTTGAATTGTACAGTGCATAATCACATATTTGATTGAGGATAGATCCTCATCCCATCCAATTTGAGCAACACTTGTGTAAAAATTTCTAAGGTAGAAATCTTACTTAAAATAATGAAAAAGACGCCCCTACCCTTAATGATGGAGACAATCCATTTCCGCGAAATTGTTAACAACCGAAATTGTTAACATGGTTTACAAATATGAACTTTCCGTGATTGGCATGCATATACTAATGTTACCTATTTCAATTCTCACTGGTCAGGTCCAAGGTAATATTTCAATTCACTTGTTTTTTTTGTTTATTTAAATTGAGTATATTAATTTAATAAAATTCAAGTAATATCATATAATAAATATAAAAATTCTTTCTCAGACTATATTACTATATAGACAAAAGAGTGTTACTAAAAAGTAAAATTTGTGTTATTAATCCTAAAAAAATTAATATTTGTACTTTTAAAGTAACTATAAAGAGAATATATAGTTTTGCAAAAATAATATGTGTTACTAAATTTCTTTTTTAATTCTTCTTATTGATTTATGTTGCTAATATGTTGTTAATATAATAATACATTTTTAATACCTTATATATGTTATATAAGTATAATATATATTTGTCTAAGGACAAATAAATATTTGTAAATATAGTAACACACATTTGCTCTAATTGTAACAAAAATTTTCTCCCTAATGTGTTACTACATGGGCAAATGTGTGTTACTTTAAGGAAAAATGAGTTTTTATAAAAATAAATATGTGTTTTTTATTTATTCACCATCCCCTTAAATCTATGTATATTGAATCATATAGTAATACATTTTTTACTATTTTATATATGTTATTATATGAATAAAATAATTATTTCTATAAAAATAAATAATATATTTGTGAAAAACTAATATTTATAATTATAGTAACACACATTTGATTTTTATATTATATAATTATTCTATAAAAATAAATAAATATATGTAAAAATAATAATATTTTATATGATAGTAACACACATTTGCTCTAATTGTAACACAAATTTGCTCACTTGTTTGTGTTACTACATGGGCAAATGTGTGTTACTTTAAGGAAAAAATAGTTTTTATAAGAATAAATATGTGTTTCTTATTTATTCATTATCTCATTAAAATTTAGGTATATTGAATCATATAGTAATACGCTTTTTATTATTTTATATGTGTTATTATATGAAAAATTAATTATTTCTATAAAAATAGATAATATATTTGTGAAAAACTAGGCAAAGTATTATATAAATCAGTTTCATGATATAAACCATCTTATGATACAAGATTTATATTTATAGATTTATTTTTTTGCCTTGTTTAAAAGTGGTTCTTGATATGAACCACTTTCACACAATAACTACTCGAAAAACTAATATTTACTCTTATAGTAAAACATATTTTACTCTTTATATTATATAAAATATTTATTCTATAAAAATATATGTAAAAAGAATAATATTTTATATGATAGTAACATACATTTGTCTTAATTGTAACACACATGTGCTCCTCATTTTGTATTACTATATAGGCAAATGTGTGTTACTATATGGACAAATACATGTTTTTAATTTAATCATTATATCTTGAAATCTAGGTATATTGATTCATGTAATAACAATTTTTTTACAATTTTATATGTGTTACTATATGAAAAATTAATTATATCTATAATAATAAATAAATATTTAATAAAAAAATAATATTTTTCTTATAATAACACATATTTTTCTCTTATATTATATGAAAAATTATTTATTCTAGAATATATGTAAAATAACAATATCTAATATAATAGTAACACAAATTTTATCTTTCAGTAACACACATGTGTGTATATGATAATACAGTTTGGAAGCGAATTTTTAATTTATAATATAATATTACTTATTTTTTTTTAATTAACACATTAATTTAAAAAAGAAAAAGAGTTACATAATTATAAAAAGAAAAGAAATTAGATGAACATGTAGCTGGGACAAGATCACAAGATTAGGGCGGTTAGACGCCAGCCTGGGAGATGAGCGAGAATAAGATACAAATTTTAAAGGGGCATGCGCGTCATTTTCATCATTTTTAAATTTATTTTTAAAAATTTCTATATAAGTTTTTGTCATCCAATTTTTGGTGGACATATCATCCGTCTAAATACATTTATATCTATTATACACATATATCCTCACTTTTCACAAAATTTCATACAATTACATATCACATTTTCATCACCTACTATTATTCTACCCATTTATTCTCTTTTCTACTTTTATTTTACTCACTTATTTAATAATAAAATAATACATAACTTACTATTAAAATATTATCACACTATAAATAATTAAATAATATAACATCTTATTGATTTAACATAAAGTTTCATTCAACTCTACTTTTTCATCCTTAACCAAACACCACTTAATTATTCACATAATTATTTTCATCCATTTTTTTACATCTCCATCAACCATCATCCTTAACCAAACATAATTTACTATAAATCTAAATTAAAAAAAAATACTTAATTACACATCTCCTTATAAATTTAAAATTTTAGATAATATAAAATTCGTTTGTACCGAATCATCGGGCTAAATCAAATGTTATAACATTTTAATTTAAAAATAAATTTGAATTATATAGTATTGTAGAAGACTTGTTATCTAAAAATAAATTCTAATTGTATACCATTATATTTGTCACACAGTAATTTGCACACTTTCCTTATTTAGATGTCCCACACAAATTTGTACACTATAAAAAAAAGATTGATTTACGTGCACACTCACAAACATGTACATATATTTACCCATATGTCACTACTTACATATAAAACATATAGTATTTTTTAAAAAAATGTGTAGTCCCATAGGATGCAAATTTCTATGGGACGGAAGAGTAATATTTTAAACACTTACCTCTTTAAATTTAAATAAAAAATATATACTCCTACGTATAATAACGAGGGAAAATGTACGTGGGTGCGAATCATCGTGGAAGGGAGTCATTTTTGTTTAAAAGGAAAATGAAGCTATTGCCAAAATCACATTTATGTAATAAATGGATTAAAAAAATCGTAATAAATGAAGCAAAAGAAAGACAAGTCAAAACAAGAAAATTTCAAATTAAAATTAGAGAGAGAGAGAGAGAGAACAACGAAGACGGAAGAACAAGGATGTACAGAGACATTCCATCTTTAGAGAGAGAAAGAAAGAATTGAAAACCCTAATTGAATTCGGTCTTCTCTCTTTCCAATCCCATGTAATAACAGTGAAATACCACAATTCGCCACATTCTCTCTCTACATACATCCATCCTGCTCTCACAGGTTTGGATTCTCCGTTCCAGAGTCTCTATCTGATTCCATTTTCACTAAATTAATCATCCACTCATAATCAAGCAGAAGCTTATCTGGTTGGATCCGTTTGCACATTCGATTCCTTCCGTTTTCGGATCCAGCCAATCATCGCACTAATTGAGGCAATTTCTGATTAGATCTACTGCTGGAAATCGAACCCTTTATTGATTTCGACAGATGGACGATCTGGATGTGCTGGCTCGCGATTTCGGGATGAAGACCCAGGGTAAATCCAACCCGATGAGGTCTGCTCCGGCGGATCGGCGATCCGTTGATGATCCATTGTTCAACGACATATATGGTGGAAATCCGAAGTACACAACGAGCTCAAACTTTAGCAATAATAACAAGCACTCATCGGTGAGTGATTTTGATTATAATTCCATTTTTAAGTCTTCGGTCGCTTCTGAATCCGAAAGCAGCAGTAGCAGCAATAGAGTATCGTCGATGCCGGTGTATGACAAACCTGTGTACGATGAGGATATGTTTGATGGGTTACCCGGGTTGAAGAGCAAATCTCCAACGTCCTCTATGGGATTCGAGGATGACGTGTTTGCAACCATTTCCTCTCCGCCCACTGGTAATAATAGGAATGAGAGTAGTGACATTGATTATCTGTTGAGAAATTTGGGGAAGAATGAAAAGGCTAGTAGTAGTAGTGCTAAAAATAACTCTAATGCGAAGGAGTATGATGATTTGTTGGGGTTGGGGAGTAGCAGTTCCCCTGCTAGCAACAGGTAATTTTCCTATATTTATACCGATTCATGTTTTTTTTTTTTTTTTTAAATTGGAACAATTTACTGGTTTAGCTTTAATCTTAATAGTTCTTTGAGTTTTAAATGAAAAGTTGCTGTAACCTTCAAGTATATTGATATGTTATGTTAAGAAATGTGCAAGACTGGATATGGAAATGTAGTTGGCGTATAAAAACACAGCTTACCACAGGTATACTGGGCTTAGCTGATGTTTATAGCTTCTAAAACGATTGTGAGCAATTTGTAATGTCACTCATTACTCCCAAAATTAGGCGGTTAGAGATCACATGTGTGGATTTTATTATTTGATGTTGGTATTGTGTGCGGATTTTTATTATTTGATGTTGGTATTAGGATCGGAGATGCTTCATTTTCATACATTTTAACTGTTATTTCATAATTGAAAGAGTCCTCTATATTCCAATAGTTAATTTAATGTAAACTTCATGCATAGGATGGTCTCCTGGTGATTGTTTTCTTGACAAAATCGAGTTTACTGATCAAGATTATCTTTAGCACCTGAAACTCATAAATGACAACAAACTGTTGCAACACTTGGCTATTAAAGTGGGTACTCACCATTTCAAAGCCGGAAAAACATTTGCTTAGCATAATTATGAGCAATATATAGCCAACTTTAAGTATTTATGGTCCCAATATAAATTCACGTTTGTCCCTAGGACTTTCCCATTTTAAAGTGCCATAATGCCTAATGGAGATGCTAGTAAATAACATATGATGACAGTGTTGCCAACATCAATTTGCTTGTATGACATTGATAATAATGTTGTTCTTTTTTGAGGGTAAATGTGATCTATGTTAGAGCTATTGGAAGTGAATTGTTTATGCATCACATTAGGGTGACCACCTTCTTCCTAGATGGTAATCTTATTATATATGATAATCCTGAAATTTGTATCCTTGATTTCTTACCGTCTTTCTATTTCTTATAATACAAGTTATGGTGGCACAAACATGAAACATGGAATTTTTATATAAATTTATTGCTTTTTACCTTCTTCTGAAATTACATATTCTTATCTTTAGAAATTGTTTCCCTTGGTTTTATGAATGATAATTTTGTAATTTTTATCCTTGCATCCTTTTCTTTTTATTTCTCAAAATACACATAATTGATTGGTGGCATAGGCTTGAAACATGGAGTGTGATAATTCCTAGTTCTAATTATATTCATTTCACTTTTCCGTGTTCGTGCATGGATGATATCAAAGGAGAGGAAGTTCCATTGTTTTTTCTTTTATTTTATTTTGATGTGAACATAATCTATGCTTATACGCATGGAATAGGAAAACCATGGTCAAAAGGTCAAGGATTGACTCCCACTTATGTACCCATCCACAATTTCTTGTGGATCCGATGTGGGATCGTAACAATCGACCCCCCCTTAAAGCCGGACGTCCATGGACGGCACACTCCGGGTGGCAACCCATAAGCCAAGGCCCACTTCCCGGGTGGCAACCCCCCTTGGGCCCACATCCGGGGTGGCAACCCCTGGGCCCACCATCGGGTAGCCCCATTCCGCAGCCCGCCCGAACTTTTTCCCACAGACGGCGCCAATTGTTAGGAATATAAGATAGGGAGCCCTAACTTAACCCAAAACCATGGTCAAAGGTCAAGGATGGACTCCCACTTATATACCCATTCACAATTTCTTGTAGATCCGATGTGGGATCGTAACATAGGCTAGTTACATGATATGACTATTACATGCCAAGTTGGCTTCCAAAATCTAGAGGTTAGTTTGGTTCACAATAAGCAAAAAATACTGAACTAAGAGAAATTATACTTGTTTATCACCATTTATATAACTGCAGCTTTTCTAATTTTAACAGATTTTCGTTGAATTGTTGGCATTTTGTGGGTTACTAGAGCTAGGGTTAAGCTTCAATCTCTAAAATTTTCTTTGATGTCTTTATTTGGCTGAATGAAGAAACCAGACAAAACATAATCATTTAGGGTTATTGCCCCATTGGCTTTACACCAAAAACCACCATCTGCTCTTCCATTAACTAGCCTCTTGTTGTCATTGGCCCAACCAATGATGTTCTCTGATTGGGAATTTACAACGTGATGATTTGACGCTGAAATAGGTAAACAAAAGATGTCACTGCTTCCAAGTTCCACCTCTTAATCACGAATGTAACTCTTGTGCCAGGCCTAGGTGAATGTTGCTAGATTCCATTAGTTATCTCTTACAAAGAAAATCCCCCATTTTGATTGATTTAGTTCGATATAGAATTTACAATGAAGATGACTAACTAACAGCGCAACAGAAGTTATGGAACACACTCCAATCTTTTATATAACATATATTGATAAATAAATTTTGGTTGAGACATCAATGGTTGATAATGAAACATTTGTTAAATACTGGTAGCAAGGTATAAAGAATAACTGATCAGTTGTTGGATAATTACTGAGTGGGTCTTGATCCAAATTGAAGGGCTCTAGACCTGACCTTTTTTCCTCACATTATTGTGATTTTATAATATTTCTTCTGGATTGTTCCTTTTTTTAATTTGCATAGTATTAGCAATTTGGGGGCAGATACTGCTATTTCATTCTTAAAAATTATTGACTGTGTTTGTGTTTTTTATGAAGTACTTTTGCTCTATTATGGTCTAAAACTTAGATGAAGTGTCTTTGTTTTCCTTGTTGGACAGGCCAAACTCAGAGTCACGGTGGGGCTCTGTACCAACATCTGGTTCCAAGCATACAGACATCCTGGAAGATCCTTATGTAGTTCTAAAGTCAAGTTCAACTCCATATTCATCATCCACTGTTTCTACGGATCCTCTGGATGAAATCAATAAAATAAGTAAATCCAGGAGCGCAAGGGCTGAATTTTCATCTGGTTCTGGTGCAGCATTTGATGACTTAGATCCCCTAAGTACTATTGGAAAATCAACAAATACATTCTCCCCTGGAAGGAGTAACAGACGGAAGGATGAGAGTCCTCAATCAGAAACGCCCGAATCTGCCACAGCCAGAGAACCAATGGAAAATTCTTATTTTGGTGTTTCAGAGAGCAATAAAGTGAAGAAGGTTCCTGTAAATCAGGAACATCCTTTGTTTGACATGCCAAATTTTTCAACAGATTTTCAGAAATCATTTGATCAAACTCCTCCCCCCCCTCCTCCTCCTCCTCAATATTATGAAACAGCCTCGCAAGAGTATGCGTCTCCCACAGCAGAAGGGCAGGGACATCAGCCGGACGACATATGGCTCAGTGTATCTGAAATTCCTCTTTTTACACAACCTACAGCTACTCCACCACCATCGCGGCCTCCTCCACCCATACCTCGTCAAGCTTCAAGACCAGAAACAGGCTCCTTTTCTTCAAGTTCGAGAAAGAAGGGTGATGAGTTTTCTTCACCTTCAAATTATAGGCAACATTCTCAGAGCCCTAAACAGACCAGGCCTGCTGCAAAGGGCCCTCCTGTTTCACAATTCGATGAGCTTGATGATTTTGCCATGGGTAGGCCTCAAAACAATTTTGATGAAAGTGGCAACCTTCACTCTAGTATAGAAACCAATGCTTTCTCTGCAGCTGCTGAATCTGCAGCTGCTATGAAGGATGCTATGGATAAAGCAGAGGCTAAATTTAGACATGCTAAGGAAGTACGTGAACGAGAGCATGCAAAGGCTGCTAGAAATAAAGAATCTGGGCCACTGGAATCTGATGAACAAGATATGCATGAGAGAGAATTTAGGGAAAACCAGGAGAGGTTAGAGCGCGAAAAGAAACAGAAGGAAGAAGAAGAAAGAGAGCAGAAGAGACTTCAGAGGGAGAGGCAAGCTAGACAGGCTGTAGAAAGGGCTACTAGGGAAGCTCGTGAAAGAGCTGCAACTGAAGCACGTGAAAGAGTGGCGGTTGAAGCTCGCTTAAAATCTGAAAGGACTGCTGTTGACAAGGTAAATGCTGAAGCTCGAGAACGTGCTGAAAGAGCAGCAGTTCAGAGGGCACAAGCTGAAGCCCGTGAAAGAGCTGCTGCAGAAGCCAAAGAAAGGGCAGAGAAGGCTGCCGCAGAAGCTAGGGAAAGATCTGCTGCTGAAGCAAGGGAGAAAGAAATTCGGGACAAAGCTGCTGCAGCAAGGGCTGAAGAAGCAAGACGTCGAGCTGAACGAGCTGCTGTTGAAAGGGCTGCAGCAGAGGCTCGTGAAAGAGCTGCTGCGGAAGCTCGAGAAAGGGCAACTGCAGCTGCAAAGATGAATCAACAAAGGAATGACAACGATCTGGAATCGTTTTTCAACATGGGTCGAGCAAGCACTGCACCAAGACAGAGAACAAACTCAACTGTAAGTGCCAGTACATGAACAGTGAGATACATATCCTTGGAATTTTTTTTTGGAATTTGTTATATTCTTCTCCATGTTTCTGTTTTAGGATCCTTTCTTTGAGCAACAATTCCCGAACAAGAGTGGATCAGAAGCTGCAAAGAGGGCACCACCATCTAGTGGAGCCTCATCTAGCATGAGGAAAGCTTCTTCCAGTTCTAGTTTTATGGATGACCTATCTTCTGTTTTTGGAAGTATGTCACCTATTGTTATCATTTAAAATACAAAAATTCTATAAGGCATATGTCTTTTGCTGATTGTTGTTCTCTGGGGTTACTTTTGTGACAAAAGCTGCCACATCATCTGGAGCTTTCCAGGAGATTGATGGAGAAACTGATGAAAGAAGACAAGCCAGACTGGAACGCCACCAACGCACTCAAGAGCGAGCTGTATGTGTTTGAGTCCGCTTACGAGTTTCTCCTTTATCTTCTATTAGAGTCCTCTCACGAGTTTCTTCACTGTTTATACTACTTTAGCATCTCCTTTATCAGTTTATCTTCTATTCTCTTTGGTTTCATGCTATCATTAAGTTGTGGGTTTTGTTCTCTTAGGCCAAAGCATTGGCTGAGAAGAATCAACGGGACCTTCAAGCTCAGAAGGAACAAGAAGAAAGACATGTAAGTTTCCTGCACAAAAATTGAATGGTGGATGTCGTATGTTGGTTATTTGAAATTATTTTGGCTCGTTTTGCATCCAAAGGATGGATATGGTCTAATTGTCTAGGTATTGCTTATAACTTTGATTCTTCATCTGTAGAGCATGTGCCTCTTTTCTTATCGAAGTGTTAAGGGACCACCAAAGAGTTATCTCTAAATGCACATATTTTTGATATACAAACTAATGTATATTATCAACTGCAGACTGACATCAAATCATTTATTTCTAAAATTTATTAACATTATAGTTATAATAGAGAATGAAAAAGTCATTGAAGCTTGCACTTTATATATCTGAACAATGTTCATCACGTTGTTAGATAAAGTTGAGGCTCTTTCGCCTTTATGTTGAGTACTACATGATTCAGTCAGTGGTAGAAAGCTATATCAATCATCCTTTTGACATTTTACGTTGAGTTTGATGTTCATTCTGCAGAGTTTATTCTTTTATTGTAATGCCGAGATTCGTAAATTGGGATTATTTTCATGAAGTTCTTGTTTTATTCTTTACTTTTCATATTGCTCGGGAGACTTCATCTAAGAAATTCATTAAGTTCAGCTAGTGTTAGTTCTAGCCATCTTAATCTGGTCGTGAACGGAAATTTGAATATCAAATGGTGTTTCTTATGTTTAATCTTGGTCTTGTTTGGTTACAGAGGATTTCTGAGACATTAGATTTTGAAATCAAGAGATGGGCAGCTGGCAAGGAAGGAAATTTGCGTGCACTGCTTTCAACTATGCAATATGTACGTTTGATCATATTTTGATTTTTAACTATATAAATCTGCTTATATTTGTTAGAGAATTGCTAACTGGTATTTGATGGATGACAGGTGCTTTGGCCTGAGTGTGGCTGGCAGCCTGTTTCATTGACGGACTTGATCACTGGTGCCTCTGTTAAAAAAGCTTATAGAAAAGCCACACTTTGCATTCATCCTGATAAGGTGCAGCAAAAGGGTGCCAATCTCCAACAGAAGTACATTGCTGAAAAGGTCTTTGACCTGTTAAAGGTATAGTTAGTTTTTTTTGTTTCTTTTGTAATTTCTCTTTCTCCAAACTTCAGTTATAAAGGGATACTTACAAAACTACCCGTAGTGTGGTCGGATTTAATTACCAAGAAAAGCAAGCTCTCTTTCGAGACTTGCAAAAATTACCATTGATATTTGTCTTTGCAAAACTCGAGTTCAGGGCCTATCCACCACCCCCACCCCGGCCTACGGTGTTAGTATACTCTACACTCTAGATTCTGAAACACTTTCATTTTAGTCATTGATTTTTGCGAGTGCTTTTCTCCAAAAAAATTGATTTGTTGCACATTGTTCAGTTAAAATTATGTGCATTGAGCAAAAACCGTGTGATAATATGTGTTTCAATCATACTTATGCATCATCCCTTTATACCTTCATCATAGAAACTTATGATGCATATTCATGTATAGTATGTATATTCTTTCTCAATTTCAAGCCATTTTGAATGTGTGGCCATTTTCTATCCTAGAGAAGTCTTTGTTGATCTCAAGTTCAATTTCTCTTTTTAATAAAAAAATAGGAAGCTTGGAATAAATTTAACTCAGAGGAGCTCTTCTAAGGACCGCTACAAATTCTTTATACCGTATCTTCAACCTCCAGACCCTGCCAAATGCGGAATGTAATACTCGACTGGTCTCACAACATATAGCTGCGTCGATTCCACAAACTGCTGTGCATTTTTTATCAATGTATCACAGCGTCGATTGTGGAAAGAGACCTCCGTGTTGCTGGTAAGTACGTGTGGGCCCACTGTATATTGATGTCAGTGGCCGGGATACAAGTGAAAGAACAGAATCGTAACGACTGCTTTTGGTTGGTATAGAAATATCATTGTTTTTAGTATCTTGTGCTGCTGTGGACACTTTAATCACCCTTGTGATACAAAAGAGGTGATTTCTTCTTTTTCTTGTTCATCTGTTTTTGTTTTTTTTGCCTCCTTTTTTCAAGGTTTTTGTCGTCCCCATTCGTCTGCGTTATGCATAAGGTGTTCACTACTCAATATTGAAATCCTTCCTTGTATCATTGTTTTTGAGTTGAATTTCTTTTAAGGCATATATCGTTTTGTTTAATTCAGATTCTTTATTTTTTTTGTAAATCAATTAATGTCTTTCAATGTTCTGTCTTTTTTTTTCTCTTTGAGTTTTAATAATTAATGCTGGCCTTTGGTTTGAAAAATTTTAAGTGGAAATGAGAAAAAAATTAACATAAAAGTTTTTGTCCAAGTTTTATATCTTCTTAATGATACTATTAATTGTATTGGTTGATATCAGTAGTAATATTTTTATATTTATTTTAGTTTATAGATATAATGGTATTACTGAGGAGGTCTTTTGTATGAAATTTTTTCAATGATAATAGAATAAGGATATATATATATATATAGAGTAATTATAGTACGTAATGAGAATAAATGAGGCACACAAGTATATAATATTGTTCTCTCCTAAATAAGGTAATTGTCACCTTTATTTGATTACCCTCAATTTATTTTA
The DNA here is from genome assembly GCA_026898435.1 of Prunella vulgaris. Classification (NCBI taxonomy): domain Eukaryota; kingdom Viridiplantae; phylum Streptophyta; class Magnoliopsida; order Lamiales; family Lamiaceae; genus Prunella; species Prunella vulgaris. The sequence continues at coordinate 714,068 of JAPKLY010000047.1, forward strand.
TAATCATCTTTCTCAAATAATTTTCCATATCATAATCAACAATTTTTTTTGTTAATTTATTTAAAAATTGGAGTACAATATTAGTGATATAACCATCATGAATAAAAACTTTCATTTAATATATATAATTGTGAAAAAATAAAATAAAATTTTATTTTTATTATTATTGAAGAATTTGAAACAAGCGCTCCTTAAATATATTTTATGTTATTATTAATTGGGTTAATTCTATATAAATACACCACCTTTTAATCAACTTTCAATTTAATCCTGAGTTTCACGATTATTATAAAAAATTCCAACCTTTTAAAGAGTTTCAATTCGATATACTTTTTTTTTTTCGGCCAACAACTGATGACGTGTCTCGCCGGAACACGTGAAATGTTGCCACACAGGCGTACACGTGTGAAATTATTTTTTATATTTTATTTTTTTTCCACATCATATATCGAAACCTAAGATTTTTGGGCGATTTTGTTAATGATTTTGCGTGTCGTTTTAAGTCCTTCTCGAATATGGTGAAAAACGTTTTTTTCCATGGTATTTCTCATTTAAAAAATAATTTTTTTAATATAAAACTTTGTTATATTTATATATATATATAATATATGATGTGGAAAAAAAATATAATATAAAAAAATAATTTCACACGTGTATGCCAGCGTGACAACATTTCACGCGCTCCGGCGGGACACGTTATCAGTTGTCGGCCGAAAAAAAAAAGTGTATCGAATTGAAACTCTTTAAAAGATTGAGATTTTTTATAATAATCGTGAAGTTCAGGATTAAATTGAAAGTTGAGTGAAAGGTGGTGCATTTATATAGGATTAACCCTTATTAATTACATTTTATGATACTACTTTATGGTATGAGAACATAAAATATATTTTGTGTTATTATTAATTACATTTTATGATACTACT
>JAPKLY010000047.1:715687-853353 GCA_026898435.1 Prunella vulgaris
AAAGTGATAATTCATTTATTATATAAATAATTTTAATTTATAAAATAAACAAATGGGACAAGTTTCCAGGAAAACAAAATTAAATTAAAAAAAATTTAACAGCATCGTTTAAAGTTCCAACACTATTTAACCTAAAAATATAGAAAAAATAGAGAAAAAAAATATATTGGTTGACCTAAAAAATGGAGAAAAAAAGAAAAGAAATTGAATCAGCCTATTTACGGGAGAAAAAGAATGAAAATAAACGGTGTCGTATGTGACCACAATTTAATATTTTTTTCCAATTAATTTTGTTTCAATTAGACTTCAAGACAGCATGACTGTAAGTTGTGCTTGTCTCATTACCTCTTTTCCAAATATATATTTTTTTTTTTAATCACTGAACTAAAAATTTATACTAAGCCCAGAAAAAAGCCCCACATAATTTAATGGAAAATGCTTTGCTTAAAAATTGACACAGAACATCAGTATTTTGGTGTCTGGCTGGGGTAGAGAGGACGTATTTCAGAAATAAAGATGTATACTATATTATTTATTCTTTTAAATAAGATAATTATTATCTTATTTAATTATTATTTTTTATCTTATAATTCTCTTTCTTAATTAATCTCATTTTTAAAAAAAATAGTTAAGACAATATAATTACTATTGAAGAAAAGTTATTGAACATATTTAAAGATAAAGAGTTACAAATAATTTATCCCATTGAATAATTTAAAACCAAGGTCCCTGGATGGTTTGAGAATAATTATTGTGATAAAGGCTATAAATTTGTATTTTAAAGAAATATCAGCATGTTAAATGGACCACAAATAATCTGCAGGTTGTTGAGCTTTAAATTTGTGATGTTGCAGCTCCTGTGATTAATGATAATTTATTTAAAAATCTACATTAGTACACATCATTTTATTTTTATGTATGTTTGCTTTATTTCATTCATAAATGATAAACCTTTAATGATGACACCACTGTTTCCCTAATCTCACACTTAATGTTATATATATATATATACTAAAAAAATTATCTCACACTTAATATTACATTTCCTTAAACAAAAAAATACTACTCCATCTCGAATTGAATTTCATATTTTATTGAACATGTGTTTCAAAAAATATAATAAATACTACTTTCTCTGTTCCTCAAAAATTTGCACACTTTCCCTATTTGTTCCACATAAATTTACACACTACTAAAAAAATATACTCCCTCCGTCCCAGAGGAATTTGCAGGTTTTCCTTTTCGGAACGTCCCAAAGGAACTTGCAGACCCAAAAAAGGAAACTCTTTTATAAACTTCACCCTCACAATATCTACATATTTACACAAAATGTCATTATTTTTTTACTTTTGGGCCCACATTACACTCAATCCAACTAACTTTTTCACTTTTTACATATAATTTTACCAAATTAACCCTCAAAACACTATTTTTTTTACTTTATTCTATTTTCTTCTTAATTTGTGTGTCCCTCCTCCCTTGCAAATTGCTCTGGGACGGAGGTAGTATTAATTTGCGTGAACACTCACAAGCAAATACACATATTTATCAATATGCCACTATTTTATATATAATACATATTTTCCTTAAAAAATGTGTCGTCCAAAAACTTGACTAGCGATTTGTGTTCGCACACAAATGCACTTTCTTACAAGTGTATAGGATCGTGTAGTGGTAAGCTGACCAAGTTATAAATATTGAATCAACGGGAGGTAATTAGACATTCTAATTCTACAATGTGTGCGTGAATTTTGGAATAAAATAACAAGAATAAAATTATAGAATTTAGTTTCTATCTACCTACAAAATTAAGCAAAAATTGTAAACTAATAATATAAACTAAAACCTGCATGACCGAGGGAATACACATTAAAATCTATGCTAAAGTAACATGACAACAATAAATGAAAAAGAGAAAACAATATATTTTTTTAATAAATAATTCATATTGTTACCACATTATTTTTCCACAAATATTGATATGTGTGAACTGTGAAGGTTGTTTTCCCATTGCCATGACCAGGCACAGGACTGAGTTGTTATGTATAGGGGCCCCACAACACCCCAACTAATTATTCGTTCTAGGCTAACTTTCCAGATATTTTTTCCTTACCATACTTCTTAAAAACCTCTTTTCATATCTACCAACTAGGGCTGGCATACCGTACCGTACCGGTCATACCGTACCATATCGTATACCGTACCGAAATTTTCGGTATGTATTTTTTCATACCGATACCGTACCGTATACCGTACCGAACATTCGGTATACCGTACCGTACCGAAATGTCGGTATATACCGGTTCCTATCGACATACCGGATGTATCGGTATACCGATTGTATCGGTATACCGGTTGTATCGGTATACCGAAATATCGATTCATACCGAAACCTGTGCATATACCGAAATTACATAAAAAAAATATGAATAATAAAAATACAAAATACTAAAGCAACTCTTGTTCCAAAAGTCCAACCCAACAAATTTAAAAACACAATCATGTCCCAAGAAAATATTAAAGTATTACAATCCATAAATCATAATCAAATACATAACATAAATCATTTCAAATCCAAATCTCTAGCATTCCAGAACCTGCAAACGAAATCAATTAAAAACGTTATAAATAAAAAGTTTGACATATATAATAAAAATATATAAAAGAAAAAGATGATTACCCATAGTCCATAGATATCACTCTTTCAATTTCAAACTCCCAAAGCATGTTGAATATAATAACTCAATTCCTATAAAATCACCAATTTAAAAAGCAAAGTGAAACAAAAATTTGAAAATATTCAATGTTCTTATCATTTAGCAAGAAACAAATATACTACAAATGACACTTAAAAATAATAACATCATTCAAAGTTGGGAAATACTTACTTCTTAAGAAGAAAACTGGGCAAGTGCTTGAGAATAATCTTGAATGACATTTGTAGCTGTTAACATGAATAAAACAATTATCAATATAATTCATATTTTATTTAAGAAATAAACTAATCATAAACAAACTCTTACTCTTTTCAAGTTCTTCAATCTCCTTGTACAACTCAAGGTCATCATCGGTCGGATCCTTGTAGAAGTTCATCTCTTCTGCTTTTAGCCAATCACTAGTGCACACCAATGCTTCTACCATTTTCGGATTCAAACTAGATCGAAAAGGATCCACAACCCTTTTGCCCAAACTAAAAGCAGACTCACTCGCAACGGTTGAACTTGGAATTGCAAAAATATCTTTGACAATAAGCGAGAGGATTGGATACTTAGATGCATTTACCTTCCACCACTCCAAAAGATTGAAAGATGGAAGACGTTTTTCATAATCATCGGCCAAGTATCTATCCACTTCATTACATATCACTCTAAGTTGCTCTTGTTCACGTTGGGCATCCGCCGATTCAAACAACTCATCACAAAGACCGCCACCACCGGTACTAGTACCATCTACAACATCACCCTCCATTTCCACATTTTGTTTCTGACCATGCAAGACATCGTACATCAATTTATACTCCAACCACAAAGTTCCCAAGTTTCTTTTAATCATATCAATGACTTTTTGTACCCTTTCAAGAGTACCTCCCAACTTTCTAACACTAACTTTGATAATCTAAAGCTTGTTTCTTGGATCCAAAACATTTGCAATAAAAATCATAGGATTCATGTTATCCCAATTCCCCCAATACTTATCAAATTTCAGCTTCATTGCACGTGCAACCATTTGAAGAGTTTCATCTGAACCATCACTACTTTGTTTCTCAATCTCAATTTGTAATGCAATCATTGTTTGATAAATCAATTGAGAAGTAGGAGTTTTCGATGCACTTAACTCCAAAGTAGCATCATAAAACTTCTTCAAAAAGTGCACAAAAGCTTTTGCATTATCCCAATCTTCCCCAATTGGAGGTCCTACCCTTTCTTTCCCCTTTTCATTTTTTTCACGAAAATAACTCATAAAAGGCACCCATTCTTCACTCATTCTATCAAACACCCTTCTATACTTCAAAGCAACTTCAAGCATTTTATAAGTGGCATTCCATCTAGTTTTGACATCCATAGGCACAGTTGATGTGCTAGCAAACTTGGCTAGCACAGCAAACTCTTTAAATTTATTCAATCTTGAAGGGGAAGAATGAATAAAATTAACTGCATTCCTAATGGATTTAATCGATGCATTAAGTTCTTTCAAACCATCCTTAACAATTAAGTTTAGGATATGACATGCACACCTCAAATGCAAGTATTTACCCTCAAACAACAATGAATTTTCACATCTCATTCTTTTTTTCAAGTAATCAATAGCAGTATCATTTGAAGAAGCATTATCAACTACTATTGAAAACACTTTTTCTATCCCCCACTCCCTCAAACAAACCTCAACCACTTTACCAATTTCTTCCCCAACGTGACTAGTGATTTTTGTGAAGTTAATGATCCTCTTATGCAATTTCCATTGACTATCTAAGAAGTGAGCTGTGATAACCATGTAATTTATGTTTTGAATGGATGTCCATGTGTCAGTGGTGATACTCACTCTTTGGCCACTAATTGCACTTCGTATCTTAGTTTTCTCCACTAAGAATAAATCAAAAATCATACCTGCAACTTTTTTTCGACCGGGGATTTTGAACCTCGGTTGTTACTCGTGCACAAGACTTACGAACCCCCTCCCTTCAACAGCTCGAAAGGACACCTCATCACAAACCACGTACTCAACAACCTTCAATTCACATCGTTTTTGATTAAAAGTGTGAGCAACCAAAGCACTTCCTTGCCCCATGCTCTCATTTGTCAAGACAGACTGACTATTCACCTTGGCACTCTCTTGGTGTAATGGACTTAGCATACACCTGTTCACTAAGTGGTTTTTTAAGCCACTAGTGCTTCCACCCAGCGTAGGGATCTCAGTTTGACAATAGTTACATACCCCGTACGGCTGCATGCTCCCATCATCTAGTATTCGAATCTTCTTTTCACAATGGTACCAATACTGACTCCTAGGAGCTGTGGGAGGCTTTGAATCTTGTTTTGCTCGTTTCCGACTAGAGGTCTCACCATGTGTATCTGGAGGCTTTGAGTCTCTATTTGCTCGTTTTTGACTAGAGATCTCTTCATGTGTATCAGTATCTACTGTATTTGGTGCATCAGTTGGAGTTGTTGGACTTGGACTTCGCAACGAGTAAGAAGATTCAGATTCCATTCTGAAAAAATTAGCAATGAAAAAATCAGTATATTCAAATACAATTTATCACCTAATAATTCATTAAATCTCATAAAAAATTAGCAAAATATCTTTTCAATTAGTTTTGTTTTATTTTGAAAAGAGATTGCAGCCTTTTTATCCTAATGAGGATCATGCCAATTGAAAGTATTACTCCAGGGAAAGGATTTTGACGCATCAGTGGTAAATAGAGGCTTATAATCAGCTCTTATCCTATATTTTCTAAAAATATGTCAAATCCTAAAATTTAATGTTGGAGACCCCTTGGAACTTATAGATTTATTTTTAAGACAACTTTATCAAGTCATTATGTTATTTATGAAGGCAACAATTCGATCATTCATCAACAAGACTATAAATTGGTGGACAAGACAACAGATCCAACAAAGTTGAGAAAAGTGTAGAAAATACCTTAGTCGTGGCGTCGGAGAGCAGCGTGTGGCTGCGTCGGTGCTGCGTCGGGGCTGCGTCGGTGCTGCGTCGGGGAGCGCGTCGGTGCTGCGTCGGGGAGCGCGTCTGTGCGTCGATGCTGCGTCGGTGCGTCGGGGAGCGCCGGGGCTACGTCGGGGCTGCGTCGGGGAGCGCGTCGGTGCTGCGTCGGGGAGCGCGTCGGTGCTGAGTCGGGGAGCGCGTCGGTGCTGCGTCGGTGCGTCGGGGAGCGCCGGGGCTGCGTCGGGGAGCGCGTCGGTGCTGCGTCGGGGAGCACGTCGGTGCTGCGTCGGGGAGCGCGTCGGTGCTGCGGAGCGCGTCGGTGCTGCGTCGGGGAGCGCGTCGGTGCGTTGGTGCTGCGTCGGGGCTGCGTCGGTGCTGCGTCGGGGCTGCGTCGGTGCTGCTTCGGGGAGCGAGGTGCTGCGTCGGGGAGCGCGAGGATCGAAGCAGCGTGCGTCAGCGTGGGGAGTGGAGGAGCGACAGGGCGCCGGAGGTTCGGAGCAGCACGGGGGCGCCGGAGGTCCGGCGGAGAAACGTCGCCGCCACAGCAGGTTGAAGGAGATGAGCGGAGCGGCCGTTTGTGACTGTGAATAAATGAAGATAGGGTTTCAAATCAAAGTTTGTATACCAACAAGGCAACAATAATTGAACGGGTTTCAAATTTAAGAATTAAAATAATATTTTTAATAAATTAATTTATTAAATAATATATCGGTATATTTCGGTATATACCGAAATACCGAAAATATGCGGTATACCGGAAATATTTCGGTATACCGGTTTATACCGAAAATATTTCGGTATTTCGGTATATACCGGTATACCGAAAATTTTAAAATCTCATACCGATACCGTACCGAAAATTTCGGTATGGTATCATACCGTACCTAAAATTTCGGTATACCGAAAATTTCGGTAAATTTAGTATTTTTCGATATGATAAGTACGGTATACCGGTATTTTCGGTATTTGCTCCACCCCTAACTCAAACAAGGCCCGAGTGATAAAGGAAGTCAAATTAAATTGAAAGGCACGTTTAAAATTAGTGAGAGCGGAGGGGGTCAAATTAATAGCCGAGCAGAGCTACTATCAATTACTTGTGGGGCCCAACGTCGACATCACTTGAGCCACAACTCATTACTCCCCCGTAGGCTTTGTTTGGCACCATCAACTAATTTTTTAAACATCCTCATATTCTCAATTAACTTTTTTTTTTTTTTTAAATAACGATTTCACAGAAAATGCATTCTTATTTTTATTTTTAATTTTCAATATCAGTATAGAGGTACGTGAGCATTTAGTATAGTTATTCTGAGAAAAAAAAATTATAGTAAAAGTTATAATTATTTGCAAATTTTTTTAAGTGAATAAAAAAATTTAAGGAGACACTAGAATCATGTATATATAAATAGAAGCATACTCTTGTAACTCTTAATTATAAAATCTAAAACATTAAAAATAATAGAGTAACTTTTGTAACCAGGTGAGCTAACTCACCTAGCCACCGGGCTCCTCACTTGAGTGAGTGACCTGGGTTCGGTTCCCTTTGGGAATGAATAGGAGGGAGTTATAAGGTTGACTTGGAGAATATGGGTGTATAAAGACTTTGTGAACTGACTTCTAACTACTAACCACTAACATTTACCTATAAAAAAAAATAGAGTAAGTTTTGTGTGAGTCTGTCCATGTCATGAAATTTGTATTTATTAATAAAAATTATTATTTTTAAAAAATTATAAAGTTTTAATAAGATGTAAGAATATTTTTTTTGATAAGTGATATGTCTCATATAATTTTTTTCTCAAAAGAATAACATTCAAATTTTATTTTACAAGCAAATCTAGGAGCTTATAAGTTATAATCATTTATTTTTATTTTTAAAAAAACATCATTTCTTATATTCATCCACATTGGTACTGCAATTTTCTAGATCAAATGTTAAATGGATAGCTTAAGTAGTTAGAGTATCACTATCTAAGATCTTGAAGTTTTGGGTTTGAGACACGGAGAGAGAAAATTTATTCACTTTTATGCCCTTTTATAGAGATTGTGGTTCCGACTATGTTGCAGTTCTGGAGTGCAGTTTCAGATAATCTCTCTTGTGGTGGTTACAATTTCGATCTATAGCAAAACGAAAGGATATGTCATATACACGACGACAGAAAAAATTATTATAATTAATTATCTTTCAAAAAAAATTCTATACTAATGAATTTAGAGTGCCAAAATTTTATCATAATAAATATTCAACTGTAAGTACAACATAAAAACAAAAAATTGCACACTAGTGTTGTACTTTATAATTGAATACATTAAGTGGTCGCTTGATTGAGGGTAATGAGGGTGGGAAATGAGAATAAATGTAGATTAATGAGGATTCATTCTCATTATTAGCGTTTGATATTATTTATTGTACGTGAATAAGATCATAAAAATAGATTAGGAAAAGGGTAATCAATAATTCCATGGTAATTACCCTATTAATGATACCATTATTATTCCCATTTTAAATTTATATCAAGCGCCCCTAAAATAATATGCAATAAAATATAATTGAAACATGTAAATTAGGTTATACTTAAAATGTTAAATAAAATGTATAAATTATACTGCTCCCGTCAATAAAAAAAATATATAACATAATATAAATTATACTATTCCTTCTCATCATGAACATTCTGAATTTCATACATATATTGACATGAACATACATATATAACAAGTTCTTATTATACAGGTATGTTGCAAGAAAATTAAGAACATATCAAAATATATGAATAAAAAAAGTCAATAACATAATATTTTATAATATATTATTATATAAGTATGTTAAAAGAAAATTAAGAATATATCAAAAAATATATTATTAAAATAATAAAAACATTGAATTTATATATACGTGTATTAATGAGTTATAATAGATATATGTGTCTGTGTGATTTCTTGAATCTAACATATACGTATATCAATGACTTACACATGCACAACGTATATATAATATTGCGGTAAATAAATTAAGTACTTAAAAAATATGCACACATGCCTATTGCATATACAATATTATGTTCTATAGCATCTTTGGTTCTAGAATTATAAATAACTTACGGTAAAATAACATACGATATGTATGGTCAGACACAATTATTTTAATATGAACCTGCAATTAAAATAGAATATAATAAAATAATATTAGAATATTAAAAACATTAAAAATACAAATAAACAATTCAAACATCAAAATTTTAAATCAAATAAATCTGCAATTGTAGCAATCAAACATTACCTAAAAAATCATGAAATTGTGTAACAGTAGAAAAAAAAAACAATTCGAACATAAAATTTTAAATCAAATAGATCTGCAATTATAGCAATTAAACATTACCTCCAAAAGAAAACCACAAAAATTGTGTAGCAATAGTGTTGATATGGCGAACTAACACTATCGACGTGGGGCAATTACGCAAGGCTTAGCAGGTCGCCAGGACCCACCAGGATCCTGGAAGATGCGGAGCTCGCCCACATGGAGGTAACCTACAAGCGGAGCTCGCCCAGAGCTCGCCTATTATCCCTGGGAAGGTCTCGCCGAGCTCCCTCATCGCATAACGTCCGTGGGCCGCACAAGGCACCAGAGCTCGCCCTGGAGCTCGCCCAAACCGCCTAGGCTCATCTCCGAAGCTCACCGACGAGCTCGCCTATCAGTCGAGTAGAACTCCGATGGTGTGCTCTTTTTCCCTCCGTCCGGTTTATCCACAAGGGTGGTTTACGGCGAGGTTTTTAATGAGGCCCATCTGGTCTAGGGCATAGTAGTAGGATGAGGTATGATAAAGGGAGCAGTGTGAGAGACCAAGACGAGGGTAAGGAACCCTCGTCAACACCGGAAGCCACATAGGCTCGTAAGGTGCCGTCTCACACTCGCACGCCTATAAATAAGACCTCTCTTGTACTATTCACACAATGCTCACAATTCTGAAAATCAATACAACCTACGCTGCAATATTTCTCTCTCTAAACTCTCCACTCTCCCTCCTCATATTTTACATCCAAGAACACAAATTCTTGGATTATTGTTTGATAGGATTAACATGATATAAAGCCACATAAACAAACATCGATTAATAAATTCTATCAACAAATAGGAAAAAAATTATTTCAACAAATTATTAGATGTAAAACATGAACCTGCAAAAAAAATTCGAACATAAAAAGATAAATAAATAATTTCAATATCAGAATACGATAAATAAGAATATCAAAAGAGAAATAAGAAGAAGTAATGAGACGCAAGAAAAAAATAAAGTTAAAAGATGAGAATAATAATATTTATGGAGTTGAATTTATAGAAGTTTAAATAATAAGATAAACAGTTGAGATTAAAAAATTAGATATAAGATTTGATATTATAAATATATTTATAAGATTTATATAAGATATATATATTTATAAAATATCAAAATGTACGGTCAAAATTAAAACACTTAAATTATAAGGTCGAAATTAATTTTTAATGCTAGAATTAATGAGAATAAAGGAATTTTGAAATCGAGTATTCTGGTTGATTTCATAATTTCATCTTTATATAAAGATAAGATAAGATATACTATCTCCGTTCCATAGGAATTTACACACTTTCCTTATTTGGATGTCCCACACAAATTTGCACACCACTAAAAATAGAAGCATTGATTTACGTGCACACTCACAAATATTTACACATATATCACTACTTTATATATAAAACTATTTTTTCTTAAAAAATGTGTCGTCCCGTAGGAATTTATTCCTACGGGACGGAGGGATTATATATATATATATAATTCTTCCGAGATAAATGACTTGGTAAATAATGACTTAGTGGCCGTGTAAACATCCCTCAACTAAAGTCAACCATTAACCTCGTGAGAAAACATGCATGCCCAACTCTTTTCTCTCTCATGCTAAAAATAAATGGCAACTAGTGAACGACTACTTCGGTACTTCCTTGTGGTGGATTAATTCCACAGTTTGCCCATCATATATACTTATCCTCCATTTTTCTATAGTATTCTAATATTACTAAATTCTCAAATTATAACACTTTTAATCTTAAACATAACACTTAATATATGCATAATTATTTTAATTTAATTCCTTAGTATTATATCCAAAAATTATAAGCTAAATATCCACAAAACAAATTCAAATTAAATCTCTTAATATTCCATAAAATCAAATAAATCACATTATCTCTTAATACACTTAATTTGACCAAAATATTTGATTTCTCCACATAACACCTTCACTTGGTAATTACACTCTCTTGATCCAAAATAATAGGCCACTATGGTAACTCAATAGAGACAGTTTTTTTATTTTATGCTACTTACCAAAATATTTAATTAATTCATTATCTTAATAATCAAATGGCTGATCAAGTAAGTAATGAAGAATTGGTCTGGTAACAAACTCCATTAATTTTCAATCCTAGACGTAACTTAAATCAATTCTTAATTACATTCAAATAAACTTAAATAAAAATCTAAATCCTTAATTAATAATCACTGATTTGACCGTGTAACACCTTGCTAACCACTGAAAATTCGCCCTTATTAATCAAATAAACACTTAATAATTAAATCCTAACAAACTCCTTGAATGACCATTTTACCCTTCCTAAAATTAATAAATATTAAATACTAATTTTTTCAATTTAATTTCTACAATAAACACTTAATAAAGGGCCCAATTAACACTTTTCATGACCAAAAATAAAAAATTAACACTTAATTTAACTTAATTCGACTTATTAGACACTTAATTGATTCTTTTCTAATTTTAGTCCTCTAACTTGAACACCTTAAACTATAGCTCAAAATAAAATTTCAAGAATTTATTTTCGATTCTCAAATTCTCAAATCGGCTTTGCCAACTTAAATTTATTTGTCTCCCTCGAGAAATTTATATTAAGGCTAAGGCGCAATCACATAAATCGGCACACAATTTAACTTTAAACCAAAACTGCAACTTATTATAAACCATAACTTGAATTTATTTAAGTTGAGTGTTACATTTGTCGTCACAAATTTGATAATGATGCATAAACAAGGGAACCACTATTATTTTGATTGATTATTTAAATTTAGTTATGTATCATTATCATATTCGTAGTAAACATATAAATTTGTCCACAACGATTAACATGTAGTTATTTTCTAATTATATGCATATAATATGGATACTTTTTCAGTAAATCAATCTCTTATTATATGTACATTAATTAACTTACACTCTTCTAAATCTCCTTTCATTTTATATATTGTTAAAAAAAATACACAAATTTAAAAAAAAAAAGTCATTTAAATTGCAATAAATGTATGTACATCGTGACTATTTTATCCTTTTTTTATTTATTTACATTAATATTAATGCTTATTATCACAAAAATAAAAAAGTAAAATGATAAAATTGTGATGTTATATTTAACTTAGAATAACAATTATTTTAAATCAAAATATCTCTTCTAGAAAAATAAATAAAATGCAAAATATTATGACAAATAATTTTATCTAAAATTGTATAAAAAATTTAACTAACAAATATGTGATCAAAAGTATAAAAAATCTAATTAGGATTCAGGAGTATTAAAATTTGAGTTAGAGGTTCATTACGGTTTGAGTTATCAACAACTATTAAATTTTTTATTATTTAAATTCATATCTAAGTAAAAAATAGTAATATAACATTTAAGTTTAAAATATTAAGGGTTAATTCTATTAAAATATTTTACTCAACTTTCAATTTAATTCTAGATTTTACGATTATAATTAAATAACACAACTTTTAAAAAAAAATTATTCGATACATTTTTTGTTTTGTGTTGGAGATATAAGGTTGAAATCAAATTTTGTTTTTAAAATTTTAAAATTGATTCTTATTCGAAAATTAATTTTAAAGAATCATCACTATTACACTCTACACCTACATTAAGTCCTATAACTTGTCTTTATTTTGAATTTGATTCTTTGAATTACATATTTTGATATTGATCATGTAAGTTTAAAATATTTAGATTTTGGTCCTTTTACGAACTTACACGACCAAAATATTTTGGATTAAAATTTGATTTTGGTCCTGTAAGTTCGTGAAAGGACCAAAATCTAAATATTTTCAAACTTATAGAATCAATATCAAAATGTGTAATTGATATGGACCAAATTAAAATTCTCAAAATTAAATAATAATTCATCAATTAAAAAGTATTTATATTTTCATATAAAATATACTCATTATTCAAATCTACTAACTTACCCAAATAAAAATGAGCGGATCTCTTGTAATTTCGAGTTCATATGAATTCGTATCATTGTTATATATAATCAGTATCACTGACATTCACATATACTATTACTGTTATATAAATATATTTAATTTTTTTTAACAATGATAGTACATATACATATCAGTGATAGTAAATATATATACAACAATAATAATAAATATATATAACGATGATAATTGACAAAACTGATATTGTGAACTCGAATTCACATTAATTTTTATCCATAAAAATTAGTCGGTAAGAGTAACATCAAATTAAATGCTGATAAATGATAATGTAGCCTTAATTGATAAGGAATGACTTATTTAGGTCTACAATAACAATATTCCGACTCAGATTAAAAAAAAAAACCAAAAAACCTTCACTAGTTAATTATGTAACCAGATAGTAATAAATAAACCTCGATTCCTCTCAATAAATAGACAAAACGCGTTACCGATTAAGGCCATATTTTAAATTTTAAAAAACCAAAAAAGAATATAAACATTTAATTACAAATTGCCAACCCAAACATTCCCTTAATCTCATGGTTGAAAAAAGACAACACTGTTAAATCAACGAAGCAAAGGCTGTGTCTGTGTGTGTGCTGATTGACGCTTCAAATTGCGCTGAATTATTGAAGTCACACCTGTTTCAATCTTCCACACACTCTGAAGAATCACTGATCTTTTTTTGGTTCCTTTTCCCCTTTTTTTCGCGTGCATTTTCTTGCTTGCTTTTTGAGTGATTTGAAGTGAATTTTGCTTTTCGCCGGAGAAAGTTGAGGGAAAATGGCCGGCGGTGGGGAAGGGGAAGGAGTGAGTTTGGAGTACACGCCGACGTGGGTGGTCGCGGCCGTCTGTACTGTCATCGTCGCTATTTCTCTCGCCGTCGAGCGCCTCATTCACTACCTCGGAAAGGTCTGTCGTTTCGCATGCGCTTCTCTGTTAATTTATTATTGCGTTTGTGTTGCTTTGTGAATGTGGACTGTAATTCAGACGGATAAAATCGTTTTTGTTTTGATTTGAGTTGATGGAAGAAAGTGGAAATGCTGATTTTTGTTTTTGTTGTTTGGATTAAGTTGGTGCTTTTATGATTTCGTGCTTAGGGAGGAGTTGGTTTCTTTGTCCTTCGATTTTTCTTTTATTTCTAATCACTTCTGAAATCTGTGGGATGCTCTTAAATTGTTGTGGAATACGTGCAGTATTTGAAGAAGAAGAACCAAAAGCCACTTTATGAAGCCTTGCAAAAAGTTAAAGAAGGTGATTTTTTATCTGTTTTTGCGAATTCTTTCTTAGTTTTCCTTGCATGTGATCGATCTATATCTCTGTTTTCCTGAGACGAGACACTATAATCGTTATGTGTGTGTGTGTGCGTTTTTTCCAAGAAGAGAATTTAGATTTAGTTTTCCCCAAATTCTGATATGATTTTCTTTTTTCTTTTTTTATCTGATGGGCCAATTTTGGGCGGAAATAGAGCTGATGCTATTGGGGTTCATATCACTTTTATTGACTGTATTTCAAGCCCGTATAGTCAAGCTTTGTGTGTCTCCTGATGTTATGGAACACCTTCTTCCATGCTCATTGTCTTCCAAACCTTCTGGTGGAGAAGGATCTCACTCTCCCCCCGAGGCGAGTTCACACCGGCGGTTGCTAGCTGAAGAAGTTGCTGCTAAGGGTTACTGTGCTGCAAAGGTTATTTTAACGCTCTTTGGTTTATTCTATTTTGTTTGAGCTGTGAATTTGTTATGTTCGATGATGCATTAGCTTAAAGTCTTTTTCTTTTTGTGCTGTTGAAAGCATGTATTTATGGTCTTAATATTGTTCACCTGGGGAGGTTCCAGTTCTTCTTGTGGTTCATTGAGGCACAATTTTTATGTTTTACTTCTCTTCTGTTTGATTGTGACTTGGGGATATGGAACCATCACAAGCCACTAAATAAGTGTGTGCATGGATGTTGTACCAATTATCTTTTACTGGGTGTTTTCCGACAAAAGCAGATTAAATGTAAATGCTCTTTACCATGTTCATTAATTGCACCTAAGTGTGCAAGTGCTTTTACAAATTAATTAATGGTGAATCCTGGCAGTTCTAAAGGTGGAAAAAAATGTTGATAAAGTTCGAATAAAAAAATTTGCTGTAGTTAAAAGACACTAACCTACTTGTAGCTTTTTATTTTATGCACATCTCTTCCTTCATATTATTACCATATAATTGTATTATGATTCCATGTATACAGACGTGCATTTATTTACAGGATTGCACCTTATATCTTGGAAAAACTCTATAAGCGATGGTTAAATTGTTTCATTGTTTTTATCTGCAGGACAAGGTTCCTCTGTTATCTCTTGAAGGATTGCATCATCTACACATCTTTATCTTTGTTTTAGCCATTGTCCATGTGACATTTTCAGTTCTTACTATAGTGTTTGGAGGAGCAAGGGTGAGTCTTGTACTGGTTTCACTTTCTTATGTACATGCATCTAATCCTTTCTACAACATTGTGATAGTTTTTAGAATTATGTATAGATTCGGCAATGGAAGTATTGGGAAGACGCTATAGCAAAGGATAATTATGATACGACAAATGGTATAGTTTCACTTCCCTTCTGCGCATACACTTAGCACTTGTTATACAGAAAATTTTAGCATGAGATGTTCTCAAGCTCATGACATACATATATATATTTATATATATATACTATGGTTGTCATAGCATGAATGTGTTGGATAAAATAAGAGGATATAATTTCATCATTCACTTCACAGAATGAATGAATTAGATTTAGAACCAAAGTATTGTTTTTATGAAAAATAACAAACTCTATCTTCTTTTATCTCAAATCTAGTCATGAATTACATTGTGCAGTTCTGAAACACAAGGTCACGCATGTGCATCAACACGATTTCATCAGGACGCGTTTTACAGGCATGGGGAAACGTTCTGCCCTAATTAGTTGGCTGGTAAGTTAAAGTTGTCCTTGAGAAATTAAAATTTTCTTTTTGGTGTTAATAATGCAATGCATGAAAGTGAACTCCAATTCACTGACGTAATCAGAGTGATTTTAAAGCTGTCCCTAACATAGTATATATGACTTCTATTTCCTTATATTCCTTTTTTAATAAATAGATAGGGACTGCTAAAAGCTGACTTCTCCTTTTGATATATTTCAGAAATCCTTTTTCAAGCAATTCTATGGGTCTGTCACTAAGTCAGATTATGCAGCTCTCCGACTAGGTTTTATAATGGTATGCTACTCGGTTTAGTTCTGCTTAATATTTTCTCCGTGTTTCAGTTTTTTTAATTTAGGTTGTGTATGGCTAATAATATCAAGCTGTTCTTTCCCGTAGACACATTGCCGAGGAAATCCAAAGTTTAATTTCCACAAGTACATGATTCGTGCTCTAGAAGATGACTTTAAGATTGTTGTTGGCATAAGGTAATTGAATATTGAGGAGATGAAATATTTTGATACTATTGAAGTTCACTCATAAGTCATAAATTAGTGTGTAAATATTGCTTTTCTTACTAGTTGACAGGTGGACTAATATCTTCTGTTATTTGTTGCAGTTGGTATTTGTGGGTTTTTGTCGTCATCTTCTTGTTGTTAAACATTAATGGTATGCCATTTCTATTTACAGCCCTATATATATATGTTGCCTTGACTCTATGCAACTCTTATTAGAGTGTGATATATTTTTATCTTGCAGCATCCGTAAGTTGGTATAATGGTTTTGGTCTCCATGTCAATGGAGCCCTCTGCTCCATCTTCCAAATATTAATTGGGAAATTTTACCTTTCTCTTCATTTATAAAAGCGAAATATACACTTTCTTGATTGTAGGTAGATCTTGACGTCTCATCACTAACTATTTCCAAAAATAATTTGAGTTTAAAATTAATAAACCTGTATTTTAATGCTTTTCTGTTATATTTCTTATTCCACATATTACTATATATATTTCACATGTTTCTTGTTGGGGATGTGAACTGATCTGATCACTTCTTTTGTTCGCCTCCAATGTTTTTTCATTTCTAAAATTATTAATGTAGTGTCTATCAATTTTAGTTTAGCTTTTATTGGGCCATTACTGATCGCATCCAGTGCCTTTTCATTTCCAAACTTATTTATGTAATCTTTTCAATTTTGATTTAGCTTTGACAAGTCAATTTTTCTGGTTGCAGGTTGGCATACTTACTTTTGGATTGCTTTTATTCCTTTTATTGTGAGTATCTCTACGACCTATCACAATGAATGTTATGTGCATACTACATTTCTCTTTCTCCTTTTCTAGCTTTTCAGTTACACATGCATATATAAAATTGTAATTACATTTATGACATGATGATTATTTCATTCTGCAGCTTCTGCTTGCCATTGGCGCCAAGCTGGAGCACGTCATTAGCCAGTTGGCTCATGAGGTAGCAGAGAAACATGTTGCTATTGAAGGGGAATTGGTTGTGAAGCCGTCTGATGAACACTTTTGGTTTGGTCATCCCTACATCGTTCTTTTCTTGATTCACTTTATCCTTTTCCAAAATGCTTTTGAGATAGCATTTTTCTTCTGGATATGGGTGAGTTTATGAAGAAACCTTTCGACTCTAGATGTTCATTTACCTTCCATTTGTTAAAACACCATAATTGTTCTCAGGTTCAATACGGCTTTGACTCCTGCATTATGGGACAAGTTCGATACATTGTTCCAAGACTCGTCATAGGGTAAAAAAATTCATTTTCAGTAATTTTAGTGAAATGTTTCTTATTTTCTTTTTTTAGCTAATCTAATAGCTGTGTGTTTTGTTTGTCAAATTAGTGTGTTTATCCAGGTACTCTGCAGCTACAGTACATTACCACTGTATGCTATTGTTACACAGGTAATCCAGCTACATTGCCTTCAAAATCTTGGTGAAAACTTGATGAATTATCTCCCTGACTCTTTATTTTTTTAATTCTTTTATTCACAAACAAAGATGGGAACCTATTTCAAGAAATCGATATTTGATGATCACGTGCAAGCTGGGCTGCTCGGTTGGAGAAATAAGGTCAAGGAGAAGAAAGGGTTGAAAGCTGCACTTGGTGGAGGCTCGACTCAAGGGGGTTCATCCAGCGTTCCATCCGTGGGAATTCAGATGGCCGGGATTGGTCGTAGAGAATCTACTACACCACCTGACATTCAACCAGCTAATGGTTCCTAGGATTCAGTTTACTGTTTACCCTCCCCCAAGTTATTCGGATTGTGATATACGAACGATGTAGCTAAATTAATCGGGGGCTCGTCGATACAAGATTTTTTCTCAGACACCAGTCTGAGCTGAAGCATGAGCAGCAGCTAATGTGATAAGGGAAAGTATATATTATGCATGATTGTTGAAGTGTGTCGAGAGAGAGCATTTTTGGATGTAATTGTTCTTTAATATGAAATTTTGGATGTATACGAGTGTTTGTTATATGATTAATTATCTTATGGACAAAATTATGCAAGTGAATTTATTGATACAAGTTTGATAGATGATTATTCTTCAGGTTTGGAGAATTTTTAAAAGATGGGTTCGTCAAGTCTTATTTATAAAAATAAATTCTCTCATTCAAAATAGAATTAAAAATGAAAGTAGCAATTTTTATTAAATGTTTTATAATAATTCTATTCTATGTTTCTAAGCCAAACTACTATACATATTAACAATAATTTGGTTTGTACTCCTTTTTTTGAAAAAAATCTTGCAAGGAGAATTCAAATTAAATTCTCATTGGGACTTCAAGTGTCTACAAACCATTTAGCATATGCATTTTAATGCACTGCAATTCCATTTTTATTCACATATAAATTAGTGATTAGTGATTTTTAAAATTTTAGGAATATTAAAATTTATGTTCTTTTTGAATTTTTTTAGTAGGGTAAGTGTTAACTTTATGATGTAAGAAGAAAAATGAGACTTGAGTAAAAAATATAACAATTATTGATAATATTATAGGTTTTTTATAGAGGTGTATGATTAGAGTTTTAAAAATTATTTTTTAAAAGTTAAAACTAAAATGAGTTTAAAGATTTCAAAATTGCAAATATTTATAGAGGTGTAGTGTAAATATTCTAAAAATTGTACTCTTACCCCTCTTTATAATAAAAAATAAAAAAGTTATCCTTTTTGTAATTGCTTCATTTCAAAATTTAAATTCTAGTTTTTTAAACCCCCAAAAAAATTGTGTTTGAATGGATTTGAAATTAAAAAAAATTCGAAAATAAAAAAATTTAAAAATTAACGTGTTTCAAATCATATGATTTTGTTATAAATTTAAAATTTATTCAATTTGAACTAAAACCCTATTTAAAATTTATCAATTAAAAATATTTAAATAAATGTGTGAATTTAAAATTTATCCAGTATAAGCCAAGTGATTTCACAATTTTATGTTTCTGTGGTTCAATTTCAATATTATTTTTAATATATACTTTTAACTAGTACAGCTTGAACTTCCATTTTTCATGTGAATTTGTAACGATTTGTTAAAAAATCAAAAATCGATTTCTCCATCATCATAATCATTATCTTTTCCTTTTCAAATTCTAAATAGTTTTAAATTATTTTTATATTTCTATAAGGATAAAAACTGTTTTTATATGAGATTGTCTTATGATATTAGACATTTTACTTATTAGAGAAAAAGTAATAGTTACTTCTAACAAATAATATTATATTTTTTTAAAAGTAGAACTTTTTATTAATAAGTGCATGTTCCATATCATAATATGGTCTCATACAAAACTTACTCTTCTATAAAATATTTATTTAAACTAAAGATATTAAATGAGTTGACTCTAATCCATTAAAATAAAACGCTTGTTGGTACAGACGGACCACTAACAGGCTGTGAAATAAAATTTATTAAATTTAAATTCAAAATATCTATAATATGACACATGATAATTGATACACATAATATATAAAACTAAAATATTATTAATATTAATATATAAATAATATATTGAACATTATAGAATTAAAATCATATCCATCAAGTTTTCAAAAATCAAATATTATTGAAAAGATAACACTATTAATGCTCAATATTACTATTATTTTATATTTTTATCTTTATTAATGCTCAATATCACTATTATTTTTATCTAAAATATATAAAATAATAAAAGTAAATTATCATAAAATTAAATAAAAAAATTAAACGGCTAATAGGACTGACCTTATCCCTACAAGTAGAGATGTTAAACGGGTTGACTATAACCCATAAGGGCCGGTCCTTAACCGTTAGGTGTCTCAGCAGTTCGTTCTCAGTGGATCATTAATAGTCGGGACCTAACTCTAGCCCACGGACTAAACAGGCCACTAACGATCTCGAGCTAAAAAAATTAAAAAAATAAATTTAAATATAAAATACAAAGTCATAATTACAATGTACTATTCAAATATTGTTCATTCATCAAAACATAGTTCACAAAGTCAAAAATTAATAATTAATTCATAATTTAATAAATGTAATCAAACCCTTCAATCTTTATATTAAATCCTTCATTGGACAATGATATCATCGTATCATAATAAACATGTAAAAAAATATAAATTAGTAATTACTTTTATAAAAAAAATTATATATAAAATATAAAATTAATTACTTTAATGATAATTAATTAGGCTAATAATTAATAAAGTTGTAAGTTATTCGTAAGTCTGTTAGATTAGTATTTAGTAAAAAATTCCTTTTCCAATTTAATATAATTATATTATTAATCAATTAATTAATAAAATAAAATATAAATAAGCAGCTAACATGCCAGCCCGTAAAATCGACGGACTAGCTCTTTTGTCTCATTGGCTAAATAATTCAGGCAAAAAAAAATCGATTTTAAAACAGAACCATCATATATTTGGACTTTATCCTAAAAATTTTAGGAGTTAACCAACGGACCCATTATTGCACATCATGTGTTAACATGTTTGCATACAAAGTTCAATCTTATAAAATTTTGGACTAAATGGCATAGAACCAAAATAACCTTTATTTAAATAATTCTAAAAGATACCATCTGTCCATTAAATTATTTCTCATTTTTCTATTTTGTTTATTTACAAAACTTTTTTTCATTTTTATTTGGAAATAACTTACACTCACAATAAAAGTTTGGACTCCAGAGTACTTTCACTTTTTCTTTATTTTATCTATTATTTTAATATAATAATAATTTTTATTAAATTTTATATCACCCCACAAATGGAACAAAGAATGATAGACGAAGAAAGTATTATTTTCAAAGCGTTAAAAAATGGCACCAAACCATCAAAATCGCCTCAATAATTTTACTTGATATGATCGCGTTTAAATTTAAAAGTCACTATATTTACAAATAGGTGCTGTGCAGAAAAAAAATATGCTTCTGTACAAATATTTTGAATTTATTTATAAATATAGTGACTTTCTTGAAGCTATATATAAATCATTCAATTTAAAAAGGAAAAAGGGCAAACTGAACGGTTAATTGGTGGCCCGAACAAAATACGGGTCAAACAGCTGCCGTGTTGAGCGGGTTAGGGCTTTGGGGGGTTTTTGTAAATTAGGGAGAGGGTTTTTCTCAGCTGAATTACCTTTAGAGAGAGGGCCGCCGTTACTCTCTTGAAGAAGAAGAATAAATTTCACTTTCTTCTTCTTCTTCTTCACGTTGGATTGAATTTGGATTTGGATCAGAAATAATCAGTTTGACTTATTGTAAACCGGTAATGGATACCTCGATTCTTTCGTCGCCTGCCGCGGCGACGGTTCCGCCGGCGACCGGTTCGAATTCGGCTGCTGCTGAGCAGTCAAAAGTGGATTATCTAAATCTCCCTTGCCCCATCCCTTACGAAGAAATCCACCGCGAAGCTCTCAGTTAGTGAATTCCTACCCTTTTCTGGTCTTCTGCTGCTTGATCTCTCCTCTGACAGTAAACCTTTACTCTCTATAGTATCTGGGTGCTGTATTACTTTATTGTGAGAGATCATATTAGTTTTTACGTGGGCATTCTGTCTTATTTTTATGGTTTCTGGTGTGTAACTCGAGTTAAATCGATCCGGAAGTAGAAGCAGTTGCTTCATCGGTTATATTTTTGGCTTGTACAAACGACCAGTTAGTGTTTGTGACTTAGATGTCTTGTTGTTAGTCGTCTCATAGTGGCTGCATAAGCTCTTTCATACATTAAAACACATTTTTAAGCAATGTTATGGAGGTGCACATTAGATATCCGTGCAATCTTGATTTAACTTTGACCTTTTCACCGGAAGGCAATTGCATAGAATAGCAAACAGAAAGTGTTCTAGCTGAGCTTGCCGTGTATATTAGTAATACAATGCTAAATTCAGTTTAACATGTCATCTATATAAGGATGTTTTATAAGCTGATTCCATGATATAGCTGCAATTTATGTTAGGTTTACTAAAGAGATTCAGTTACTGATTACGACCATGTGTAATATGACTTTAATTAATTTGGTAAAATTACGTTCTACAATCGGAATGCTAATTTAATTTGTTATTGTTGGCAGTGTCCTTGAAGCCAGAACTTTTTGAGGGAATGCGCTTTGATTTTACAAAAGGACTCAATCAGAAATTTTCTCTTAGCCATAGGTGGCTTCGTGGCTCCTTAACTATATTGCTTTAATCTTTTGTCTTCTCATTTGTTGTAGTATCTCCTAATTTCTTCCGCCTAATTGGTTATATTTTCATCAGTGTGATGATGGGACCTACAGAAATTCCTTCTCAGTCATCTGAAATCATTAAAATTCCCACTGCTAACTATGAGTTTGGTGCCAACTTTATCGATCCAAAGGTGTGGTGCAATTTACCATTAGTTTGTGATTATAGCAGCGTTACTTAATGTAATCATGGAAATATTACTTGGTTCTTTGTCAGTTGATGCTTTTTGGGAGAGTATTAACAGATGGGAGACTAAATGCTAGACTAAAGTGTGACTTGAGTGACAATCTTACGCTGAAAGCCAATGCTCAGGTTGGCATACTATGTCCATCTACCCATTTCCCGAAGTTTTAGAATTGGCAACTGCCTGTAGTCTGTTGCAATATGTGTATTTTGGAAATTAAATAATATATTCGTTCTTGTTTGTAGCTTACAAATGAGCCACATATGTCGCATGGGATGTTCAATTTTGATTACAAGGTAAATTGTGTTAAACTTTTCTTAACTCCTGGTAATAGTTACTTCTTGTTTTCATGAATCTGTTATGCTGTTATGCATAAGGTCACTGCACACACAGTCTCATACTGTTAACTAGTGCACGCTCTGCACTGACCTATCACATGGCACTGCACCAAAATGTGATGCCAGTTACACAGTTTAGTGGATGACGCATAACCGAAGCTAATAGCATTCACTTCACAAATATGTACAGGGATCAGACTACAGGAGTCAGTTCCAACTCGGGAATGGTGGCTTACTTGGTGCAAGTTACATTCAGGTGGATTATTTAATGTCTAATTTGATATTCAAAATTATTGTAGGTATTATGAAATTGTGAGTCAATGATGATTACGTTTATGCTCTTTTTGTAGAGTTTGACTCCTCATTTCTCTTTGGGTGGTGAAGTATTCTGGGCTGGACAACATAGAAAATCTGGTATTGGCTATGCTGCACGCTACAACACTGACAAGATGGTATTATTTTTCTGGAATTTATTTTGCAGTACTAGGCTTTAAGTTTGGTATTATGGGGAAAAAAAACTCATTAGTGTTCTCCATTTCATTCTCTTTAGTTCCTCATTTTCATGCTATTGCATAAAAAACGCCTTTAGGTTTCTGCATGAATATGATTGGCGGTGAATATTTTGCCCAATTTGTTAAGATTCTGCAAACAGACATGCATAGACTCTTAAATTGTTTACTGAAGAGGATAATTTATTGTTTCATTTTTAAGTTCTGCTTATGAGTGCACATATATCTTTATTCATGGCTTATCTCCTGATGTTGAAGGGTTTGTTTTAATGAATAATTGAGCAATATGCTTCTCTATATTGTGTTTGTGCGGGAATTGTATCTGGCCGAGTTAAATGGCCCTAGATTGAAATGATTTTTCACATTTATGTGGTTTAATTCATAAGACCTAGTTGGTTTTAGAATGAAAGAGTTAAAACTTAAAAGAAAAAGACAAGAGGCTTAGGTTTTCCCTAAGTGGTAATACTAGTAGCTATATCTATTTCACTTATAAGTGCACAATGACCATATAATTAATGCAGATGTCTAGGCCTGTCATTTTAATGTGGTAAACTTCTGAAATAGCTGCAAACCAGTTATAACTGTTATGCTTCTCTTTCTTTTCCTTATAGTGGATAGAATTGTGGGGATTGGATGTCATCTCCATGGTTTTCCATGTTGCTTTTCTAATAATGAAAGTTAGACAGAGATTTACAATATGCAAGTACTGATTTCTCTTACTGTGCAGGTCGCAACTGGACAAGTTGCTAGCACTGGTATGGTTGCTCTAAGCTACGTCCATAAAGTTTCTGAGAAGGTATAATTCACAATTTTTGCTGTAATTTTGTAAGTGACATATTAATGTATTTATTGTGTTATAGGCCATTTGATAAATTGTCATTTAACATTCAGGTTTCTTTGGCGTCAGATTTCATGTACAACTATATGTCTAGGGATGTTACATCCAGCTTTGGATATGATTATATCCTGCGCCAGGTAATTAATGTTTGTTCATTGCAAGTTTCGTAGAGACTCCCTTGCTTACTCGTCTTTATTTAGTTTTATCTATTCATCTACTTATTGTATGCTGTGTGTGTGTGCATATGTTTGGTGGTTTAATGAAGCGTGACTCAATTTCGGAGTTTATTTTTGCAGTGCCGTTTAAGAGGCAAGATTGATTCTAATGGAGTTGTGTCTGCATTACTGGAAGAGCGATTTAACATGGGTCTTAACTTTATTCTTTCTGCTGAGGTGAGGTTTAACGGGCTAACTAATCCCCCTTATGCTACTTAATACTATTAACTTCCCCATTTACTCGTTATTTCAACGTCTCAACCTATTATGCCTTGCAGATAGACCACAGGAAGAAAGACTACAAGTTTGGGTTTGGACTCACAGTGGGAGAATAGAATATAAACTAATACTTTTTTTCTCGTGTTTCCATTATTGCAAGAATATGGGGGTGGTGGAGGATGAAACGTCCCCCTCTTTGGATAAGAATCGAAGAATCTGAGTTTAGTTCTTTCTGTGGAGTGACATTATTTGTTGGATAAGCTATCGAAGTCGAGAATCACTTATTAGTTGATTTTGCAGGTTGGGGATATGGATTCTGTACATTTTTTTGACACTTCATGCGTAAGTTGGCGATTTTTTTTTTCAACTTAATTGTGTGGTTGCATTAATAAAAAGACCTATTGCCTTAATTATCTTTGGAGAAAGAGTTCTGATTTCTGAAGTAAATTACACTTTACTATTTTTGCCTGTAAAAGCTTGGATATGTAGGGTAACAGTGAAATAAAGATTTTGAAGGTTAATAGTTCAGAAATACTAAAGTGTGTAAATTTTTGTGAAATAAATTAATTAATGAATTAAAATGAAAAGTAAATAAATTTTTGCAGACGTAGTTGGTCCCTTTTTTTGGTGCTCCATATGAGAAAGTGTAATTGTGTGTTAAATCATTTTTTAGCTAAAACAAACTGCACACACAGAGGACATGGAATTTGAGATGATAATTTGGAATACAAAAACGATCATTTTAACTGGAAATTTTAAAATTCAATCGCTTATCGAAATCAAATTAAGATCCAACTATACTAATTAAATGTAGGTGGCTATTTGACAATTATTATGTCCTGTATTTATATCATTTTAATAAATACAAATAAATTCTATGAACAAGTTTCATAATCTAACTAGACGTACCTATCAATATATTAGTTGTATTCAATAATATTATATACTCTATCCGTCCACGATAAATGGTCCATGTTGCTTAAACGGTCGTCCACAATAAATGGTCTACTTATCTAAATAGGAAAATTTACAATCATTTTTTTTTATATACATATACTCACTTTTACACCTCACATCAAGCACTCTTTTAATAATTAAATATTTTTTTATACTAATACACTCACTTTTACACATCAACTCTTCTTAATAACCGTGAATTGTCAAGGTAGTTCAATTTTAGTGGACAGAGGGAGTATATATTTTACATTGTAGTATTAATAGATAAGTATGATAATATTAACGTGTAAATCTTGTAATATAAATTTCATGTTATGAATGACTATTGCTCCAATAAATTGAGCAGTAAATATGAGACTAGATATTTATGTTTTTTGGGTGATCGTATTCAATTAACTTGTTCGGGTTATTAGCCGATATATGGCATGTTGGGGATTCATTTGGTGGGTTAGTTTCACCCTTTGCATTTTGTAATTGGACACTGTGATTAATGTGGTACAAATTTTAATTAAAAATTGACATTAATTTTAGGGCAAAGTTTTGTATAAAAATAGTTTATGATAAACTTATTATAAACCAGTTTTAAAGTATCAAATATTTAATCATGTGTATAAAAAATCTCATCAGATGTATCAAAAGTTGAAGTCAATTAAATTTTATATTGACTTCAACTATTGATACACTTGATGACTATTTTGATACACTTAACTAAATATTTGATATTTTAAAATAATTTTTATGATAAATTTATCATGAACTATTTTCACACAGTTTTAGTTAGGCATTTAAACTAATACTTTCTTCCTATTTTTTTTTAAAATTTATTCTTTTCATTTTACTCTGTTTTTACTATGAATTTCTCTTCTTTTTTTTGGCAATTTACTTTATTTTTTAAATTCTCATTCTCATTACCTTTTGTTTTAAAATTCTATTTATTTTCTTTTTCTCTATTAGGAAGATGAGATGTAACAGAAGTATGATGAATCCTCATTTCATGTGTTTGAAGAATGGAGTGTAGTACAGAGACAGTAGGTAGGTCACCCTTGTTGGTGAGATATACTACCACAACATCAAACTCAGGTCCTAGACCTCCTAGGATATGCAGGACCAGATCTGAGTCACCAATAAGACTACCTGCTGCTTGCAATTGATCAGCAATAGACCTCATTTGCAACACAAATTCATCCACAGATAGATTACCTTTCTTAAGAGTATGCAGTTGGAATCTGAGATTCAAGGCCTTGGCCTTTGATTGTGAGTGAAACAATTTCTTAAACACTTTCCATACCTGAAAAGTATGGCTGCAATTGCTCACATAGCTGAGCATGAATTCATTAATGGAACTTAGGATCCAGCTGAGAGCAATTCCTTCCTATTCCATTCAATAGTATCCAGTCCACTACTGGATGAGTCATCTGCATGAACTATATCAACAGGAGCAGCGTCACACAACAACACATCATCAAACGAATGTGCTTTCACAGTAGCTAGGATCTGAGACCTCCAGAAAGAGTAATTATTTTTATCCAGACGGATGTGGAGAGTGATGAAGTGATGAAGTTTAGGCAAAGCTGGAGATGTATATGCCATGAAGATATTATAGTTTATGAAGAAGAGATGAAAATGAACTGGAAAAATGTTATGAAGATATGAATATGTTATTAGAATATGATGTGTAAGGCAGTTATGCTGATGAATATGAATAGAAAAACGGTTGGACGAATGAAGATACACAGGAGAGAAACAGTTACATTTATGAAGATATGCAGAAGGAATATGAAGATAAACGAGGGATGAAAAAAAATTAGAAAATGGAACCAACTCAGGATCAAGAGGAAAGATTGACTCAAGATACCATGTTAAAGTTGTGTGATTTCATATTTGATTAATGAGTTCACAATGAGAGGTATTTATACACTTGTGCTACCTTCTACATTCTTAAAAAACAATAGCTAGATAACCACTTAACTAACTCTAGCTAATTAACCGGCTGCATGGACGTGGTGTGTAACAACCTTGAGTGCATGGGTTGTTACAATCAGATGCATATATATATAATAACTCTAATACACACCCTAAAAAAAGAAAACAACTAACACTCACAAAAGTCAATAAAGTACACTTTTTATATTTTATTATTTAACTTTATTTTCACATATTTCATTTTTTTTAATATGCGTGCAACTCAACCTATGAATAAAATATTGGAATGGAGTTAATATAGATATAAATAAAGTGAAATGTGTTGATAGTAGAATTAAAAATATATATATAAATGAATGAATGCTAACCTGAATTAAAAAATATAGGTGTTTAATAAAAAATGATGTGGAGATGGTACGAAGGGGATAAATTTATAAATTTAATGCATACTTATTATTATTTTAATATATTATATGAGCGTAAATTAGATTAAAGATCTCTCCGTCCACAATAATTGATTTTGTCTTTTTGCATGCGGTTTAATGCAATATGTCGGAGGGTTTTATGGGGCATTGTAAAGTCCGTTTACGAATTTAAAAATTGTAAATACAAAATATGTTTGTATACTTTTCATATACAATTTTTAAATTCCTAAACGGACTTCACAGTATCATATAATATCCTCCAACATATTGCATTAAACCATGTGCAAAAAAGCAGGACCAATTATTGTGGATGGAGGGAGTAATAAAATTTTATATATTTTAAATATGAATAAAATTTGAAATATAAAATCAAAATTTTAAAATTTAAATTAAATAGAATCGAAACATCCCTAATTTCGAACGTGTAAATTCCAAAACAAGCGGAATCTTATTACTCCCTTTGTCCCAAAAGATATTGCATACTTTCTATTTTGGTCTGTCTCATAAAAAAATTACATATCTAAAAGTAGAAACTATTTATTAAACTTCATTTACACAATACACATATAATATTCATAAAAATATACTTTTTATATCGTGCCGAAAAAACAACGCAATGTCTCCATAGCCCCTTTGCCCTTATTCAAACTTGTCTGTCCTTAAATAGTTAAATGGAATTCAATGAATCTTACCTGATTCCAATTATTTTATATTTATTTAGCTGTACCTATATTTCATAGTATTTTAAATTCAACAGAAAGTTTTAGTATATTTAAAAAATAAAAAGGATGCCCTTGAGAGAGAATATATTCTTGATATTCTAAAAGCTGATGTGACAATTAATGTACTATGATCAAACAATTGGTCATTGGTTCAATAACTTGGCTTTAAAATTAAATGTAATAATATAGGGCGGCCTGCCCACTGTTTATGACACACCTTTGTTTGTTTTATACATTTGAATTGTCCTCAGCTTCGAATTTATTTGAAATTGAGTTTGAAATTATTTTATTTGAATGAAGTATGATTTATATATAGGTTCAACAAAGTCACTATATTTATAAATAAGTTTAAAATATTTGTACAGAAGCACATTTTTTTTCTGCACAGAAACACATTTTTTTTCTGCACAACACCTATTTAAAAATATAGTGATTTTTTGAACCTATACGTAAGTCACCCAAGTATGTATGGGTTGTAACACCCACATACTCAATCAGCATAGATTATAAAATTTGTATAAATAATTTATTTAAAAAATGTTTAATAAGTAAATATATATAATAAACTATTTAGAATAAGATAAAAAATAATAAAATAATTCTTGGATAGATATATACACATACGTAAAGCTATAATACTTTTAAAGAAGTGTTTAAATAAAATATGTATACTTATATTAATAATAATAAATAAATAATATGTAGGTTATGTAGATAAGGATGTATTTTTTTAAATTATAGGCATAAGATAATTACATTCTGTTAAGCTTAAAAAATTTGCAGTAGCTGATGGTTACTTTAAAATTTTAATTGTGGAAGTCTTATTAGTTCAAAACATATTTCTTTTAGTTATCATATTGTTATTAATTTTATTCCAGGTCCTCTGAATAGGCCGTAATCTTCTTTTTCAAATGATCTTTATATATTTTTTTAATTATTCATTTGGTTTGATGGTCCACAGTTTATATGCATATACACGGGTAGATATACACTAATAGAACCTAAGAATCACTAATCTAATTATTAATTTTAGATATAATATTTTGTTTTAAGAATTCAAGTTAGAAGAGTAGCTAATAAATTATATTTGCAGTTCTTTTATTTTCTTCCTTTAATAATTATATTTTTAGAGCCATTGAGGTTTAGTAACAGTTCTAAGTTTATCATTCAAATATTTTAGGTGTCGAACAACTCTCACTTTAAGTAAACTACACATTTACAACGACAATCGAGGTTTAAGGTGAAATTTTATTTGCTTTGTCTCTTTTAAGTGTTATGTAAATTTTTACTTGCTACATGATATTATATATATATATATATATATATATATATATATATATATATATATATTGAATTATTGGATTGCTTTGACGGTAAGGTCATTGTAACTTTGAGGGGGACTTCGCTCTAGGAGGGTAAGTTCCTTGGAGGCAACTCCACCGTATATAAATTGACCAATATATTGACACGGTGCTTATGTTGTGTGAGTTGATGATTTAAATTACTTGTGATATTTAACTGTGACAAAAGGAATTCCACTGGGCTAGTTGGTTGTTCACCCCAATATATTTAACATTTTGCAGATTAAATGTAGAGCGGTGGAGCAATGGTGTATTGTTTGTTTGTTGTTCTGTATTTAATTTCTATAAATTAGTTCATAATATTTTCTAATATACTATGATATTAAGTGTGGATTTGACACTTTTTAGGATTATAATAAGTCACCTAGCATTTATAATTTGGGTATGTGATTGTTACTTTAACTAAGACAAGATATACTATCTTTTGGTATAAGTAATCTAAGTACTAATGCATTTTTTTTTTGTAATAATTATTTTCATTGTATTTAAAATAAATACATCTGTTTATTTTATCTTACTGGTGTTTAAGTGTACTATTATATAATTTGGTATACAAAAACTTTATAAAAATAGGGGTGAGACATTTATATATAGACAAACACTTGTATTAATCATTACGAATTACTCCCTCAGTCCCAAATAAACTTGTAAATTTTTCTTTTTGGAACATTCACAAGAACTTGCAGATCCAATTTTTTTTTTCATAAATTATACTCTTACAAAATTTGCATATTTACATAATTTTTTTTTTTTAATTTTTTAGTCCACATTACACTCAATTAATCTATTTTTTTTACTTTATATATAATATTTTATCAAATTACCCCTCAAAACACTATTTTTTATATTTTTATTCTATTTTTTTCTTAATATGCATATTTCTTTCCTTTCATAATGAGACGGAGGGAGTACATTTGAAATATAAGGAAATGTTATCATTAAAATAAAGCTCCATATCACATGGATAAAAATGAGTTGATGGAATTACTATGGATAAACTTTTTCCACTTAATTAAGAAGGATAAATAATTTATTATTTAAAGTGTACCGTATAATTCAAGTGTATTTTTAGAACGTTATACTATTTATTATTAAAAAGTCACACGTATTATTATTGAAAAGTTACACCGTTAAAAATATACTTTTCAGTAATAATATGTGTGATTTTTCTATATATTTTGTGTAACTTTTAAAAATGCACTTGAGTTGCATGATGCACCTGATGCATACAAGACTAACTCATCCATTATATATTTATATTCTTGTTTTAGCAATTTTTTTTTATAATCACGTCATTATTTTTTTTATCAACTAAATTATTTTTTTATTACTTTTATTTTATTCACTTAATTTTTCTACTAATAATAAAATAATACATAATTTATTATTACAATCATTATCAAACTAATTAATATTTAACAAATATTAAATACAAGAACTTATATGAAATACATTACGATATGAAACATACCATATATATCAAAAGTTTGCGGATTCATAGCCTGGTGGGTTGAATTTGAGTAATTTTTTCAAATTCTCGCGCAAACACAATTTTCAGATTTTTCTCTCCCATCCCAGGTATGTTATTTTTTAGACAAATCCATGTTACTATAAGGCAAAATGTGTGTTACTATCAGACCAAATGTTATTTTTACAAATATATCACTTTTTATATAATAACACATAAAATAGTAAAAAAATGTGTTAATATATGAATTAATATACCTAAATTTAAAGGAATGATGATTAAATTAAAAAAAAACACATATTTATTCTTATAAAAGTATATTTTTCATTACAGTAACACATATTTTCCCATATTGTAACACAAATTGGGAAGTAAATGTGTGTTACTATTAGAACAAATGTGTGTTATAAACTTATAATCTTATGAAATATTGTTCCTTTTATATGTTTTTTTTTTATCGGTAAATGTTAGTGGTTAGTAGTTAGAAGTTAGTTCACCAAGTCTCCATACACCCATATATCTCCAAGCCATCCTTATATCTCCCTCATATTCGTTCCCAAAGGGAATCGAACCCGGGTCACTCACTCAAGTGAGGAGCCCGGTGGCCAGGTGAGTTAGCTCACCTGGTTATTGTTCCTTTTATATGTATTCATTTATTTTTATATAATAAACAATTTTTCATATTATAAGAGCAAAATGTGTGTTATTATAAGAAAATACATTATTTTCTCATAAATATTTTATGAAAAAGATAAATATTTATGAAAAATAATAATTTTTTTTTATAGTAACACATTTTTTAGATTGTATGAAAAATGCTATTTTTACAAAAAAAACAAATGAATATATGTAAAAAAAATAATATTTAATTTGATTGTAACACACATTTTATCTATCAGTAATATGGATTTGTTAAAATTGTAATATACCATGGAGAAAAGTTCTGCAATTATAATTACAAATTTTTTAAGAAAAAAGACGACTCAACCTAGTTAATAACCCATAAATTTTTAGAATGATATATTTCATACCAGGAAATGTTTGACGTCAGCGTATCTCATAGATAATGGATATTAATAACTATTTCAATGGAGAATGAAATACGTTAATCCAAAGACAAAGACACCTCAACATTTTTCACTTATCGAAATATCATCATCGAATTGAATCATAATGACGTGGAATCCCATTGTCATAAATACGAGCATAATTTAGAAATCATCATATTTGAGCCTTATTAAATATTTTCCTTTCGATAAGAATCTTGAAAATCACAGAAAAAGACAAAAGTAGGCAATAGATGTGATGAAGGGTCAGGATCTTCTTGCCATGACTAAAGTTGAGTAATTGACAAGTGGCTTTTAGCTGATATATATAATAATGATCTCCATTCTCTAAAATGGATTCACAGCTTTTGGTGCTTCATTTCTTGTGATTTTGGCTTCACTTTACTCTTCTTCCCATCTCCACAAGCGTCTCACCTCAGGTAACCCCTGATTTTTTAACTTCTTCAAGATTTAAGCATCATATGTTTTGTTTCTAATATTTGTGATTTATCTTCTTTTTTTTTTGTAATTTATGTGTGTTGCTTCAATATTCATGATTTGGTAGTTTGTTTAATCTGATGTGTGTATATATATATATTTATTGTAGTTCATGGATTTATATGCCTGAGTAGAGTTAAAGTGTGATTGTTATTTTAAATAAATAAATTGTAGTTGTACATGAAAGATCTGAAAGCCTTGTAAAATATCTATGATATGAAAATCATGAAGAAACATGTTTTGTTTTGTTATGTTATTCAGTAATATTTTGCTTTTAGATGTTGCCCTGTTTGTTTTCCTTGCTGTTTCATAGTTTGATAAACAAAGCTCTCAATCATAATACCCGCTATGATTCGTGGTTACAAATGACAGGTTTTTTGTGTTAAGACTTAAGAGAGAACATTTGATTTGTAGTATGAATGGAGAATCGGACTTTGTTTGTAAGGATCTATGGGATCTTCTGAAAACAAGACGTACATCCTTATCTGATGATCTTTCTTGATTGGTTTCATTGTGTTGTGTTGTTTAAGACAAAATGCAAGGAGGAATTAGATCAATCTTGTCGCACGGGAGCGTGCTCAGGAATGGTGTTCTGCGCCATATGCGTGTGGCCCGACCAGCTATGCTCACACGCCACGAATCGACCTCAGCTGCTGCTCATATT
This sequence comes from Prunella vulgaris, assembly GCA_026898435.1. Classification (NCBI taxonomy): domain Eukaryota; kingdom Viridiplantae; phylum Streptophyta; class Magnoliopsida; order Lamiales; family Lamiaceae; genus Prunella; species Prunella vulgaris. The sequence goes on from JAPKLY010000047.1 coordinate 749,681, forward strand.
GAGGAGCATGGTTTTGAGAGCACCACAGTGTCTGATGTTCTCAAGGCCAAAGGGAAGGGGGCGGATGGGTCCTGGCTCTGGTGCACTACCGATGATTCTGTGTACGATGCTGTGAAATCGGTATGCATCTTTGTTATTTGCATCTCTATGCTCGAATAAACTGATGCATACCTTACTGTTTTCATTGTAGATGACTCAACACAATGTTGGTGCTCTGGTTGTTGTTAAACCCGGGGAGCAGAAGTCTATTGCTGGGATTATTACGGAGAGAGGTATCTTCATCAATCTCACGTTCTTCTTTTCTGAATTGGTGTTGCAAGATTTAACTCTCGAGTTTTGGAAAAATAATTAGGAGAGAAATGACAAATAGGGAGCAAGAGGAATGAAACTCTGTTGTTTTGGGGTACAATTAGAGTCTAAACAGCAAGTCAGCAATCAAATGGTGTGTCTGATTATGTTTGTACTTCTTTCGTCAATGTTACTTTCAAGACGACGTTCTTGACAGAAAATTATATAAGTCGATCTCATATATATGACCCATGAGCTTATACGGCTCCAAGCCTCCACTATGTCGATCCAAATTCTCATGTATTTGATCGTCCCACAAGAGATCCTCAACATTTTTATGTCTAATTCATCATGAATGTTGATGCAGATTATCTCAGGAAAATCATAGTCCAAGGAAGATCATCCAAGTCAACAAAAGTTGGGGATATTATGACTGAAGAGGTATAAAACACTTGCAACTTGTGACTACATTCATCTTATTCAGAGCAGCAATTAATGATCCTAAACCATTACTATGGGGTGATTGCAGAACAAACTTATTACCTTGACCCCAGATACAAAAGTCTTGAAAGCAATGCAGCTGATGACAGGTACGAGCTAATGTTTTTCTCCTAACTTTGATGGTATTGGGGGTGTGACCAATTCTTGAATGGCAGATAACCGTATCAGGCACATTCCGGTGATCAACGACACTGGGATGATGGGCATGGTGTCCATTGGAGACGTAGTCCGTGCAGTTGTGAATGAGCATCGTGATGAGTTGAACCGCTTAAATGCTTACATACAAGGAGGATACTAATATTATTATTAGTTGATGATGATGATGATGATGAACACTTGCTGTTGAGGGGCCTTAGTATTGTAAATATTTAAGCTTTGATGCATTTTCTGGAACTTTCTTGAGATGTTATATCACTCGGGATGAAATCAATCAATTAATAACATGCAGAAGCTGGCTACTTGCTCTTCTTAATTTCTCACTGATCCCTCTTGTTATAACCTTGACTATGTTTTGGTGGTTTTGTTTTGATGTGTTCGGTTATGATGGCTGTGGATCGGTAAATTTTAATTGTTTGAAGTTAGTTCACTAAGTCTCCATACACTCATATCTTCAAGCCAACTTTATATCTCTCTTCTATTCGTTCCCAAAGGGAATCAAATTCAGGCTACTCACTCAAGTGAGGAGGCCACCCGGTGGCCAGGTGAGCTAACTCACCTTTTTGTCGTTTTTATGTATGTCAAGTATTATGAACAAACTGTGATATTTAAAAAGAAAGAAAAAAAATCTTGTCTTCAGTATTATTAAAGAAAGAAAAAACTTAATTATGTTAAGAGTTAACAAGTTTATGACCGCTACATGCTATCCAACATTTTGTCGAATGATTAGAAGAATATTTATGTAGTTATTCGAAAGGAAAAATATAAGCGCATACCATTCACTTTTGTCGACGAAAATTGTGTTAAAATTATTTTTGTAAACATGATCTCTAATCTCTTTCAAAAGAATTGGTTTTGTGTGTAAGTGATTTATCATTTTTCTTAAAGCTATGATAAAGATGTCACTTAAGAGCAATTACAAGCAATGCTATGAAAATTATCCACAATATTTGAAGACTCTTTAATAATAAGAGTTTAAAAGATTTATAGGGGTCCTACTCCTAACAATAAGACGAACCAACACATTGGTACTTTAGAAATATGATAAGAGTTCTGATTTGAGAAATATTCAAAATAATTTATTTACAAGTGTTGATATGGCGAACTAACACTATCGACATGTGAGTAATTGCTCGCTCACGTGGGGACTATTTAGCTACGCAGCTCGCCCAAGAGAGCTAACCCCTGTCATTACCCGAGCTCGCCTCATGCCCCATGCAGGCCACACCCGAGCTCGCCCAGTATCTCGCCCGAGCCACTGAAGCTCATCTCTGAGCTCGCCCATGAGCTCGCCTGTTAGCCATTAGGACCCCGATGGCGCGCTCTTTTTCCCTCCGTCCGGTTTGTCCACAAGGGTGGTTTACGGCGAGGTTTTTAATGAGGCCCATCTAGTCTAAGGCATAGTAGTAGGACGAGGCACAACATAGGTAGCAGTGTAAGGGACCAGGACGAGGGTTACGGACCCTCGTCAACATCGGAAGCCACATAGGCTCGTAAGGTGCCGTCTCACACTCACACACCTATAAATAAGACCTCTCTTGTACTATTCACACAATTCTTACAATTCTGAAAATAAATACAACTCCCATTGCAATATTTCTCTCTCTACTCTCCCTCCTCATATTACATCCAAGAACACAAAATCTTGGATTATTGTTTGATAGAATTAATATGTTGAAAAGCCACATAAACAAACACCGTTAATAAATTCTGTCAACAACAAGCTTCAATGTAATCTCAACAGTAGAGTTGTCAATACAAGTAAGAGTGTTTGATTTGGGATGTGTCTATATGGATGTGAGATGAATTTTCGTCCATCTCATCTATTTTTAGAATTAGCACATTCTATCTCATCCAAAATATACATCCACCTCCTATTATACATTAATACACACATTTCACATAATTCAATACTAATCACATTAATTTTATCATACACATTGTTTGTTCCTAATTATATGGATTAAATATATAGGAATATGATAAATATAAATGAGAACAAGATTTGCCTAGGCTTATATTGCAAGGAGTGTGATGAGAGTGTCCTTGTATTGATAAGGAGCAAAAATAATGCTAATTACAAGAAGTGATTAGTTATTGGTCCTGAAATAAGTCTGAATCAGTGTATAGGGGTGGGGGGGGTGATACAATGATAGCAAATTTTTCTTTTTCAGGAAATAACTCCTTAGGAACACAATCAGCTTAAACCGACAGTGCTCACTGAAACTGAAGTCTCAAGGACTGAGCGCTCAGGAACCAAATACATTGAGTCCTGAAAAGTGCTCTGAGTGAGCTCAGTAAAGATAACTCACCTACTGACTGCTGAGAAGCTGGCCAGTTGGATAGCTATCTAAACAAGCTTTTTACGTGCGGAAGTGTGAGCCTTGAATTATATTCGTTTTAGTGTTTCTGAAAGTTCTTTAGCTTAGTTACTAAAAACGTGGTTAAAAGGGATTGTACTCAGATTTCAGGTTTAGAAGATTGTTTCTTCATGAGTTTTAAATCAATGCTGAATGTTTCTATACTGAGATGATATAACAGTTCAATTATGCAAAGCAAGTAAATTAACACACAGAGGTTTAGCGTGGTTCAGAGACTCAAGCTCCTACGTCCATGAGCTGATTTAACCAGAGCAATCCACTCTTAGGATTAGATCTTGTTATAAGCATGCCAAGGTGCACGACAATCTCCTTCCTCTCTAAGAAATTCAACCCCTGGGTGGTTTTACAAGTCTCAGTCCTTCCCACTTCACCAACTCACAACTTAGAGTGGTTTAGCTTTCAGTTTCCAACTACTGGTGTGATAATCCTTACAATCAAAACAGATCTAAGGATGCATTATCACTTTAAGCTAAATACAGAAAAAATTCCTAACAACTTTAGGGAAATTTAAATTGCAGAGTGTTGTTTGCTTGAATGTTTTGAGTGCTTGAATTTTTGGTAAATCTCGACTTGGAAATTTTCCGTAACCTTGTTTGGGTGCAAGGTCTTCTGTATTTATAGTGGAGATTTGTAATAGATCCGTTGGAAGAGATTAAAACAAATCTTCCTATTTTGGGTAGGTGACAACCTAGGAATTGACATTTACTTTTCACCATGCTGATTTTGGTGAAAGGCTTCTGGTGCCGCCTGCGATTGTGACATTAAATGAGTCTGTCAGCTTCGTACACACGTGTCTTCATCTCACTGACTACTTTTCAAACGGCTAATTATTGACAAGACTTTATGCTTCATCGTACCATAAATACTCCGAGTAAATTGCACTTTAACTTAGGTATAAATGTTTGTCTTTAGTGGACCTGACATTCTCTTTGTTCTTAGTCCTTTTAGCATAAATGCTAAGTCTCAAACGTCAGTAACCTTTTCTGTCAGAACTTACAAAGTGTCAGTAAGATGAACACTCAGCCCTATTACTTAGGTTACTTCCGTCTTCACTGATATGCTTTGTACTGACTCCACATGATTCAGCTTCAGGACAGTTTACTTGAACTTGGTCTTCATTGTGCTCTGTCCTCATGGATGGTTTTTCCTAAGCCTGATCTTCAGGACGTCTCCTTCTGAATCCAGCCTTCAAGATAGTTCCCCCTGAACTGAGTACTTATGAATATAAAACAAGTCTAACATATCCTGAACTATTCTTGAGTCTATACAATCCTGAAACTGTACTTAGGCAAATTCATCTTTTCAGACTTAAGGGTTTCGGGATCTGCATCAAAACAACTCAGAATATCCCAACATTAGTCTCTTTTTGTCTATTGAGAACTGTTTCTTTTATTCATCGTACATGAAATTATTTATAGGCGTTCATTTGAGTTATCGTGGGGACATGTGTCATATAGTCCCACCTTGCTTATAATATAACCCATGTTTGATTGTGGCAACAAATCGTGGATGTAGTGGACTCTTCTTAGGTAGCAGTCTTGGCGCATGATCTCCATAATACGTGCCCTCGTTCCTTGTTAAGCGGTCTTCAGTACTCAGGAGGGTACTCATCAGTGGAGTAGGCTGAGTAGTTGATATTTAATCCTCAGTGTCGATAACTCAGGTCATCTAACTATGTCACATTCCAGCCTGAGTCTCAGGCATCCTAAGTTCACTGACCAGTAGGCTTGGACCGAAGATACTTCAAGCGGTGTGTCCTTGTCAATCCTTTTACAGAGCCATCAGGCCTTTCGACCTCTTAAAGTTGTATGTTGATGATGGAGATAAGGAATACAAGATATTATATTATTGATAGGATTTGTTGATATTTTTATTTATTTGTTAGGATTTTTAGTATCTTTAATTGATTTTTTATGATTTTTAATATTGTTATTTCTAGTATAAATATGCGTCTAATTATCATTGTAAAGGTAGTTGAATTTGAGATTGAATGAAATTGAGTTTAGTCCCTTTTATCCCGTGTTTAATTGTTGTTCTTCCAGCATTCAAGTGTGAATCAATAGATTAACACATTAATCGTGTTTACGTTTAATATTCGGATATTCTCATAATCAACAAATATTTACGTTTGTGCTTCAGCCTGCATCAGTGGTATTCAGAGTCAGTAACGAGTCTCTTGATGCCTCCTAAACGCAAGCATCACAATTTATCTCTTCTCCAAGAGAAATTACATGTAATTGCTCATGGACTAGAGGCGTTGCAACTGCAACATTTCAAGTTTTTGGACCAGGTTACTCATCGAGAAACCATATACCAAAAGTTTCAAAATATTAAATAGGGTACACGATCTATTAAGGCCTATTCGATGGAGTTCTCTCGTCTTCTTAATCAAATTGATACCCACGCAACACAGAAGCAATTGGTGACGCACTACATAGACGACCTTCAAATTCATTTGCAGAAGAGGATTCGTATGTTACATCCCGACTCACTTTTTATTGCACATGAATTCGCAATAACTAGAACGCCAATTTAATCGTTGCCAAACCACCACCCCACCAAAGCCGCCAACGTATCCAACCACCACCCACATCCGGCCACCTGTTTTACTCACCCCTCCCCATCAGTACATATTCTCTCCACCACGACACCACCATGCTCCCACATCAAACATGCCCTTTTCCCAACCCACTAGTTATTTTACCCTCCGCCACTAAGCAATCGACGTCCCCTTCCTCCCCCTATCCACCAACATGCCACCATAATGCATTCGGGCCCTAAATTTTTTAACTCCAATTGCCCCGATCGATCAACTATAGGAAGACAGTAACGAGCGAGATCATGGAAGAGCACTTTTTTTAGGACCTTCGCTCGCCAATCCCTACACTGAATCGCTCACCACCAGCCCGTTACCCCAGAGCTGCCACCGCCCATGCCTGACAAATCCACCTCCGTGCTACCACTACAGGACATCACCCATCAGCCAATCACGACAATCCATCACCTAAAACGTATCGCTCACCACCAGCCTATCGCACCAGAGCCACCACACCGGCGCATCACCACCGTGACTGAACCCAACGACAGATCCCAGTGGCCATCGGTCCCGCGTTCACGTGCGGAGCAGATATTCCCATCGACCATTCATGTGCGCGCATGGCTTAGGTATCTTCGTCCTTTTCTGGGCGTGCGCCGGTGCTCAACAACATCCTCTGCTCTGCATTGTGTTGCAGATGTGGCTTGGCCCACCGCCATATCCACTGCTCGTCGACCTTCCACCGTCAACGTTGTTTGCCATCCTGTGCGAATTATGGCAGTTGTGTGGCTGAATTTTCCAAGGATTATTGGGCTGGGTAATCATTTGTGTTCTTTGAAGGTGAGGGATTTCTCAGTAGGAGGAAAAGAATTTCTTATCAAAAGTGTACTCCAAGCAATTCCAGCGTACACCATGAGTTATTTTAGGGTGTCTACTTTCATTGTCATGAAATGAGTCAACTATAAGAAAGTTTTGGTTGGGAGAGGGTGCAACCACACAAAATGTACATTGGGTGAATTGAGAAACGTTATGTAGGGATGGCAAAATGATCCTCCCCGCAGTTGATCCAATCCGCCCCGATCTGCCCCATTTTGAGAATGGAGCAGATCAGCCCCGCCCCGCTTGCGAAGCAGATCAGGCATGGATCTACATATTTTTTGCCCTGATCCGCCCCGCCCCGCTCCATATAATATTAATTATATATAATATTATATATATATATATATATAATATAGAATTATATATATATTTTTTAAAATAATCAAATCTGGGAAAAATATTGATTTTTAAAATAATCAAATGTTGATTAAATTGTGAATTTTTAATACTTTGTATTTTTTTTTAATATATTAATTTTGTAAAATTATGAGAATTTAATAGATGGAGCGGGGCAGATCAGATCCGCCCCGCGCAGGGCAGGCATGGATCTCAAAATGCTGCCCCACAGTGGAGCATGGAGCAGGGCGGATCAGCGGGGCACAAGCGCGGAGCAGGCATGGATATTGAGGTATCCGCCCCGATCCGCTCCATTTGTCATCCCTAGCGTTATGTAGTTAAAAAGAAAGAGGGGGACTGAATTTTAAAGATATGGTGTTGTTTAACAAGGCCCTCTTGGCCAAACAAGCTTGGAGGTTAATGTCACAATCGAACCTTCTAGTTTCTAAATTAAGAAATCAAGATAGTACAAGAATGGGGACATTATGGAAGTAGGTCTGGGTTATAAACCGTCTTTCATCTGGAGGTCTATCCTTTGGGGGAGGGAGTTGCCGCATACAAGATTGCTTTGGAATATTAAAGATGGGTCAAAATTTTGTATCTATAAAGAAGCATGGATCCCTCCACTTCCGAATGGCAGGTTGATCTCAAGAATGGTGAGGGCTACTTTTCTTGCGAGCTTCGTCGACACTAATGGACAGTGGGACGTGTAGATGCTATCTCAAGCCTTCCTACCTTTTGAGGTGGAAGTTATCCTTACCAGAAAGATTGATAAGGACAGAGAGCAAGACTCTAGGTTCTGGGGATATAAAGCTAAGGGAACATATTTCGTTAAATTCGGGTACAAATTAGGCTTACAAAATTCTAGGCACAAGAACATTTCAGAATGCTCCTATGCAAAAGAAGAAGACTGCAAGTGGTGGACCTCTATTTGGTATCTAAAGCTTCCGCCCAAAATCAGAATCTTCCTGTGGAAGATGGTTAGAGATGCATTACCCATGTACGACAACCTTGTAAGCACCATATTTGGTAGACACGGCTTATTTTTTATATGGGTCATTTAGTACGGACACTAGACACACACTCTTCCTTTGTCCCGCAGTAAGGAGTATATGGAAGAGCTCAGGTATTTGGGAGTTGGTCAGCATGGCTAAACAAAGTTTTGATACAAGGTAATTCCTTTACAACATTCTCATACTACTGCACACAGAAAGAAAGGAAGAGGTAATCACCATTGCATGTGGTATTTGGAAAATGAGGTGTGAAGAGAGATACAAAGGTTCGAACCAAACACGTAGGGCGTGGAAAAGCTTTCATGCAGATTGGGCTCTTTCATTCCTGAATAACTTGCGTAAGACACATAACATGCTAAAGTCGTTACAACAAGAACAAAGACATTTGCGAAGTACCAAGAAGACAGTAATGTAAGTATAAAATATGTTTTATTTTTGGATGCTAGTGTGGATAGGGCAAGGTATAAAGCTGCTACAGGGTACTATCTCTTATCAAGGGAGAGGAAAGTTATGAGCAAGGGAGGGGAGGAAATTCACTTTTTGGATTCGATTACGGGAGCGGAGTTGTAAGCCGCGGAGTGTGGAATTAAAAAACTGGAGCTTATGAAAATAGCAGATGTAAACCTCTTTCTTGATTCTTTGGAAGCTGCCAAAGTTATCAGATCGGAAGGAAGCTACAGCGGCATGGTGGAAAGTGCGCTGAGGTACGTCAGGAATGCAATGAAGAAAGGAGTAGTGCGGGCTGTGTACTATATATCAAGACAACGGAACACCGTAGCTCACTGCATGGCAAGAGAAGATCCTACACCTCCGGATTGGTAGGGAACAATATCTTCCACGGCAATGAGTAATTACCCAGACGACTAATTGCATTGTGTTGTAAGTGAATGATTTAGTTTCTTTCAGAAAAAAAAATCAAAAAAAAAAAATCACAATAGACGTGGTTCAACCAAATAATAAGAGTTTAAAAAAAAACTAAAAAACTTTAGCAAAAATGATAAACCAACAAATTGACATTTTAACAAGTTTATGAACATGAACAATTCTAAGGAGATAAGAAATTAAAAGTAGCATTTTACATTTAATAGTATCACCAAACCAAAAATCATTGACATGAGTAAAAAAACATTGTATTTATAACTAAATGAATATTCATTTCAATCATTCTCTTTCCATATATAGAATCCTTAAATGCTTCATGTGGGCCAATTGCCTTTCTTATATCAAGATTTATTCTTCTAAAAATTAAATTGCTCGAACCACTATAAAACCACTTTAATCATCTTTCAACATCATACCGATATGAAAAAAGAAATCAATTTTTTGAAATAACTTGAAAATTCGTTTGAAAACAAAATAGTGAAATACAATGTGTAACATTAGAAATTTGGAATAGGCATCATATCAACGCCTTTTCAAAAAACACAATTAAAAAATAAAGAAAAAGAAACGAGGCAACAATTTCAGCCCCAAAAGCTGCCCTAAATTGAAAATAAAAAACCCTAATTAAAACAATCGTGGAACTGTCGTAACCCCTACGCGACACCTGTCCCTGGGATCAATTTTGAACTATTAAAATAAAATAATAATAATAAAAAAATCATCTTCCGTCGAATTTATTTTGGGATTATACCAGAAGATACCTTTCAATTCCCTTCTTCTTTCTCTCCTTGCTCAAATTTGACCCCTCTGATTTTGCGGAAAATAAGTAGAGCTAGAGCAACTACAAGATGTTCTTCAACTTCCGCCCTCTTATGAAAGCTATTCGAATTTGATTAGAAGTTTGTTTTCAAGATTACATTTTCGTCTTTAGGTTGATCACCCAACTGATCACGGCCCCCAGCCATATGAACTAGGGCGTGGGTTTAGTTAACTCTTTTATAACTACATAATTTCACTGAATTACCGCAATTTAAGGAGAAAAGAAGAAAACCCAGTTGGTAATTTTCTTGAATCTTGCATTGATTTTTTAAGAAATTCTTTTTATTGCATATGAGTTGGAAGGGAAGCGCATTTGAGGAGTTAAATTGAGATTCTGATATTTCATATATTAACCAAAATAAAAATTATTGGTTTTAGCTGGGGAAGAAGGCATTAATGCCGCCGGAAATGGGGCCTGCTGGTGCTGATGAGGCGGAGCAGACTTCACCGGACATGTTAAAGAATTCGCCGTCGAATATAAGGAGATTGGCTAATGAGATTGAGCAGTGCGAAGGAAGGCAGAAATACCTTGCCCACACTAGGAGCCCCTCAGATGGTGGTGACTTCCGGTGGTACTTCTGTAAGATACCTTTGGGAGGAAATGGTGAGTGTGAGTGGGACTTCAATTCCTTCTTGGCATAATGTTTGCTCTGAAACTGTTTTATGTATTCTTATCATTACATTATTGTGTTTCGTGTATGAGCTTGTAATATGAGGGAGAGTGCTGAAGATTGCTGAAATAGAATGAATTTTGGGCGGTTTCCCATCTCAATCGTGTTCATTAGATCGATCGAATTCGTATGAGTTTGCTGTGTTTTGTCTATTTTTCCAATCCATTGATGGTTTCTTGATATTCAGTCTGAGATTTTAGAGAAAGGTGTTTCTGGTGAGCGGTGAGATGTGTTAGGCTTTAGGAAGTCTCATATGATGAAGAGTGAAGGCTCTTTAAAATCAGAAGAGAACAAGTTAGTCCTTTTATGATGTTACTCTGGCCGTCATGACAGCTACAATGCAAAATTGTATTTGGAAATGTTGAAAGAACTGTTGGATCCGAGTCCACATCATTTTTTGCATGTTGGAAATAAAGTTTGTGACTTTCGTTTCTATCACTCATGTAAATTCACCACTGTAATATTATCTCAAACCATAAAAAATAGTGTCTACTCAATGGCGTATAGCAGTACAACCCTGATATGGATAGTTACGGAAGTCTATGGAAAATTTTGAATTTGTTTTTCATAAAGAGTATTTTTTGGTCATGGTTGTCTGTATTATGTGCTTTCCCTTTTCTTGGCAGAGCTTGCCGCATCTATCCCTCGAACAGAAATTGTTGGGGAAGGTGATTACTTTAGATTTGGTATGAGGGATTCTCTGGCGATTGAGGCATCTTTCTTGCAGGTCATGATATTTCCCTTTTTCTGCACTTGGTTTCTTGCTTTTTTGTATGTGTACTTTTTTTTACTGCAAAGGTAATATTTACGAAGTATAGTGCTGACAGTAATTGGCTATATTCACAGAGAGAAGAAGAGTTACTTTCAAGTTGGTGGAGAGAGTATGCAGAGTGTAGTGAAGGTCCTAGGGGACAGTGTAGCCAAAAGAATTCTTCAGAGAGTCCTGAATCATGCCAACAATTCACAACTGATGTAGAAAGAGTCGGTGTTCCTGTAAAAGGAGGGTTGTATGAGGTAGTCTTATAATCTATAGGCCTTTTATGGAGTTCATGGTTTATTTGTAAATCAGAGTTGTTTGGGAGTCTTTCTTTGGTTGGCCCTGATTTTACATTGTTGTTAGCTCAGTCATATCAAAGTGATGTGTTTCAAGTTCATCTTCTTCTCCTTTTCTGAAACCATGATGGGGTGTATGTTATTATTTCTTTGCCCTGTGTGCTGAATTAATCTTGAGCAGCCACAATATTTGGGCATGTGGACTTTATGGTTCCCTATTTAAAAGTCCCTTCATATCTTAGCAACATTTGGCAGATTGAATGGATTAATGCACAAGGTTTATTATAGTCAAATGCTATTCAGCAACTAAACTAGGAAAATTACTGTACTCACATTTGGTAATGCCATATTATCTGTTTTCAGTACAGTATAATTGAAGTATTTGAGTGCATGTGTGTGCTGTTTCATTTTTTCTTTTGAAACGAAAGCTCAGCCAGTTTCTCAAATCTAAATTAAAAATATTCAAAGGTAATTTTTCTATGAAAATTATGACTGTATTATATTTCTGTTCCGTTATCCTAGGTCTTGAGTTTAAAACTTCGAAGATCCATATTACATGTGTTGACAGGTTTGCTTTACAAATTAAGAGATGTTGTGTGTAGGTAGATTTGGTCAGAAGACATTGTTTTCCTGTTTACTGGAATGGAGAGAATCGCAGGGTGTTACGAGGCCACTGGTTTGCTCGTAAAGGTGGTCTTGACTGGCTTCCACTGCGTGAGGATGTATCTGAGCAGTTGGAGTATGCATATCGAGCTCAGGTACTCTCTAATTCTATCCTTGGCGTTCTTTTTATTGTTAATAAATACATTACAATGGTATCTTTGAGATGTATGTAAAGAGTGCTTGATTATATTCTTTATTCTGCATGTCATCACTTTTTTGTTAATCTTTAACAACAAGTTCTATGAGATTGGTATTCATTCTCATTTGGGACAAAGATTTTCTGTCAGTCTTGGCTGAGTCTTCAAAGAGTAATTTGATGAAGCCAGAATTCCTTCGTTTCAGGTTTGGCATCGAAGAACTTTCCAACCATCTGGTCTCTTTGCTGCTCGAGTTGATTTACAGGGCTCAACCTCAGTATGGCCGTCGTTTGACACAAAATTGTCTGTAATCGTCACTTTAGAGACATAAAACTATTATGTGTTTTTTGATTGCAGGGTCTGCATGCACTTTTCACAGGGGAAGATGACACATGGGAAGCTTGGCTAAGTGCAGATGCTTCGGGTATATCTGGTGTTTTAAGCCTTGGAAATAACGGCATTAAGTTAAGACGTGGATATGCTCCATCTCAGTCAAAGAAGCCAACACAAGTAATGCTAATAAGTTCTCACGTTTATTCAATACCAAAACTCGCACTCCTATTTTTTGTTACCACTGATGACTTCCCCGTTTATATCTCTTCTCTTACTTAAACCATTTGTTAACAGGATCGTGCTTGATTTTGATTACCAATCCTCGGGAATATTAAGACTGTTAGTGTTAAATGAATTTGCAACATTTTAAAAGATGGCATTATTAGTGAGTTGTTTTTTGTTTAAGTAAAGCGTATTAGGACCATTTGTATGAAAATAACCACACATGATGTGTTGTACATTATTTTATATCAAAATAATTAACATCCGTTTTTGTCAAAGGTTTTGGAAGAAATATATTTGTACATCAACTGAAAGATGATGTGAAAAGGTCTCCTTCTACCAGAAATATAATGTGTTGTAAAAATGCTTTGCCCTTCAGTGGGACCTCTTCGGTTGCCTCATTTTGTCAAACCAAAACTTGCAATTTCTTAAATGATGGTAGTGTTCTCATAATTTTTACATAAGTACAGTGTCTGGGAATTTTTATGGAATTATATTCTTGTTCACAAAGCTGAATAAACAGTGCTAAAATTTTGAATTTATTTCAGGATGAATTACGTCAGCAGAAGGAGGAGGAAATGGATGATTACTGTTCACAGGTATGCTAACTGATGTTTTGAATGCGGTCGTGTTTCCGAGTTCCCCCACATATTGTTACAAACTTTAATGCAAGCAAGCATGCATATGAAAAGCAATTTCTCAACTGTGAAGAAAAAAGTAGAAATATGTGATTGCCAGTTCGTCACTAAATTCATTTGGTCCACCTGTAAAGTTTGTGCTATGGTAGAAGAAGGAAAAAAAATTGTGGTTACAGTTGTAGCTGTATAGCCGCTGCTGCTTTGTTTCTCAACTTGAAAAATAGTTCTCTCTTCTTTCTGATTCTAATTTTGAAATTTAGAGTTTCTACTCTTTTCTTTTGAATAACATCATTTCGATTATCTTCGTAGAAACCTTACTACATTACAAGAGCTGGTTATTTTTATTTTTTCCCTTATTGACCTCAGTTGATTGGTTTCCCTGATAGGACTTTTGAAGACCCTTGGATAAAATAACAAATTTTGTACACGATAATTATTACATCTTCTCTTACAAGTTGTAATCAGTTTATCAGAACGAGAGCAGTGTCTTGGATTTAATTATTTCCATTTATATCTCAACTACCTAATGTTTATCTGAAGATAGTAATCTTTGGAACATCTATTTGGTATCGGAACAAGTCGATCAATTTTATCCCTTTGAGTGATGTTACTTATATATAAATGATGAATATCTATATTTGAAAATTATACAAAATGGTTTTTGAGGGCTTAAACTTTCTAATTATATAACATGACACTCGTCATCTTGATGATCCCCTGTAGTTTCCAAAAGAAGTTGGATTCCAACATTCAGTGACTTTGTTTACTATTTTAGTATTTTTAATATTAAAATTGTTCCTGCACATTTAGTTTGTTGATTAGCTCTTCTGATCTCTCTCTCTCTCTCTCTCTAATTAGGTTCCTGTTCGACATTTGGTATTCATGGTTCATGGTATTGGTCAAAGGCTGGAGAAGTCAAATTTGGTGGATGATGTTGGATGTTTTCGCCATGTAACAGCAAGTATTGCCGAAAGACACCTGACCTCGCATCAACGTGGCACTCAAAGAGTTCTTTACATTCCATGTCAGGTTAGTAACTTAGTACTATTACTATGCTTGTTACTTTGTAATTCTTATTTCCTATTCTAGAGAAATAGCTCTATGGCTTAAGAGTTTTCACCACATATGCTTCCATAGTTGATGTAAACAATTTTCTAATGCATATGTTATTATAAATTTATTCTCTAATGATAAATGGTAGCAGATCGAGATGTCGATGGACTTCCTGTCAGGTTGCTGATATAGATTTTATTATGCAAACTCATTCCTGGTGTTATCTGGCTCCACGCTTAAGATTAATTATTTTTCTTTTCCTTTGCCAGTGGAGGAAAGGCTTGACTCTCAGTGGTGAAGCTGCAGTTGAAAAAATCACTTTAGATGGGGTGCGAGGGCTGCGTACCATGTTGAGTGCAACAGTTCATGATGTCTTATATTACATGAGCCCAATTTATTGCCAGGACATTATTGACTCGGTATCCCCTAACTAATTGCTTTCCAACCATGCCCCTGCTCTTTTTTCTCCTCAATAATTATTTGATGACTCTTGTTTTATGATATTAATTGATCACACAAATGCATTTTGCAGCTGTGGTTTTCTTTTCTATTTTATTTTTGTCTCGTCTTGATTATTTGTATACTGTCATGATAAGGAATTTTTAATTAAATTGCTTTCATGAACTATACCCGTTTCTTGGTGAATTGAGTGTATCAACTGGGCCTTTGTGCTTAAAGTATCATAGATTCCTCTTTCTAATAGGTTCATTCTCATTCTGTAAATTTGATATTTAATATGTGCTAAACTGAGTTTTTGCAAAATTCGTAATTTGAGTAGTACTCATGGTATATTCAGGTATCCATTCAACTTAACAAGTTATATCTGAAGTTTCTCAAGAGGAACCCTGGTTATGATGGAAAGGTATTTGGCTACTTCAAAATAGAAAGCATCTTATTGAATCCAGTGATGATTGAACATTTGAGCTAATTGCTTGAACTGAGTTGTTTGTCACTAAATGTACTTTTCAGGTTTCCATATATGGTCACTCTTTGGGAAGTGTTCTTTCTTATGACATCCTTTGTCATCAAGAAAAATTATATTCCCCCTTCCCTATGGAGTGGATGTACAAACAACAAAAAGAAAGTGTGCTGCATTGTTCTACAAGAAACAATGAATCATCTAATTGCAGCCCCACCTTAGGTGTTCAAGATGAGAGCTCTGAGAATTCTGGAGGTGAGAGCATAATCACTCATGCAGATAATCCAAACCTTGTTGAAGAACATGCAGATGGAGTTTGTAATCAACTGGGTCCTCCTGCATCATCTGACTCAGATGAATCGACTTCTGTTGGCACTGGCTATGAGCAGACAAACGATGCCCTGGTATCGGTTGAAAATTCCACTGAAACCCCCAACATTTCAGATAATAGAGAATACTGCGGAAGTGTGACGAATGATTCCAAAATAATGAAAAGTGAGATACCATGTGTTGAAAATCCAAGTGGTAAGGACGTCGCTGATTATACTTCTGTTGATACTGGCTACGAGCAGACAAATGATGCCTTGGCATCAGTTGAAAATCCCACTGGAACTTCCTGCATTTCAGATAATAGAAAATACTGTGATACTGAGATAAATGATGCTGATAGTAAGAAGAGTGAGATAATAACATGTGATGACAATCCAATTGGTAAGGATGTTGCTGATAATGATGAAGATGAAATAATCAGATCACTTATGGAGGAGGTGATTACTGATAACTTCTCTCTATCCTTTCGTTCCTTAATTCTTTCTCATCAATGCTTTATCTCTCAGATTGATTTACTGAAATCAAAAATCAAAGAATTAGAAGGTGCATCCACTGACGGAGGTATGAATTATGAGACTCAGGTTGGAAATCTGAGGCTATATTATAAATGTCCAATTTATTAACCTTCAAGTGTTAGTAAGTTAATCATCCTGTGATTAATGTGACTATTGCCAGTGAGTACAATGCCAGTAAATGGATCTGAACCTAAGAGTTCTCTTGAGCATACAAATTCGTCAAAGTGTTATACCCCACAAATAAGATACACAAAGTTAGAATTCAAAGTAAGTTTCTT
This sequence comes from Prunella vulgaris, assembly GCA_026898435.1. NCBI lineage: Eukaryota > Viridiplantae > Streptophyta > Magnoliopsida > Lamiales > Lamiaceae > Prunella > Prunella vulgaris. The sequence continues at coordinate 766,284 of JAPKLY010000047.1, forward strand.
CCATTTTTTCTGCTCTATGATTTTGTTTTTTACCGATTGATCCATTTAGTGGTTTGAATATGTTTTGATTCTGTTATATGATGCTAGTCAATATATGTGTGCTTGTGCAATTAGACTTGATATGTAGCCTGGTTACGGATATCTCCGTTGTTAATTTGTCTATAATCTTTTTTCTATTTTCATATGCCGTAGTTCTTGGTCACACTTTAAAACATCAATCTTGATTTTAACATATTTGTCGCTTAGGTTCTCAGATTAATACACTTGATTTTGATGTCAGGTTGACACATTCTTTGCCGTGGGGTCTCCCCTTGGAGTGTTTCTTTCCCTCCGTAATGTTCGTATTGGGATAGGTAATGACCAACTCTTTTCTTGAACTTCACCCACATAGTAGAAGTGGACAATTATGCAAGTTCTTCATTTGTATTGTAGATTATGCAGACGTATATGTACTGATGATCTAATAGAAGTGATAAAATGTCCGACTTCCCTTTTTGCATTTCAGAGTTGTGTACATTTCATCAAGTAAATTTGTGTGCTTCCTACTTAAAATCTATTCTGTTTTTTATTGGTTGGTAGGCAGAGGGAAAGATTATTGGGAAGAGGAAAATATTAATGAAGAAATGCCAGCATGTCGTCAGATGTTTAATGTTTTTCATCCTTTTGATCCTGTCGCATATCGGTCAGATTTTACCCTTTTGATCCAACTTTCATGAGCTCATCCTTTTTTTTCTCTGAAAATTTTCATATATGCTAATACTTGTTTGTCATACAGAATAGAACCACTTGTCTGTAAAGAATATTTACACAAACGCCCTGTAATTGTTCCTTACCACCGAGGTGGGAAGCGGCTCTATGTCGCGGTTCAGGTAAGTTAATGCACGCCTTGAAATACTATTATTGTGCTTCCTCCACTCTTCTGCTCAAACAATGTCATGCAGGAATTTAAAGAAGGGATGGCTGCACGTTCTCAAGCTTTTGCGGATCAGTTGAGCACTATCAGAGTCAGTATCTCTGGATGTGTTTATTTTGTTTCTTCCGTTCCCATTTTTCCTTTCTCTGCCTCCAATTTAGTTGATCAATTTTCTTTTTTAAGTTGATTAATTGTCCGCTCTCGCCTCCTTACTGAATATTTTTCTTGTAGCTTTTGTTGGTTTGGAGAATAGCTCGGTAAATGTGTGTATCTTGATGGATATAATATTGGCTATGCAATTTTACTTCCTAATGCAGATCCTTTTGAGTGATGATAGCTTGTTTTCTTGTGTCAGAAACATTTATATGGGATGTGAAAATTAAGTTGGCATTATATTATTATAATTGACCTGCAATCTCTTGTGGAATAGGTTAAAGTGCTCACAATCTGTGAATCGAGAAGTAATGATGGCGACGCTGGTAAACATTCACTCTCTTCCCTTCTGCTCGACATCAGAAAGATTTTATTCAATGAGACATATTTTTGTTTTGTTGCTGAATCTGTTACAGAGGAATCTGGAGATGCGCGAGAAAAAGAAGAGAGAACGTATGGTTCTATTATGATGGAGACGCTAACAGGATCTGTACATGGACGGATCGATCATGTATTACAGGTCCGTTTTTTGTTTTCCCTTTTGGCAACTTTTGCACTCTCTAGCACAATTCTGCATGTATCCTTTGATTAGAAATAAAGTATGGGAGGGACATCATATATTGAGCAGGCATTGATATTTATTATGGGTATTGCAGGATAAAACTTTCCGACATCCATACATATCAGCCATCGGGTCACATACGTAAGTTGTGTCTGATTACTGTAATCTCTGTTTGAGATGTGAGAAATGACAAGCATTGTTTATCAACAGAAATTACTGGAGAGATCCTGATACGGCTCTTTTCATATTGAAACACTTGTACCGGGATATACCAGAGCAGCCAGAAAGCAACGTGAAAGATGACGATCAGAATAAGTGGTCCGATCCTAGGTTGGTTGACGACGAGCAAATTCCTTTGACCTTTGCTGACACCGTCTTCATTAAACATTTCGCGTACACGGCCAACAAACTGATGAAGGGGGCTGATGATACTCTCGCAGCACAGAACTAGAGCTTCATTTAGCCAATGCCAACTTTTGGCATTCGGGAGAAGAGGAAGTTTTAGGAGTTGGTGGTTTGAAGAGAGAAGAGGGAAATATGTCTGACAGATAGATACAACAGATGGTCTGCATGGAGTGTTTGCAGTAAAAAAAGGTGACGTACTTCACTTGTATATATGTTTAGAGAAGATCGGACATTTTATACCCTAGAAAAAGTTAAAAACAGAGCCTACGAGATGAAGTCGTCCCATGCAAAAACTTGGCTGAATGATTCATTTGGTAAAAGTTGTTCTAATCTAGACTAACGACGCAGAAGCCTAAGTCTATGGGCCCTCTAATCAAATTTGAACTAAAAATAGGTCTAACTTTTTTTATTAGTACAATAATAAATATATTATCTATTATTTTAAAATTTTGAAATAGTTTTGAAAATTAACATAAAAATCAAATATTGTGTATTCTATTTTGTTAAAATAATTGACAAATTTTTTTTTTTTTCAAATAATAAGTGGTGTATTCATAGGTAGTGTTTTATAAAAAAAGACTAGTGTAAATAACTGTAATCTTAAAAATAGTAAACTAATCCACCCAATTATTCCTTCCTAGCCCGTTTTTATAATGTAATAATTTTGTCTGTGAAGAACAGCCTTGACGAAATAACTCCTCATCCGTTCATGTTGTCTCTTCCTCTAGAAGACCGACCCAAGCCATCAATTCAAGAGCAGAAAAAACTCACAGATTTTCTTGAATCAAACTTTGTAGTTGATGAAGAACTTTGACCAAATGCTTTGTACCATGATTCCGTATTTAAACACCTATGTTGATAAAAAAAAATATCGACTAGAGTCTTCGCACCGTAGTTTCAGATCAAAATATCTTTGTTGATAAAGAACTCGAAGAACGTCTTTGAAGCTGCGGAGAATGCCTTTGAATCTTTAAGGATGCTCGAAGTCTTGGATTTTTTAATCTGTTGCTTCTCTTCAAGCTCTGATCTTGTTGTTGTTCTTGTTGTGAAAAATGACTAGAATTTGTTGTTCTTGTTGTGAAAAATGACTTATAATGAGACTCTATTTATAGGTGTAGAATTCTAGATTTATAGGTCATATTTGATGGGCCGGAAGATATGATTTAGAGAATATTCCTAGAATATGCCGCATATCTATGAAGATTTGATTATTTGAATTTTTAAAGATCGGACTTAATATCTTAGACTTTAAAGACCTAATTGGACTTTAAAGGCCCAAAATGTTTAATTGGACTTTTGAGGTCCAATTCAATTTATTACGCTAATGAACCCTGCTCGGCTTATTAGGTTTTTTTAAGCTCAATTCAATTTATTAAGCTTTTAAGTCTTATTTTATTTATTATTCAGAATAAATTTATTCAAATTTTCTATAATAAATTTAATTTAACACGTATATCCTACATGTTATTTATTTTTGGCAATTAATTTTAATTTTTTACACAAACCAATAACTTGTGGGGTTGTACTCAAGAGGCACAATACATCCTGGATTAGTGAGTTCCACAGTTTTGCAGTACCATACGAGATCATTATATGGACCATCAATTTTTTTCTCTTTACAAATTCAACAGCTCGCCATGCTTTGTAATAAGAAAATTTTAAACCAGAACCATTCAACATCATCAGAGCTGCATCTTTACCACACTTGACATTATATTATCATCGATAATTTTGGGTCGTAACCTCTTAGTACGGTTGCTGATCAAGTTTCCAACACACTTATGATCAAGATTTGTCTTATACTCTCTCCGTACCACCAGAATTTGCACACTTTTTTTATTTGGACGTCTCTCACAAATTTGCACACTACTAAAAAAAAATTGATTTACATGCACACTCATAAAATTATATACATATTTACCCATATATCACTATTTTATACATAAAATATTTTTTTTTAAAGAATGTAGGGTGCAAACTTTTACAGCATGGAGTGAGTATATCACAAAGTGCCCAATAATATTGATACTCTTTGCCCTTATTTTATACATAAAACATATTTTTTAATTTTTTTAAAGAATATGTCACTCCCTCTTGCTTGCGTTGCGTACAATAGCTCTTACCCTATGACCCAATGTTTTTTCCTAAGATGCTAATCTCCAGAACCAACCTCCAAAAATCACAATTTGAAATTGACTTTTATTTTGATAATCATAGAATTTGGCTGATGGAATATTGAGGTTGTCGGTATACAAATGAGGTAGGTACGTAGGTAGTTAAGAGGTAGGTTATGGGTGGATCAGTTTTACTACTAACTACTAATATTTACCTATAAAAAAATAGGATTACTAACATTTACCTATAAAAAAAATAGAACGATTTAAGGGATGTTTATAGTCCTTCTTTGCATAACATAATCAAAGAAACTATATAACTCATCTTTATGGCAGCTCCTACTTATACAAAAGATCACATGTCAAAGAGATTAACGTAGTCATTATACATCATATTAGTTTTGTTTTTGAAAAAATAAAATCTAAAGGAAAACTAATATTTTACTATGAATTAATTAATTTTTCAAATTAGAAAATAAAAATTTATTAAAATTTGTAAATATATTACTATATACATTTTAAGTACAAAAATACTACTATTAATTAATCACATGAAATAATTTAAAAATCTAAAAAAAAAATTAAAATAAAAAATGAAAAAATAATATTAGAAATTTCATTAAGATTTTTATTAAAATCTATTTGATATCTAAAGAAAACACTAGAAGGTTGAAACTGTAGATAATTTAAATAACCCAGTTTCAATGTTAAAAAAAAAATTAAGTTTCATCATATTAGAAAAGAAAATTTAAAATCATAAAGGATAGCTGTTTACTTAAATGACTCTTGTAACTAATGATTTTAATGTCATATTTTATTTAAAATGCAGGTCAATTAGTTTTAGAGAAAATATACTTTAAGTTTGATTGATCTTATTTTTAAATTTTGATTTTGATCCTGTAAGTTATAAAAAATTGATTTTTTTTGTCCTGTGACCTGCTGTTACAGGTCACTTAACAAGTTATATGATGACGTGTCAATTTTATTGTATTTTATTTTGATAAAGTCATACTTGAAGGTTTCTAATTCATGGACACTAATATTTGATAATTTAAATTAAAAATTTGATTAAAATTAAACATAAATTAAAGAATAAAACTTTTTTCATTAATAATTTTTAATATCTTTTGGGAATTCAAATTGACTCTCTAATTAAAAAACTCTAATTTCAAATCTCACCCACAAGAAAAAAAATTAAATTTTTATTATAAATTTAAAATAAAATTTTATATTAATTAAAGAAATCTAAATAAATTAATTAAATCTAAATTTAGAAATAAGTAAAAAATTAAAAAATAAATAATTATAAAAAAGCTAATTTAAAAATAAGTAAAAGTTCAAAAATAATTAATCTATATAACCCATATTGATTTAACTTTGAGTATGGATAAAAATATTTAAAAATACTTATGATATAATCAAATTAAATATATTAAATTTTATACTCATTGATATCAATATTGTAAACAAGGACATTGTTAATGAAATAATCGATGTGCGTGCTTAAGGAAGTAATTAATCAAGTTCGGATTGACGTGTCCAAGAGAATTGATCAAGCACGAAAAAAGAACCAGATCGAAGAACGCTCTGACGAGTCAATAGTTATTAAGCTGGTGACGAGTCAGCATCTTATAGCGAAGCAGGTAGCTGTTCAGCAGCTTCTAGTGAAGCAGGCTACTGATCAGCAGCTTATGATGAAGCAGACTGGTGACGATCCAGCAGCTTGTATTTCCTATATAATGTAATAGAATTCAACGAATTATGAAATTTTTACCCTAATGAAGTTCTGCTCGAACGACGAGCTTATATAAACGACCTATCTGCTTACTCATAAAACCTCGCATGTTCGTCTATTCCAGTTTATTGTTGGTGTAATCGCTGTTATTTTAGCCACATAATCACGTTTATGAAAATTACATCAACAAACATATTTAAGAAAAAAAAATCTATAGTGCAATATCTATATTACTTAATTTTTTTTATACAAAATTAGTTTAATATCAAATTAAATTTCTTGTTTTAATTCATTTTCACTCACGTGAAATACAATGTCTTTTTTTTTTAGAATTTTGATTTATAAAAAATTTACTATTACTCATTATTTTAAATTAGTCTTTTATAATTGTGTATTTTTGGAATTTTAACTTATATTTAAAATTAGATTTAATAATTTTTATACAAAATTAGTCTAATATCAACTTAAATTCTTTATTTTAATTCATTTTCACTCACGTGAAATGTACAATGTACTTTTTTTTTTAGAATTTTGATTTATAATTTTTTTACTATTACTCATTATTTTTAATTAGTCTTTATAATTATGTACTTTTGGAATTTTAACTTATATTTAAAATTAGATTTAATAAATTTTTAGATTTTTATTTAGATTTATTTAATTAATATAAAAATTATGATATTTTAAATTTATAACAGAATTTTGAATTTTTTTTTTTATTTTCTTGTGGGTGAATTTGAAATTAGATATTTTTAGTAGGAGAGTCAAATTGAATTTTCATAAAATGTTAAAAGTTATTAATGAAAAGAGTTTTTTCTTTAATATATGTTCAATTTTAATCAATTTTCAATTTAAATTGTCAAATATTAGTGTTCACCAATCAAAGATTTCCAAGTATGACTTTATCATAAGAGTGGGTCTCCTGTGAACTTGAGTTCACATGAACTCGCGCATCACTGTTATGTATAATCACTATCAGTGTTACTTATGCATACTATCACTGTTATAAAAATACAATTAACTTTTAAACAGTGATAGTGAATATACATGACAATGATAGCATATATACACGACAGCGATAAATGATGACGGCGAACTCGGGTTCATACAAAATTTTGTCTTATCATAATAAAATACAATAAAACTGACATATTATCATATAACTTGTTATGTGACTTGTTGCAGTAGGTCACATGACAAAAAATTTAATATTTTATAAGTTACAAGACAAAATTTAAAAGATAAGAATATGAAAATTAAAATCAACAAAATTTAAAGAATAAAAAGTGTATTTTCCCTTAGTTTTATATTATGAAGTTTATATTATTATATGTTTAAATGCAATGAAAACATTTCAATAAAACCTACTCTATATTTTAGTTTTTTTTTTTTTTTCGAACTTTGATGGCCACTTTTATGGGCTCCTTGTTTTTAGTTTTCCGATAAGATAAGGTTTATGGGCTGGGCGTTAAAAAATAATTAATTCATTACTTCATTAAGTCATCATTTAGATAAAGGGGGAACCAATACAGCTGGAGAAATGTATACATTTATAATCTCAACTTATTTTTTTTTTTCTTATTTTTTTTAAAGTATTGTGACCCACCTATGTATTTGTGCTAAATAATTTTTCAAAGTTATTTTTGAAAAAAAAAAAAAAACTTGCAGATAGACTCATTTGAAATCCACAAAATTTAAAATGAATGAATTCAAAATTTTATAAATTTTAAACTACGTAATTTTGATATACTACATTCGTCAACAAAAAATGCGCTCAGATATTTGCACGTGGTTTAATGCAATATGTCAAAATATATTACGAGATATTGTAATGTTTGATATGAATAAAGAGAATATCTTTGGGAAGTACGTTACTTTCTAAAAATATTCTCTTTATTTATATTAGACCTCAAAATATCTCCTAGTATCTTCCAACATATTATATTAAATCATGTGCAAATATCTGAGCGTATTTTTCGTGGATGGAGGAATATTTTTTTATTTTAAATTAGAGTCAAACAAATGAAATAGATTTAAATTATGCATAGGGTGAGACTATTCATACCCCAATTATTAAATAGATTTAATTTAAAAAAATTATTTAAATACTAAACATACCCCATTTTTTATTAATTTTTTTTTTATTTTGACCTAGTCTTCATTTCCTCACGTCCTAACTGCTGAATTCATGGAGTCCAATTATCTTTGAAACTATTCTACAGTTTTACGATCAATTCAATCTCATTTTTTATGCTTTGTTAACGACATCAAACTAATCTAAATTATATATTTTCCACGACGATACAGAAAGGTTGGATATTATGGAATTTTTTATGGGGAAAATGGTAATTTTCAGGCGGAAAAAAATAAAGCTCCGTGAGATCTAAAGAGCATGGAGAAGAAGACATAACGTTCGTCTAGTGAATTCTTTTAAAATTTTATGACGATGCAAAGTTTTAGTTCTCATTTCTTAAAAATGGCGATGCACTGTGAATCATTAACATGAATTAAGAGAGAAGAAGAATTGGTCAAAAATGAAAAAAATATTAATAAAAAATGGGGTATGTTTAGTAATTTAAATTAATTTTTTATTTTAAATTGAATATATTTAATAATTGGGGTATGTTTAGAGGAATTTGGGGTATGAATAGTCGCACCCTTATGCATAACCTCAAATAGAATTGAAGAAAAAGAAAAAATAAAGTTGGTAGGGATGTGGAGTCCGTGTTCAATTTAATACTCATGCCGTGACAACAGCGTTTAACCCAACAGCAGTGTATGTGGATTTAAAATGGAAAACACAATTTTCACAAATCAAATGAGATTTCTTCAAAAGTATGACACTTAGTTGTTTTAAATTCAATTGCAAGGACACATTTGATTAATTATTGATAATAATGAATTAAAATCAATTGAGGTTAGTCAATAAGTGAGTAACATTAAAACACATTTAATTTAATTCGATTCAGAAATCTTGTGGCTTGATGCCTTAAACCACCAACTTCAAATGTCAATTAACACTTGTTAAAAATTCAAACTCAAATATACATATATATATCATAAATGCTATTTAAATATATATTAATATATAAAATAAATTGAAATTATCACATGTCTATGGCTAAACACAAATATATATTCACACTGTGGTGTAATAATAAATTAATAATATATAAATAAATTTAAATATTTAATTAATATAATAATGAATCTCTACTTATATGTAATTATCACATTTATAATGATCAAATAAATCTGTGTCTATCAATAAACATGTGATCGTTAGCAACAAAATATCAAAGTGCAACGGGTCGATGAAAATATGTACTTTTAATGTTGAAAATATAGGTATCGATGGGAATATCGATGTCTTAAATTTGTGGAAATATCGATGGATATATCGATATCGACAAATTTAAAAATTATAAAAAATTTAAGAGCAAACATTTAATACATAAATTTAACAAAAAAATTTAAATAAATTTTACAGTTGTGACAAGTTTATATATATACACTATTTTTTGGAGTTATTTTCCGAAATTCATTGATATTTTCTCGATATCTTTCGATATTTCCTCGATATCTTTCGATATTTTCTCGACGTCTAACGATATTTGGTTTAATTTGTGAAAAAAAATAAGCAATATTGATATTACAGACAGATATTTATCAATATTTTTTTAATAAATATTATGAAAATATCGTTTCTATCAATATTAATAATTGGTGACTACAAAAAATTGATATATTAGGAAAATATCGGGATATTTTCATCCATCCATAACATTTGCATATACACTAAAGATATCAAACAAATTATGTTTATATATATCAATGATGTAAATTTATAACAAATACTTTATGGATTTTCATTAATTACACAATATAATTCAAAGAAATTCCCAAATTTTTATCACCGATCCGACCCGACCCGACCCGAGCGCTGGATTGCTTCTAATCGTCGTACTCCTGCGATCATAAATTCATATATATGTATATGTATGGGGTAGGAGTCGCTTTTCCCTCCTGGTAGTTAATTTCGCCATTTTCCAGCTTTCGTCTTTCCCAGGTAACTTCTAGATTCTGATCATTCTTTCACTCCAAACAGTTTTTGATTATTGCTACTCAATCTCTGCACACACACACACACACACACACACACACACACTCTCTCTCTCTCTCTCCAATAATTGCTCCCGTTAACCTTTTCGCCATCACTACGGTCTACGACGTATAAATAGTCGTTTATGGTATACGAAATTCGTTCTTCTGTTTTTCATTCCTCAACTCCGATACTTTGTAATGACTTATTCGACTTCGAATTCTGCAGGAAAGATGATGTGGGTTATGGGAATAGGACTCGGGTTGATGAATATTGCAAGTCATGCTACTCCAAACAGAAAATTGCACTGGCTTTCCTCTGTCTTTGTTGGGATTTTGATGTGCAAGATTGTCAGTCTGTTTTTCTTTAATTTTTATGGTTTGATTATGTTTTTTGTGAACATTAGTTTCAATGCTTGCGGGCATGTGTTCTGTTCTGTGGAAACTCATGATTTTGTGGTGTTAGTAGATAGGAATGAGGTGGATTTTTGGTGGTCCGCTTGATACTGTTGCAGATTATGTTCCTATTGGATTATGGGAAAAGAATTGAGTTGATGGGGGGAAAGAATCTCTGTTGACGGATATGATAATTCAGTTCTTTTAGAAATAAGATATTGTTTATTGTATTTAAATCACACTCTATTGTACAGTCCTGTTTTATTTTTCACTTTCAATCTCAACAATGGTTGTAGCGTGATAGTAAAGGAGGGGGCCTATTTGAATATTCTCATTCTCTTGAATTGAATGTGAGAAAGATATCTTTGTTGCTAACAAGCACATTGGTTATGCCTGAAGTGACCCGTTTTGTTGTTCAAGGTATATGACGTAACAGGAGTGATTAGTGCTTCATTCTTTAAAGGATACAACAACCTTAACAATAAAGTGAAGCTGGAATGGAATAACAGGTAGTGCTTCTTGGTGAGGTAACAAATTGATCTTTAGTTGCCTTCAAAAAAAGTAACACAAAAATGTGTAAGAAACAGTCTCATGCAAGACTTGCTCTTTTAGTTATTGGTACCTTGAACTTGGCATGTGATCATTGGCCATTATCATGCAGGTGTTTCTCCACTTTCCATGCTATTGTTGTGGCTGTGGGTTCTCTGTATCTGTTGCTTGTTTCGGATCTTTTTGTCGATGCACAAGATGAGCTGTTTATCAGAAGATCCTCAACTCTATCAGACACCATAATGGGGGTATGCTAGCTCTATTTGATGCTTTTAATTGGTGTAGAGCATTATGAACTTTTCAAATTTCGGCAGTTTTTTTATGATTATGATTATGATGTAGACTCAGTAACTGCTTTTGGGTTGAGAAAATGTTGTCTCAATGACCATCTTCCAAATGTCCTTCGAGCAAAGGCACACCTTTTTTGCTGCTAACATTATTTTGTCTTGACAACATTGTCAATCATTTGAGATTTGATATTTAATGTTGCAGGTTTCAATTGGGTATTTTTTGTCTGACTTGGCAATGATTCTTTATAATTATCCAGCTTTAGGTGGGATGGAATATGTAAGTATTAGAATCCCTCTATTATTCACCTAATTTTCTTTTTCTGATAGATTTTTACTCTTTGTTATTCATTTTAACTCATCGTCGTAAAAGATCTTCCTTATATAGCATGTTGCTGCTGTCTAACTGCATTTATGATTTATTGAATTATAAATGCATAGTTTAATGGCCGTGTCAAAACTATCTTCTTTTTGGTTTTGGGCAATGGCTATTATGTCCTTATCCAATTTGTTAGGTCATACATCATGGGCTTTCTTTGTGCGCTATCATTTCATCCCTCTTGAGCGGTGAAGCACAATTCTACATCTTCATGGTTCTCTTTACCGAAAGCACTACCCCATTTGTTAATCTAAGATGGTAAGTTTAGGAAATATGAGTTTGCAATCTCCTTCATCACTTCTTTTTGTATCGGTAAATTATTTTTCCGCATATACAGGTATCTTGATGTTGCTGGGCTAAGAAATTCCAAAATTTACATTTACAATGGTGTGGTGTTGTTCATTGGGTGGTTGGTATGAACTATCAATTTTTTTTTTTTTAATTTCCGGAAGTTGTTTATTTTTTTCTGCTTTAAAGGTTTTGTGATTTGCTGTTGTTAAACACAACGTTTGCATATAAATCATTAAAACCGAACTCATTGCTTGCTGACTCGTTGTTACAGGCTGTTACTGTTTATTTTAATCCGTGTAATATCATGTGGCCTTTATTTTTAATAGAGGGCCGAGTCATAAAAATCTAATGCTCAATGATTGTGCAAACAATGGTGAAAGGTAGGCCACAAGTGTTAGTTAGCCATCTTACTATTGTTGTAGGAAGTAACTCATGCATATAATGCTTTTCTTTGATTTAAACATGAAATAAAATTGGGTGACAACAAGTGCTCGTTTGCAAAAATCCAATTATTTCACTATAGTACCTCAATTCACTATGCAAAAAAAAAAAAAAAGTGGAGGATCCTTGATTTGTCCATTACACAAGATTATTATGTATCAAAATTTTCTGCAAACCTATCTAAATTAATAAAGACTTCAATTTGTTTTGATCTCTTAGACGCACATCATAATTTATGGTGGTAACATATAACTAATGATTTTCAGGTTGCAAGGATCATTTTGTTTATGTTCTTTTTCTACCACTTGATTATCCATTTTGATCAGGTTAGTGAATGATATGCTTACACTTGTGAATAATATTTACAGTTCATGCTTTTCTGCTAAATGCCATTTCCATTTTGATTCTCTTAATGTTCACTAAGATCCCGGAATAAGCTAAATTCTCGCCTACATCAGTTGTAAGCTTACTTTCATAGTTGAAGTTGATAACTGCATTAGTAATCATGTGCTACACCATGTTAAGACATGTAAACTTGAGAATCACTGCCTTTCTGCTAACATCTTACTGCCAAATATCTTGGCATGATTTGGAACTTTTCCACCATGGCGTCTTAGTATATATATAAAATAATGGTGCAATAAGTATCTTAAAAATCTCTGTTTTTCACTGTTCAAGGGATGATGTCAGAAAATCTGTACTGTCCATTTTTTATTTTGCACACTGAATGAACTAATAAAAAATGTATGCTATACTAATCATAATTATGATTGAGGCTTTCATCATATAGCATGCGGTTGCCTGATACAATACTTGTGTAAATGCTACCTACTCGTGTCAAAAATCTTACAGCTGGTTCGTGGAGTATTTCTATAATTATCTCTCTTTTTCTAAGCAAATTACTTTGAACTTCTGGTACTTTTCATATCCGAATATGCATGTGCATTTATCTATATATTTCCTATCCGTTTGTTCTTATTTGTTTTTTCCACTTGCCTTTCAGGTCAGGAAAGTCTTCTCAGTGGGCTTTTACAGTTTGATCCTAATACCTCCAGTGCTAGCAGCGATGAATGCGTTCTGGTTCTGGAAAATAGCGAGAGGTATGGTGAAAACCTTGAGAAAGGCCAAACACGGCCATTAGTGTTCTTAGAGATGAACTAATTATTTAGGATGTACATTGTTTTAAGTCGGCCGTATTAAGTTTACAGCGATAGCAACTGTAAAATCAATTTTCACCCAGCGTCTCACACTAGCTGACCAACGTGATGTGTTCTTGTGAGGTTTATTGCAGTGTTTAGCATCACTTGTTTATTTGTGATCCCAAAATATTGAGGTTGTGTTAGTGTCTTTAGATGATTTTTTAAAAAGTTTATAGTGAATATTTAGTCTGAAAAATGGAATTAGAAAATACAAGTTTTTCTAGCATTTGCGGATTTTTCTGGGTGGAGTTTGTCGTGTACAATTTATCTAATGACTTTTTAGTGAGTACATCATACACCAATTACATATAAAGTTGTCAAAATGAGCTCGATTTAAATTGGCCCAAAAAGTCAAGTTTTAAGAATAGGGTGGACCTCAAAGTTATATGCACAAAAAGAATCAGCCTATTTGACATGATGGGCTGCTTGGGCTTTGGGTCGGGATTGCCCCGGTTTTATGGGTCTTCCCGGTAGTCTTTTTTATTTTTTAATATTTATTTAATGATACTTCTCAGTTCTCTCTCTTATGCAACTTTTTAATTTTTTCATGAGTTGTGATATTTTTCTTTTAAATGCTTTTAATAGTTATTTTATTTGTGTAAATATGGGTGTGGAATGTATGCATTGAAACTTTATGAAGATATTTTTTATTAAAAATAATATCTCAATTAATTAATTAATTTACACTATTAAAGAAAGTGAATTTGGATAGGATTGATACAAATATTTTATATCTAATCTTAACACTATTACTTTGTTTAATTTAAATTTTGTATATTTGTTACGAATTATAATTCAAACTTATTAGAGAAATGTTGGATTAGAAATTGAATTTGTGAATTTGAATTTATTAAGAACTGCTTAGAATATTGTTTGTTCGAATTTATTTTAGTGAATTTGAGCTTATTAAGAATTGTTGAATTATTGTTATTTAAATATTATTTAGAAATTTGAGTTATTAATTTAATTTGTTTAATAGTTGTTGGCAAATTAAATAAAAATTAATGATGATTTGATTAGTATTTGTATATCAAATTATTATTTAATGAAGTTAATATAGAAATCAAATAAATAGTGATATGTTAAAGAAAAAGAATCGTGTTGATTTGACCTGGTAGCCCGTCTAGGGCCATGATGAGCTTGAAAATATGTGGACCGAAAACAATCGGTTCGGTTTGGCTCGACTCGAAAAATATCACGGTCCGATGGATCAATATTGGGCTGGCATGGTCTAGCTCATTTGATAGCTCTAGTTATATATGTGACATTTGCTATGTTAATTTTACTGTCTCCATCTTTTCTTAATTTTCATATTTGAATGACGCATTAAAAAAAATTATTAACTTATTGAATCAATGAATAAGAGTATTTTAAGATGAAAAAATATTGTTAGAGTTTTTTTTTTTTTTTTTTGTGAAGAAATTATTGTAGAGTGTCCTAAAAAAGTGTGGAAATTCAGATGGAGCGAAGGGAATAGTACTTAATGAGAATAAATGATGATATATTAATATTAATTTTTTAAAATAAGGTAATTAGCAGTCATTTGATATTCGTAACTAAAAATTTATCTATTTAATTTTTCTTCTTCTTATAATCATCTTCATTCATCGTTTTCCCATGCGATAATAAATAAATTTTTTAAAAAAATTTAAACACAATACTTATATGATGTAACCATCATAGAAATAATCATTCATTAAATATACCCAAAGTAAAAAATGAATAATAATAATTCTTTCTCATATTCATTAAAGAATCGAAAATAATTTTTTTAACTCACTTATTTTCTCTCCTCCCATTTATATGTGCTACATCTACCGCGGTCCCACCTTAGGACTATGTTTGTGTTGGGATTCACTCGACATATTCGAGTTAGAAATTTATTTTGTTTTCATATCTCATATTTCATCATTCACTCGACATATTCGAGTTAGAAATTTATTTTGTTTTCATATCTCATATTTCATTCATCCATAAAATACTTGGAAAACTATTATGGGCTCTTTATTATAAGGTAGTCTAGACAAAAGAATTTCGCTCTCCACCCAGTGAATTTTCCCTTTCACTTCTCCACCACAAAAGTTGGCCTTTATTTACAAAAGTATCTCCGCGGGTTGAAAAGTGCATATGATCAAAAAGTATCTCTATCATTTGATTTGTACTTTACAATCTACTCTATATATTATTTTATAATTAATTCAATTTATTACTTTATCACAATTTGAATTCAATTTAGAGTAAGTCTCTTATGCATCAAGTGCATCGTGCAACTCAAATTCATTTTTAAAAAGTTATACAAAATACTACTGAAAAGTATGTGTCTAAAATTCACTTTTCAGTAATAACACATATACTTTTTAGTAAAAAGTGATGTAGTTTTTTAAAAATACACTTGAATTGCACGATGCACAAGGTGCATACAAGAATAAGGTTTAATTTATTACTTTATCATAATTTGAATTCATTTCCCCCTTCTCTTTTATAGCAATTTGAATTTTTGATATTTAATACTCAATGGAAAATACTATCAAAACATATTAGGTCATATAAAATGACCAAAAATATTTTATACTTTTTATAACATATTATAAATTTTCACATAAAAATTTAACCAAAAAAAATCTCAAAATTGAATTACCATAGAGACTAAGCTGAAAGTGTATTTACAATTTCAGAGATATATCTATACAAAAACAGGCTTAATATTAAGTTAAGTAGTCAACGAAATACATATAAGTGAAAAAAAATTAATATAAAAGTTCAAATGTGAGTATCTATAGTTCAATTCAATGATTGTCAATTACAATGCATCAATCAATCCAGCAAGGATATAGTTGCGGCGGAAATAATCTCTCATATTCCATTGATCAAACGTTACACGTTTAGCAGTATTCGGATCATCTTTTGCAACAACAGACAGATCATGACAAATAAACTGCGCTAAATGCAACATAGTCGAGTAGAACGACATTTTCTGCTGCCACAACTTAAAATCTTTCCCCTAGAACTTATCGAGTTTTTCACCATGGACCATTACAGGTCTGGTAGTAGTAGCAAGAAAAAAGGGAACTGGAGCGTTCGAGCTCTAACCCGCTCCAGTTGTTATAGTAGGGGGAATTGAAGCGTTAGAAGTTGCTCCAGTAATACAACATCATAACCGTTTTCGTCGGTTACCATCGCTTATTTTTTTAAGCCTCTATTTGTTTTGCGATTGTTGGATTATAAGTGCACCAACGATGCAGAATTTTGATGACGGAAATAAAGAAATACAAAGATAAGAAAATTACATGATTTTCTTGAAACAATGGACTTCTTCGTCTCCAACACCTTCTTGAAATACTTCGTCTTCAACCACGTAAAAAGGAACATTCGAGTCAAGGTTGTACCTTTTCCCGCAAAATAAACACGTTTCGGCTAGTACACACTGTTTAACGTGATGTTCCAAGAGGTAAAACGACTTTCGTCTTTCGTACTAGTTGCACCACTGAGTACAAGCGCACTAACGAACAAAATACACGGTAAAGTTACTAAACAAAATAAGAGAGTGAATACAAGATTTGCATGCATGAAACAAAACATTTCCTGTAGGTTTTTTCCCGTATTTGAAAGCATGCATGCATGTTCTATTTATAGGCATAACTCACTTAATCCTGAGCATTCTATAACCTTCAGAATAAAATTTGAAATGTTCATGTATATGAACATGCTTTTGTCCACATTCGAATATTCCAACCATGTGCAGGAAATCAGAGTCAGACTTTCCTTTGACATTCCTGAAATTCGGATCTCCATCCACGACCTGTCTTTTTGTCTTCCACCAATTATGCTTGAGAGTCTGTTTATCAAACATGTTGATAGGTTATCAATCGATAAGCTTACAACATTATCACGATAATCAAACTATATTTTTTATGGCAAAAAAAGATTATAGATCAAGCCTAAAGCCCAAAGTCCAATTACCAAGATCCAAGGACCATGGGCACGGCTCGGCTTGGCGGCGGCGGTTGCACGCGCGTGTGGCTCATTTGAGTATTCCCTAGAACCTTATAGTTTGGAATTTACTTTACAACTCCCTATTAATTAGGAGTTAATGTGTTTCCACCATTTTCCATTGTGGGATAATTAACCTTGAGTTAATCATACAAATGCAACATTTAACTCTATCGATTATTTTGCACGTATATGTTATATTGAATTGATATATATATAAAATTAAATTTTGGGTTATATACCACTATACTAGGGGTGGGAATCGATTCGAATTTTTCGATCCAAAATTTTGGTTAAAATATTTAAGTACCCATACTCGAACCCAAAATAGTTTGATTACCCAAAATTTGATTCCCAAACTTTTGGATGGAAATTTCCATTTTGTACAGGAGGGTCCTGTGCAGGAGGAGAACCGGATCCCAAAATTTTAGAACCTAACTTTTTTTTTAATTACTTAACATTTAACAACATGGATACCATCAATAGTCACAAATTATTTTTTGTCACAATTTTTTTTTTAGTTAATAGCTGCTATAAGCGAAAAATTACAATATATAACACAAAATTATAAGTACAACCTATCTAATTAATTCAGAAACTAATGACTAATGTAATAATATGAGGCACACTTATATAGAAATTTCTACCATAGAAATTACCAAAAATAGATATAAGAAAAAATTAATCAAACACGCCTCCTCACTCCAGTACTCACATTCCACGCATACCTCACCGAATTCTCCCAACTCCCGGCCGCCCAACCCCCCCTCCAGCCCCAGCCCCAACTCCCGGTTGTGGGCCTTGGACGCGTACGGATTTTAGATCAGCGACGGGCAGATTAGCATTGGATGTTGGGCAACAGGCGGTTACGGCGAGGTTGAGTGATTCCGGCATTGTGCGGCGGTTTAGACTTCAGGGCGAGTGGTTACAGACGGCATCGACGACGCGGAACAGGGTGTGGAGCGGCGACTGAAGAACAGGTCTGTGGTTGCGCGATGGATTCTTGCATCGGACAGAAGCAGGGTGTTGCGGCCAATTCTGAAATCTGGAGCAGCTTCCGGTGGGTTGCAGAGACGGAGGAGTAGTGGTTGCCGATTTCTGTGTCGAGCGACGGTGCGTCGGCGAGATGACGAATTGCGGTTTCCTGTGCGGTGAGTTGTTGAGTGATTTGTGGACGGAAATGGGTATGACTGCAGAGGCTGTATAGCTGTGTCTGCTTCCATTTTCAGGGGATTTGCAGATAGTGGTGAAATTGCAGAGAGGTTGTTTTGGCTTTTGTGGGGAAAGTCATGTTGCAAGTTGTAACAGATGTGGGGACCATGTGCATTTTCCTTTGCTGTTGTATTTAGGGCCGAAGGAAATATCGAAAATACCGCATTTATCGTATCGAAAAATATCGAAATTTTCGGTATGAAAACGGTATATAAATATATATACCGCTATATACCGAAATATTTTCGGCATGCCGAAATATACCAAAAATATTTCGGTATATCGCGGTATATTGAAATTTATATATTAAATTTTTATATATTTTTTTAAATAATAATTTTATATTTATTTTGTCCTTTGTGCAAACCCTAGAAATAAGAATACTAATTCAGTATCTCACATTCACGCCGCTTTCAAACATCAGAATATCGCACCATTCACAATTTCACACCACGCCGCAAGTCACACAAATTCCCGGCGTCACGCTTTCCGTCGCTGCCGGCATCGATCTGTCCGTCCGCCGCCGGCGTCGCGTTGTCCGTCCGCCGCTGGCTTCGCGCTGTCCGTCCTCCGCGCGCCACCCTTTTTCAGTTACTCCCTTCCCTTTCCTCTTTCTAACGCTTTTTTCCTTTATACCTCAGATCTTCTTACCCCAAATGAAATCCATTATCAAATGATCAGCTCGCTGGGAAATGCTGGATCTATTCATGCTCACTCACTTTCGTTCTTTAATTTGTTTGCGCAAACGGAAAAAATTTGGAATAAATCTGTAGGGTTTCATTGTTCTGCACTTTGAGGTGATTGTCCGGTATTAGCACACGAATTTGTGTTGGATTACTGTGTTCTTGATAGTTTGCTGAATTTTCCTTTTTTTGTTAATGTTCATACTTAACAGCTGAAAGGATTTAGTTTTTTTTTTCCTCTTAGCTTAGAGGTTTGTGTTGGATTTAAAAGGCGTTTATTTTGGTTTTCGATTTCGAGATATTTAAAAGTGGCCATCTGAGATTATCCGAGGCCTCGGCGGCTGCTGTAGCTAATGCCGCAGCTGGTGTGAGTGCTGCCATGGCTGCTCAGTTGGTGTGGACTCCAATCGATGTTGTAAGCCAGAGGCTAATTAAATTTATGCTTCGGTATGCCGAAATTTTCGATATGCCAAAATTTTCGGTATGAAAACGGTATGACTTTTTTCGGTATTGAATTTTCGGTATGAAAACGATATGGTATTTTTCGATATCGAAATTTTCGGTACGGTAACGGTATGGCGAAATTTTTTTCGGTATGCCGTACCGTCCACCCCTAGTTGTATTCACATGTGGGCTCCACTTTACTTTTTATCTCAATTAATCCTGCAATTTATCAAAATTAGTATAACACATGAGATCCTCAATTAAATCAAAATAGATAATAATTAAGGCCCTAAATACATACAAATCTCTAGAAATTTATATCAAAATGAGCATAAATTGATGCAAATATGACCCTAATCATATATACATGTAATATTATATTATATATAATATTTATATATATAGTAATACATATTTGCTCTAATAGTAACACACATTTGTCTCTCAATTTATGTTACAATATGGGCAAATGTGTGTTACTATAAGAACAAAATATATTTTTATGAGAATAAATATGTGTTTCATAATTTATTTATTATCCATTTAAATGTTGGTACATTGTTTAATTTAATACATATGTTATTATATGAAAAAATAATTATTTATATAAAAATAAATAAATATTTGTGAATAATTTATATTTGTTCTTATAATAACACACATTTGCTCTTACATTATGAGAAAAATTATTTATTCTATAAAAATAAATGAATATATGTAAAATAACAACATTTTATAAAATAGTAATACACATTTGCTCTAATAGTAACATACATTTATCTCTTTTTTTGTGTTACTATATGGGCAAATGTGTGTTACTATATGAACAAAATATATTTTTATGATAATAAATATGTGTTTCTTAATTTATTCACCATCCTTTTAAATTTAGGTATATTATTTCATGTTATTATATTGAAAAAAAATATTTCTATAAAAATAAATAAAATATTTGTGAATAATCAATATTTATTCTTAAAGAAACACACATTTTGTTCTTGCATTATGTGAAAAATTATTTATTCTATAAAAACAAATGAATATATTTAAAATAACAATATTTTATAAGATAGTAACATACATTTGCTCTAATAGTAACATATATTTGCTCTTCAGTTTGTGTTACTATATGGACAAATGTATGTTACTATATGAGTAAGTGTGTGTTACTATACAAACATAAATTAAGAGCAAGATTTTAAATTAATTATATAATATTATTTAGTTTATTTTTAAATTTATAATAATAATTAAAATATAGTTATTTTATCATTTTTATATACTTGAATTAACTTCAAAAAATTGTTTTGAAAAACAATCTCTTTAAGAGAATTATAGTTAATAAAAGTTGTGATTATCATTTTTGTTAAAAAAAAATTGTGATTATCTTTGTGTCCAATAAAATAAAATAACGTTAGATATAATTATTTAAATGTTGATAGTGACTCTGCTAATTTATGTGGTCACATGGAGGTTATCTGGCGTGTCCGCGTGTGTATTTGAAGGATGGCGCATGGGACTGGGTGCGTGAATCTTTTTCTTTTTAAAATTTCCTTTTGAAAATTTCTATCTTAAAAATTTTTATATAATTTTTTGTCATCTAAATTATTTAGAATATTATACCTCATAAAACTCCATAACTCATAACAACTAAATTCAAGTCTTCAATAATCATAGAATCGTATGCAGAATGAGTTAAACACATAAATCTTAATTCTTGTAATTTTTTTAAGATTAATAAAATATATTAATCTTAAAAAAATTATTTCGATTATCTAACCGAGAGAATCTGGTTATGCCCATATACCCGATCCCAAACTCGATTTTTAAATTTCGAGTTCGGATTAAAATATTAAATTTTAAAATTTCGAGTTCGGATTAAATTAATCTTACGTATCAAATATTAGTAAATCCCTGAAACTATTTTTTTATGTGTCTATTTCCACGTAGCAAATGAACTCACAGTATAAGTGATATGATAAAAAATATAATAAAAAATATAAAACATAAATATAATAAAAGTAAAAAAATGAATAATAATTAAAAAAAAAAAGTGAAAATGTAAATGAGTATCTAAACTAGACTTCAATACGCAATTAGAGATCAGATACCTCAGTTTTTTTTTTTTTTTGAATGGATCTCTCAGTTTTACCGAGAGACCAAATTTTACACCAGAGAGACCAATCCCCCAAAACCGCATCCTTACACTTCAATTTTCAGTAATCCTATCTAACATAGGCCGAAACATTCTTCGGCGAATTCACTCTTCTTCAATGGCGGCTCAATCGCTGTCAGTATTTGCAGTCTCACCCACAAATCAACTTCCCAGGAAACACGTTGCTTCTGATAAGAAGCCCAAGTAAGTGTCGTGCTTTTTCCCCCCGGGAAATTTCAAAATTATATGCGTTCTAGTGAATCTATGTCTGAGCTATCTAAAAATGGCGTTCGTAGGTGGTCAGCGAGGTCAATAAAATCGTTTGCTGTGGGTGAATTGGAGGCTCGAAAGCTCATATTTCCAAATACTGGGACTGAGGCTCTCAAATACACCCGAGCAATGACCGTGCATCAATCCATGTCCAGTTTATACACTTCTCGGCCTTGTGGCGGATTCCGGCAGTCGATGAGAGTGGTGCGGTGCTGTGAAACGGCTGTTGAGGCGCCGGAGAAGAAGAAAACTGTGGTGAAGAATGGGAACGATTCGCTCGAGATATGCAGAGTGCTTAACGGTATGTGGCAAACCAGCGGTGGCTGGGGCAGAATCGATCGTGACGACGCCGTCGAGGCTATGCTTCGTTACGCTGACGCTGGCCTCTCTACCTTTGACATGGCGGACCACTGTATGTTATTTTACTCCTATGCCCTTCTCCTTCCGAAAATAATAAAAATTAAAATTCCTCCTCTTTTATTATGTGTCTAGCTGCAGTTCACTCAAATACTATTGTATGATTATTGGACGTAGTACCTGTTAGAATTAATCAACATTTCTATTAAAAAAAAATGAGCCAGTTAAGGGCAGGAGCGTCATTTTGCTCTGCATAAAATATATGGCAGAGAATAGAGAGCTGAGCAGCGGCATATGAACTTGATGAGATAACAATTTCCAGACCCTTTAGGCTTACTAAGTATGTTAATGGCAGAGATTGTCAACAACTCATGGAATCTATTTACTTCGGGCTCGATCAAAGGAAGAACTAAATATAGCTGTGTGGATGAATCAAGCAAAGTTGTTGCAAGGCCATTTGTATGCTTGCTCACTGATAATAAGCAGAGAGTTGAAGTGAAGAATGGAAAAGATTCATTAGACATTTGCAGAGTGGTTAACGGGACATGGCAGACTAGTGGTGGTTGGGGCAGAATTGATCGAGATAATGCAGTCGAGGCCATGCTCCGATATGCTGATGCTGGGCTAGACACTTTTGATTTGGCTGATATATGTAAACCGTCTTATCTAACTGTGGAGTATTGTTTCTTGAGTAATTTCTTGTAGGACCATTGTTACATAGGTAATTATGATTTAGTGGGGCAGAAATATAATAAAGCCCAAATAACTCTAATTAGTGGATGCAATTCAGTTCTTAAGTATGAGTACCGTATGGCATATTTTGTGTCTTCATGTTCGTTATTCAACAATATTTGTTTTGCAGATGGACCTGCAGAAGATCTTTATGGTATATTCATAAATAAAGTACGTAGAGAACGCCCACCAGAGTACCTGGAAAATGTCAGGGGGTAAGCAAATATTCATCATTTCAAAGAAAATTATAGGAGTTTTAGGCATAAATTCCATGATATGAAACTTTTGTTTTGGATTTTCTTGTGTCATGCAGTCTTACTAAATGGGTGCCTCCACCGGTCAAGATGAGTCGTAGCTTTGTTCAGGACAGCATCAATGTATCAAGAAAGAGAATGGATGTTGCCTCATTGGACATGCTTCAGTTTCATTGGTAATATGTTTATACTTTCACTGGTGCTTCATTTTTTTGAGTGTTAGGGTATGGTTTACATCATACTTTGTCATTCCGCCCGAACTAGGTGGGACTATTCTAATTCAGGCTACCTTGATGCCCTTAAACACCTTACAGATTTGAAGGAAGAAGGTTTGTCTGCATTTGTGTGTCTGCTGAATTATATTAAAGGGAAACCTCATTTCTTGATTATACTTGATCACTTTAGCAATTGTCATGCAGGTAAGATTAAGACTGTTGCCTTGACTAACTTTGATACTGAGAGGTTACATAAGATCCTGGAGAATGGGATTCCAATTGTCAGCAACCAGGTATCATATTTCTTTCTTATTCTGTTGGATCTTTGCTGTAAGTTTTAGAATATGCTTCCATAATGAATTTTGTTTGTCTTTAGGTACAACATTCAATTGTTGACATGCGCCCTCAACAGAAGATGGCAGAGCTTTGTCAGCTCTTCGGAGTTCAACTTATAACGTCTCTCTCTCTCTCTCTCTCTCTCTCTCTCTCTCTCTCTCTCTCTTTCTCTCTCTCTCTCTCTCTCTCTCTCTCTCTCTCACTCACTCACTCATTCATACACACACATATTTGTGGTTTTACACTAAGCTCTATGTCACTTGGTTCATGTTCTGCACATTCTCTTGCAAACACCAAATGTTGTTCTGAGGATCTAGGGACCTTTTTGATGACATGAAAATATTATGTTGTCCTTGATTTTATTGAATTCATCCTAATCATGAATCATTTGAGCAACTTATTAAATTGTATTGTTGCTTTTTCATGTTGTCATGTGACTCAGAAACATCTCAAGGTGTTGTTGCTTAAGGGAGCATTAAATTTACATTTAGCCATATTCAAATTCTGTTTATTGGTCTCTTTGATTTATGGATTAAAATGTTGCATGTTCAAATCTCTCACTTATGTTTTATCATATCAACTCGAGTTGGATAGTGTAGTTATATATTAGACATTTCTTTTTAGAGATAATGCGCCTACCACTTTTCTGTCAATAACAATCAATTATTCATGTTATGATTCCCCTGCCTTTGATACTTATAATCTCAGGTTATGACTGTTTCTGAGCTTAGTATTCCGCGTTATGCAATTCCATGTCTCACAAGCATCTATTTACAGGTATGGCACCGTGATGGGTGGACTATTATCAGAAAAGTTTCTTGATACCAATTTAACAATTCCTTTTGCTGGTCCTCCATTAAATACTCCTTCACTGCAGAAGTACAAAAGGGTAAACTCTCTATATTGCACTGCGCATGAACTCATGAATGATGCCTGTTTTCTAATATCTTGGGATCTCAAATAAATGCAAATGCTTTCAGTATCAAGAAAAATTTGTAGATAACCTAGATTATATTCTACATATTATGCAAAATTGTTTGGCTTTCCCAAATTTAATCAATCATGTGCCTTGTAAGATTCTCAACATTTCCCACGTTATAGTGTCAGCTTTTTGAATTATTTTTGAGTCCTTGTAACTTGTATGCGAAGATGAAAATATGGCCATCACAAGTAATACCTCAACCTTAAATTTACGAAAATATTGATGGATATATTGATATAGAAATTTAATATGAAATTTTAGGGATTATTATAACATGATATTATGCATACATTAGTTAAAATCACCATAAAATAACGTGTTTTAAATCAAACATATAGATTTTAAACTATATAAACATTATCAGACGATAAATAGTTGATAATATAATAAAAGATGACTAAAAATTACATGATATAATACAATTAATACTAAAATAATGACCTTTGAGATTCAAGTATAGAAGATGGAATGTTATCTTTGTCCAAACAATATTGGTACCAACTCTTTACATTAGAGTAATCAAGAATATAGTTATGCACATGTGATTCATATATTTCTCTATTTCTTCCAATTACTTTACCATGGATTGGATAGTGTGTATTACACACTTCATATGTTTTCATATGATATTGTAGAAGTGGACCGATACGGAAAAATTACAAAATGATTCAAAATATTGACACTAATTACAAATTAGTTATGTGCTAAAAATATATGCTTCTCCGCAAAAAAGAAAAGAAAAGGTTTATGTGCAAATATTTTGAGTCAATTTGTAAATATAATAATTTTTTTGAACTAATATATAAATGTCTAATCACTACAAATTCTTTTAAAAAAAAGAAAAAAATATTTATATTTATAAAAAATGATGTAAATTTTGGTGGGAGAATAATTGCAATTTCTTTTTGAAAATGTATTCCATATTTTGCAATTTATCTGCAATATTTCCTGATATTCATTCAGTGTTGTACTATATGTGAACCGTTATCAATATCAATATCGATATTTTTTGCGATATATTGTGATATATCAATGATAGTCGGTAATAAATACATTATACCCCAATATCTATATCCCAATTTCAAAATTTGCAATATTATCTCCGATATATTTGCGTTATTTCTTGATATTTTCATCCTTGCTTTTATGAAAAATTATATATTTTCGTTGGTAAAGGATTCTTATATGGAAAAATTGTATTTCTAGGTATCAGTCTTGCCGAATTGAAATAGTCCTATAACTTTTTAATGTTTTATCATTTTAGTCTAGTAATTGACCATGGTAGGTGAACATTTGGTTGATCTATTAGATTCTTCCATGTGGTTAAATTAGACCCTGCCATGTAGCATCAACCAGATGTTCAACCTCCTATGCTGAACTAAAAATGTCAAACGATTGAAAGTTACTAGACTAATTTTGATTTCTGAAGGTGGACATGTCTCAAATTAGAGAATACTTACAAGACTAAAACAAGTATATTACCTTCTTATATTTATCCTTCAAGAGTCAAAAAGTGTTATAATTGGTTGTCAAATAATGCAGATGGTTGATGCTTGGGGAGGATGGAGTCTTTTCCAAGTTCTTCTTCAGACCCTGAAAAGAGTAGCTTCCAAACACGGGGTTTCGATTCCAACAGTTGCTGTGAGATACATCCTGGATCAGGTCTTCACAAAATCCTTGCTTTTCATTCTATTCAATCATCAGTAATCTGATCTCTCAACACTCAATTCATCAAAATTTTATTTTCTGGTATATGATATTATTTAGTGCGTCACTTCCTATATGGCAGCAAGCTGTGGCAGGATCGATGATTGGTGTAAGACTTGGTCTCTCCGACCACATCAAAGATGCCAATGCTGTATTCTCGCTCGCGCTTGATGTAGAGGATGTTAGCAGTATACTAGAAGTTACGCAGAAAGGCAAAGATCTTATGAAAATAATTGGGGACTGTGGGGATGAGTACAGGCGTGCCTAACGCGCTGTAATATGATAATTTATAGTTTCGGATCACCACATGACATAAAATTGATAACTGTGGGAACTGAGTATAGGTGTGCTTAACACAATGTAATATGATCATTTATACTTTTGGATCACCACATTTGTATCAAATAAAAGTCTTGAAATTTTCTCTGTTTTACCTCAGTGCTCTTTGCACACATCATTAAAAGTTTTCAATAATACAATATTCAGTCAGAAAGGAAGGGAGTATGAAATAGTCAAGTACACAAAAGACCATAGAATATACTTGATTGAACTTTAACTAAATCCCATAGCTTAACCAAGTGAATTAGCTCATATGGCCACCGGGCTCTTCACTTGAGTGAGTGATCCGGGTTTGATTCCCTTTGAAAATGAATAGGAGGGAGATATAAGGTTGGCTTGGAGATATATGAGTGTATGAAGACTTGGTGAACTAACTTCTAACTACTAACCACTAACATTTACTGATAATAAAAAAAAAAAACTAAATCCCATAGCTTGGAGACAAAAGTTAAATTAAGTATCCCCACATAATGTAGAACTAGAATTACAGAAATCCAATATAGGAGTGTTCATAAAGTGCTACAGCAGCTTCCCTGGGATTAACTCTGTGTTCACCAGAAGAACCATGATCTCTTCTTGGTAGTCAATTTTTCAACTGGTTCATCCTTTACTCTAATTTTCCATTCCTTGCTTCGGCCCGTCCAGTCTCCTCCTACAAAACAATGTACGCAAGCATGTGGTAACAGTGTTATGGATTATCTATTCACTTGAGACATTTTAGAATCACAGGGCATACTTTGTAGCAGTAAGACGACCATGGAGATTCCATCTTTGCCGAAACCCTTCCATTCCTTCAGCCCCACTTGCCAAAATCAAGCGCCTACAGTAACATAGGTGAAAATCTAATCTATGATACTCTTAAGAAACATATTATATGGTAAAAATGTTATTGAGTTGCATCTGAAAGCTGAATCTTTTCATATTTGAAACTTTTGAGGCAATTTTCCAGAAAAGACATGATTATGAAGTTCGCACAAGAGTCGGGTATTATATATTTTTGGATTCGCTATCTTTTAACCGCTGTCTACTACACATGGAAGATTCTTGTGTCAAGTAACTTGACAGGAGAAACCAAAGAATTAATTAAAACTCACCCTCCTCTCTGCACATTGCTTATACAACGCAATCTCATCTTGATAGAATGGCTCAATATAATTGATTTGTAGACCTGTGGCACACAACCAATGAAACAGATGAGCATCGATTGAAACTATGAACATAAATTTGTCCTCTCATCTCCCATTACCTCCTCTAGCAAAGAAAAATATAAGCGCCGTCACCGGATCATCACCCACCAGTATGGTTTTCACCATGCCAGGCTTTGAGTCCATTACATACGTACAGAAAAGAATACAATAACTAACAAATTTTGCAACCAATTTGGCCATTTCATTATCTTCGGACTACTGTTTGGAGATCTTTATCAAAACGTTTGAGAATTTGATTAAAGAATGTAATATTAAATTTTGGTATACGTCGAAGTATGAGAAAGAACCATACTCTTACAAGCTTAACATCTTTTTTTTTTTCATGCTAATATTCGAAGTTGTTCTCTATTTGACTGGACTAAGTGCTTGTTTTCCACCTCTACTAAAAGTCTAGAAACACTTATTTTTTTAAAAAAATTGAGTCTTACCAACTTAAAAAATAAGTGCTTCTACATTTTTAGTAGAGGTTGAAAACAGACACTAAATCTCAATTTGATTTAATTTCTTTCAATGAAATAAAAGCACAGACAGAAGGAGAAGAATATAAGATCCTTCGAGGTTTGATATATTTGTTCAAGATAATTTAATTTTCTTATTTGGTATTTATTTATTTCGTGTTTGAGTTAATTTTCTTTAATTTTATTTTGAAGATGTAATTGGATTTGTTGTGTTCATTGATAAAGTTGATATTGTTAAAGTGAACTAACGTTGGGTAGAAAAAAATAAAGGGAAATTGTTTTTTTTTTTTCAGCTGATTTTTAAATTTTGATTTTAGTTCTATATCTTCATCACTTTTTTATTTTAGTCCCGTAATTTTATCTATTTTTTTGGTTTTTTTTTTTTTACTAAAATCAACAAATATGTAAGCTATATGATTAAAACCAATATTGAAAAGTCAACAGAACAAAAATAAAAAAAGGTAAAGTTAGAAGACTAAAATCAAAATTGGAAAGTTAGTATGATAAAAATCAAAATTATATAATGTATGAGTACAAAAAAATAATATTTCTTAAAGTAAAATATATTTTTAAACTTATCAACTATTATTTGAATAATAAGATATATATATAATTAATTTTCGTGCAACGTGCAGACATACACAACACTAGTATGTACTATGTAATAATACCCCACCTTGTTATTTTTGGGGGACAAGAAATTTCTACCATAGAAATTTTCAAAAATAGATTAAAGAGAAAAATAATCCCACGCGCGACTTAAATACTAACCAACTCCATCAGCCGTCACGGAACATCCCTCACTCACGTCTAGTGCTGTTAAAATAAACGAGCTGCTCGTGAGCTCGACTCGGCTCGGCTCGTTAAGGCTCGAACTCGGCTCGCTCGAATAGCTAAACGAGCCGAGCTCGAGTATCATTAAATCTCGTTTACATTAACGAGCCGAGCCGAGCTAGCTCGCGAGCTACTCGTTAAGGCTCGAATAAACTCGAAAGTATAGGGATATTTTTGTAAATTCATAAATATATATTATTTTCCTAAATTCCTAATTCTAACCCTAGAGTACCACACCACACGGTCCACACCTAACATCTCAATTCTCAATTCTAATCTATTTCCTCTTCTCCAAAAGACGGCGAATCGGCGACTCCCAGCCACCGTGCTGCCACCGCCGCGCCACCGCAACGCTCAGCCCACGAGGGGAGTTCTGCCGACTGAGTTGCCCTGCACCGCGAGCACAGCCTGCACCGCCGAACACAGCCTCCGACGCCCAGCCACCGCGAACGCCCTGCACCGCCGACGCCCAGGCCACCGCCGCGCCACCGGACGCTCAGCCACTTCGCGACGCCCACGAGGGGAGTTCTGCCGACGCCCAGCCGCTGCCAACTCCCTGCCTCCCTGCAAATAAAAAATTCGAGCTCGAGCTCGAGTTCGAGCTCTATCGAGCTTAGCTCGTTTGGCTAAACGAGCCGAGCTTACTCTTAAAATAAACGAGTCGAGCCGAGCCCTCTTTTTAGCTCGAAATGTTTAACGAGCCGAGCCGAGCCTAGCTCGAAATTTTTAACGAGCCGAGCCGAGCCCTAGGTACTCTGGCTCGCTCACGTCCAAGTAATTAGTTTTTTTTTTTGTTTTGTTTTGAAAGCCGTTCAGGTAAAGTTACTCTAGGTTAGTATTGTTATTTTTAAAGCCCATGTATTATTAATTTTTAATTGTTGTAAATTTTAAAAAATAATTAAATAATATTATGTAATAAATTTAAGATTTTATTTTTAATTTATGTTAGTATAGTAACACACATTTGCACATATAGTAATACAAACTTAAGAATAAATATTTATTACTATTAAAGTAAATGTGCGTTACTATTTTATAAAATGTTGTTATTTTACGTATATTTATTTATTTTTATAGAATAAATAAATTTTCACATAATTCAAGAGCAAAATGTGTGTTACTATAATAACAAATATTGATTATTTACAGATATTTATATATTTTTATAGAAATAATTATTTTTTCATATAATAACATATGTATTACATGAAACAATATACCTAGATTTAAAGGGATGATGAATAAATTAAGAAGCACATATTTATTCTCCTAAAAATATATTTTGCCCATATAGTAACACACATTTGCCCATATAGTAACACAAATAGGGAGACAAATGTGTGTTATTATTAGAACAAATGTGTGTTACTATCTTATAAAATGTTGTAATTTTACATATATTAATTTGTTTTTATAGAATAAATAATTTTTCACATAATGTAAGAGCAAAATGTGTGTTACTATAAGAGCAAATATTGATTATTCACAAATATTTATTTATTTTTATAAAAATAATTATTTTTTCATATAATAACATGTGTTACATGAAATAATATATCTAGATTTAAAGGGATGATGAATAAATTAAGAAACACAAATTTATTCTCATAAAAATATATTTTGTAATTATAGTAACACACATTTGCCCATATACTAACACAAATTGGGAGAAAAATGTGTGTTACTATTAGAACAAATGTGTGTTACTATCTTATAAAATGTTGTTATTTTACATATATTAATTTGGTTTTATAAAATAAATAATTTTTCACATAATGCAAGAGCAAAATGTGTGTTACTATAAAAACAAATATTGATTATTCACAAATATTTATTTATTTTTATAGAAATAATTATTTTTGCATATAATAACATGTGTATTACATGGAATAATATACCTAGATTTAAAGGGATGATGAATAAATTAAGAAACACAAATTTATTCTCATAAAAATATATTTTGTCTTTACAGTAACACACATTTGCCCATATAGTAACACAAGTGTGTGTTACTAGTAGAGCAAATGTATGTTACTGTAAGATTAAATGTGTGTTACTGTAAGATTAAATGTATGTTATTATATGTATAAATATATTTTTAATATAATATTAAATGAATAATTCTTAATCAATACATTAATTTAAAAAAAAAAAAAAAAAAAAAACTTAAAAAAAATTCCAATGCTACTGCGTTGGGTTAGGGCAGGAAGAAATTAGTTAATTACTATTGGTGTTGGGGATTTAGTTAAGGCCCAGGTTATATGCACCCACGTCTGTTACAAGTACACACACCTTATATTTTTATTAGTTTATATCATATATGAAATGACATAAATACCCTTTTCATCTAAACCCTAAAAGAAAAAGTACACCCACCTTTTTATTATTGGAAAAAACTTCCGAGAAGCACAATTTAAAAAAAAAAAATAGAAGAAAATGATTTTAAAAAAAAATCAAAAGATTTAAATGGTGACTTTTTTCATAGAAAAAAACATTTCCTAGGAAAGAGAAAAAAGAAAGTTGCAAAAAGAAACAAATAAATTTGTTTGAATGGTGATTATTTCTCAGAAAATTTGAAAGAAAAAGGAAGAAGTAGTCAATGATAAAACAATAATTTAAACTATCTTTAACAAATAATCCAGCCAATTTATTTTTGATATTATATTTTGAAAAAATATAAAATTTTCGATAGAAAAATAAAAAAAAGACATAAATCATAAAAATAAATCGAACAATTTTTTTGTAACATTCCTCGAAAATAAGCAAAATTTTGGAGAGAAAAAACTTAAAAAGTTATAAAATCTTTCATATAATTAAATTCAAAAAAAATTCGGATCTGAATATACCGAATTAGTAGTTAAAAAAAGAAAAAGAAAATGAATGGGGTTATGGAAGGAGAAAAAAAGTCACTACTCATTTTACATGTATCATTTTCATTCTTTCATATTTGTGATTTCAAATGGATCAATAATGAATAAGTCTCATAGAAAAAGAAAAGAGATGAAATAAGGCAGGGAGATG
This sequence comes from Prunella vulgaris, assembly GCA_026898435.1. Classification (NCBI taxonomy): domain Eukaryota; kingdom Viridiplantae; phylum Streptophyta; class Magnoliopsida; order Lamiales; family Lamiaceae; genus Prunella; species Prunella vulgaris. The sequence continues at coordinate 799,006 of JAPKLY010000047.1, forward strand.
GGTGGCCGATGGGGCATGGCCGCGTGGAAGACGGAGGAGAAAAAAATAGAGAAAAATAATGAGACTTTGAACGTGTGAGAGAGAGAAGAGGATAGTGGGTGTGTACGGAGATAAAGTGAGAGAAAAAATAGAGTTTTTAAATAGGAATAAAAATAATAATTTATGTGTGTACTAATTATACACTTGTAAAATAATTGTGCTTCTTGAAAGTTTTTTCCAATAAATAAAAGATGGATGTGCTTGTTTTAAGAGATGGTGAAATGGGTATTTATGGCATTTCATATATAATATAAACTAATTAAAATATAAAGTGTGTGTACTTCTAACAAATGTGGGTGCATATAACCTGGCCTTTTAGTTAATAGCGTGGGGTTTGGGTTTGGATAGTATAGGTTTGGGCCCAAGGACTCATTAGATATTGGAGTGAGATAGTGTAAATATGGGGGCGCGTGTCCGCCATTTTTTATTTTGTTTATATTTAGTAATTTTTACGGAATTTTTTTTACGCAAATGTGGCTCTTTTGGGAAAAAGAAGAAAGAAAAGAAAATATACCCTTACCTGGTTGGATGTAGAATAAATACAAGGTGACTTACATATTAGTTCAAAAAAAGTGACTATATTTACAAATTAATTCACAATATCTGTACAGAAGTATAATTTTTTCTGCACAGAACCAATTTGTAATTTTTGTCAACTTTGTGAACCATTTTGTGATTCTCCCTAAATATTATTATTTTCTCAAAATAAAAAAAAAAAAATTCCGATAATAAATTATTCAAACCTACCACTAATAATACTCTTGCCCAGTTTTATACGATCTTACAAAAGAATACAACCCACTACAAATTTTGGGAAAGACATAAATGTATATTAAATTATACAACCCATTACAAATTATAGTGCATTAATAATATTAGTGATGCACGACAGACATGATTCATATCCATTCATCTCAATCACATTTTTTATTTTATTATTTGACACCTTAAAATAAATTAACGTAATAATTATGAATTAAGTGGTATAAAGTAATGATATGAAATATAAATAATATATAACTGTAAAATAAATATATGATTGTTAAAAATATTGATACTTTATTGTCATTATTAAAATATCAAGAAGCAAGAAGAATATCATTTTTGACATGTACCAATTGAGCATGAGACTGAGAAAAAAATATTTGACGTAACAATATATATAGTGTGAAAAAATAAATAATATAATTAATTTTTTAAATAAAAGAACTAATATATTTTAATTGATATTTTTTAATAAAAATAACTAATATTATTCAAATAGAATTATTAATATCATTAATCAATACTCTTCAAATAAATTTCACGATTCAGAATTTGTTTTACTCAATATCCCGACAATACGGAATATTTCAGGTGCACGTTAATTCATAATTTCTTCATAGAGTGATTGACTTATCACGAAGAAAAATGTCAAGAGGATCCCAATTAAAATTAACGAGGATTGGTTGATAACTTTTTGAGGTGAGTAATGCTAATTAAGATCATAGTGTGTTTTGGAATGAATTTATTATGATTTTAATTTTTAAAAAATTAAATAATCAATTATAGTTCAATTATATGAGAACTATGATTTTTATTCTTATACCTTTTTATTCTTATATTCTTTTTATTTTTCACTATTATGCCAAATGACTCTTTAATTGAGATTAAATTTGGAAAAAAATTAAATATACTAAAATGGATTTATTATTGGCTCCACGGAAAGCTATGCTACTATACCCACCATACGCCCACTTTTCACGCACACGTAAGCGACCCGCTTTCCGACCGCGTTCGGGGCGGGTCCCACACACCTGCTTCGCCTCTCGTTCTTCAATAAACTGCCCATCTCAATGTGGGAAGTGGGAACTCTCTCTCTCAATTCAATCGCTAGACACCTCAATTATGTGGAGAAATCAGGCCACCAAATTACTGAGACGTGCTTTCGGATCAACGGCACTTGGACCCAGACGACCTGGACCGGGTTTATCTTCCACCAACACTTGCTGTGGACTTTTGGGAGTGCCGTTCAATCGGTACTGCAGCGCCGGCGGAGATGGGAGCAGCGGCGAGAATACAATGACGTATGCGGAGGCGAAGAGATTGATGAGGCTGGTGAATGTGGAGTCGCTGAAGGAGAAGCTAGGAATGGAGGAGAAGGAGGTGATCTCCTACGACGAGCTCTTGAAATCCTGCGAGGCCATCGGCGTGGCTAAGTCGATATCGGAGGCCGCCGCCTTCGCCAGAGTTCTCGATGAAGCCGGCGTCGTTTTGCTGTTCCGCGATAAAGTGTATCTCCACCCTGATAAGGTTTGCATTCTTTTATGCACTTTTAGGTTCTGAATTATATTATTTCGCTTGTGTGTGTGCGTGGTAGGATTATTTTTGTTGGTGTAAAGTTGATTTTGTGTTCGAATCATGATTTTTGAGTGTGGGTTCTAGAAAGTTAGTTGGGTGAACCCACATGACCTAAAGATATGAGGCAGGAAAAGGATTAGTATAGTTTATATCTATGATCTGAATTGACTGATAAAAGTAGACACTAGATACTGTATTGATCTTGCTGGAGCCTGGGAGTATGAATCTTTTTGACCTTGATTGTTTCGGGATGTTTGATTGATGAGTATGTTATTATCAAAGTGTTAATCAAAAAGTGTAGTAAATATGATGATGATGAAGAAGAGTTAACTGAATTCAATAGAGATGAGAAGATATGATCAGATTAACTGTATTTCAATGGATACACCTGATAAAATACATTGCACCTTTCCCACTAGAGCTGGATGACTTGTTTATAAAGAAGATATTCCCACATTTTCATGAATATGCTTATTCGTGTTGCTATTTTCTTTACTAGTCTCTTCACTTGTGCCAGAAGAGGATTTCGATTCTTGGTTACTTTGGGTTCACTTATTATCGTTGTATTCCAAATACTGGATACACTGTTGTTGAAGCACTATAAGATTAGCATACATAAAAACAGACCCTCTTGGGAAAGTGCATCAGCAGCCCAGTTTTCTCAATTCTCGTGTTTAGTGATATATCGTTCCATAAGCCCCTACACTAATATCTCACAATCAAAAAAGTCTTTATGGTTGATGATTCTTGACTTCTTGGACTCTATGACTGGCTATTGATATGAATCATTTCAGGGTCACAAGATTTATTGTTAGTTTCATAATTGTGACTCTTTCTTTCTCAGGTTGTTGATTTGGTTCGAAAAGCAGTGCCGCTCACACTTTTACCTGAAGACGACCAATCCAAAGAGGAGCTGATGAAGCTGCAGAAGGAGAAGGATGAAATTGATGTGCTAGCACACAAGCAAGTGCGTCGCATATTATGGACTGGATTGGGGCTCGCTGTTGTACAAGTTGGACTCTTCTTTCGTCTGACATTCTGGGAATTTTCTTGGGATGTGATGGAGCCAATCGCTTTTTTCACAACCACAACAGGGATAGTGATAGGCTATGCTTACTTCTTGGTCACTTCAAGAGACCCAACTTATCAAGATTTGTTGAAGAGACTCTTCCTCTCGAGGCAAAGGAAGCTTATTAAGAGGCAAAATTTCGACATTCAGAGATATGTCGAGTTGCAGAAAAAGCGCAAGTGCCATCTGGATTCGTGTGCATCTATCAAAATGAGGACGGGGGTGGATGTTAAACCCGAGGAGCTGTTACATGATCGTTGATATTGAAATTTATTTCTCTATCAGGGGAGGGAGTTCATAACAGTTTTCTTTTTTGGCTTAGGAAAAGATGTTAGCATTTTTTATACATCTTACCTCTACAATAGAGAGACTAACAATGCTGATAATTCTAACCATTTGATATTATATACTCCTTCCGTCCCAAAACTACTTTCACACTTTCCTTATTTGGACGTCCCAACTCTTCTTTCACACACCAAAAAAGGAAACTTTTCTATCTCACAAAAGTCAACAAAATATACTTTTTCTTATTTTATTATTTAACTTTACACTCACATATTTACTTTTCCTTGGTTTGCGTACTCGGAACTACTATGAAAGTAGTTCCGGGACGGAGGTAGTACAATATTTTGTAGCACTTGCATGCTTTGCCCGATATTCTATTCTTCTAGTTGTATTTTCCCTTTACTTTCATAATCATTCGGGGGAGGGGGGAGCTTCGTTTAACAGGTTTATATTGAGTGGAGACTAAATAGTACTCCTTCTGTCCCACATGAATTTGTATGCTTTTCTTCTTTGGATATTCGATACAAATTTGCACACTACCAAAAAAGAAAATATTAATTTACGTACACACTCACAAATCTATACACATATTTACCCATATGTCACTATTTTATATATAAAACATATTTTTCTTAAAAAATGTGCCGTCCCGTAGAGTGCAAATTTCTATGGGACCCTGCGGGACGGAGGGAGTATATAATTATAGATAATAAATTTGATTATTGATATTAAAAAATATGAGTAAAATAGCAGAAATGTTTTTCTCATTGTATATGCACTATCATCATCACGGATCACATGTTCTTGCCCATTGAAGCGTACTGGATTTATCACTAACATAAACAAATGACTATCAATCTTGAAATAAATGTCCAACTCACAACTAACTTCTTTTTAATATTTTATAAACACCAATTATCTTCTTTTAATATTTTATAAAATATAAATCTTATTTTCACCAAATAAATTATGGCAACTTATACAACGTGAAATAGTTGAAAAGTGAAAAATATATAATGAAATTGAACTATTGACACTTTCCTCACATTGCATCATATGACAACATGTTAATCCGACCATCTATGTAACAACTCTTGCAGTAATTTGAATGAAAATTATTTTTAAATACAAGTTGAAAGTATAAGGGCAAATTAATTACATTTAGAGGTTTTTTAGGACATTTGTGTGAGATTATTTTACGAATCTTATTCAATGAGACAGAGCTGAGCTTAGATTTTTTTTTCTATTTTACTAAAAATATTGAATTGTGAAACAGTTTACGTAAATTTAAATATTTTTTTTTATAAATATCTATAATTGTAGAAAAAATTGAAAAAAACACTAATACACTACTAAAATAATCAGAGAGAATGTCATACACCAAGTTTATTTGGGATAAATAATCACCTTCAATTAGAGGCATTGCGCCCTACCTCTTAATTCAAATCCATATGTATAGAATTCTCTAGAATTGTACAAAGGAATTGTATAAATGAAAGTATAAATATAGAGTATTCTCAAATATTTGTAAAGTCTTTTGATTTGTGTAAATAATTATAAATTATTAATACTGTTAAATCAATCATCATCATTTGTTCTGAGATTGAACTCACTCCATATTTATATATAGGAGCAAAGTCTTCACTCATAAGCCATTCTAAGCAACATTTATTAGTTTTTTTTTTTTTTATTCTTGAAAGATATCCTAGAAAATAATGAAATAAAGAGAGAAATTGATTTTAATGTAGACACAACTTGTCAATTTTAATTTAATGTTTTATTTGTACAAAATGAAATTGCATAGAAAATTAATATTGATTATATTATTTTATTATATTTTCCTGCTTAAATTCAAATTTCAATAATAAAATATTAATACATAAAAATAACAAAATTTAATAGTTAAGATTCGAAGAGTAAAGTCCCTACCAATCAAATTATTACTCATTCAATACCTCTTAAATGTGAAGATGTTCATAATAATTTTCATTTCACTCTTTGTAATATAATTTTTTTAAAAATATTTTTTATTAAGTGATTTAAAAAATTAATGTATTAGCTTTTCTTAAAATATTTTAAAGGGGACTAGCGAAGTATATAAATTTTAAAAAATATTAAATATTTAAAAATAGTAAATTCATTTAATTAATCACAAATTTACAATATATATAAGTATATTAATTCCCATAAGTACAAATGCTTGGCAAGTATTTGTACAAAATTGATCATCTAACAAACATTTGTACAAAATTGACCCTCCATTAATCTTTTGCACAAAAATATGTGGATGGAAGCTCTTACCCACACATTTCAACCAATATTATACAATATTTTTGTGTAACAATTTGTTAGATGGATCCAAGTAGCATTTCATGTCTACTTTATAGTGGGTTGGCTACTCCCCATATATATTAACTTAATATATCTATTAGTATATATAAAAGACGGAATCCGCTAAATTTCACCCGTTTTCTCGGTTACATCCTCCTCCACTAATCCCTAATTATGTGTTTGTCTCTTTGTATAATTTGGGTTCAACATCTTCTCAGCACAGTGCAAACGAAATCTGTCAACGAAAGAAAATTAGGGTTCAACATCTTCTTCACCAGATAATTAAATAACAGCAAATTCACTCCTCATTTATTCATGGTTTACATCAAGATATTTATATTTTAGTTATTGACTATTTATATTCAAGGTATTTTTTTAGCATGCTATGAGATTTATCTTAGTAAAAAGGTTCACGCAAAGGAGTTTGAAAGACGTTGTTTTATCTTAGAAAAAGAGGCTCGCGCCAAGAAGTTTGAAAGACGTTGTTGTAAGCAAATAAATTTTGCTTCCCAATTAAATAATGACACATGTATAAATTAAATAAATATCAAACATATATTACTATTTTAATTTTAGGATTTATCAAATTAATTCTCTAATTAAATAGTAAAATGATATTTATTGTACACGGTATAAGTCGTTATTAAATTACGAGTCCCCCGGTACTCGTAAATGGCAATAAATGGCTGATTTGCCCTATTTATAAAGACGGCGGAAATCAATCAAGCTAAATTTGGTTGATTCGTAAATCCTGTCAATCAAATAGGCACCAGCCAACCGGAGTGCGCCACGTGTCAGCGCAAGAAAGGAAGGTCTTCACCCTCAAACCTTATAAATAGGGGCCTTTCATGTGTCATTCAAAATGGTCCTCACCCATTGAAGACGAACGAGTAGCAGTAATCCTCTCGACGAGCAAAACTGCGAGCTAAGATGATCCATCGATCCAGCTCTTCGAAGATTCAAGTGTTCTTCACCAAATCTGAAGAAATTCTTCGAATATTCAAGCCGTTCTTCGTCAAAGTCCTCCAGAAACATCGTTTGATCCAAGACAAGAGGTCAAATCCCTCTGATCAGACGTTTTTATTGAAGAACACTTTGAAGATCATCATGCGTTCTTCGCCGTCTTCAACCATTCTTCACCAAATCCAGCCAGAAACATCCTTCGATCAGAAACAAGGAGGTCAATCCCTCTGATCAGACGTTTCCAGCCGAAGAACACCTCGAAAACAACAAGTGTTCATCACCGTCTTCAAAGCGTTCTTCATCAAATTCATCCACAAACGCATCCCAATCAGAGATAAAGGTCCAAGACCCCTCCGATCAAGCGTTTCCAGCTCAAATCCACCTTGAAGATTCGAAGATCGTTCTTCGTCAAATTCAAGACATTCTTCATCAAAATCTTCCACAGACCAACGTTCGATCCAAAACAAGACTTAATCGTCCTTGGATAAGCGTTATCAAGTCAAGCCCAGTCAAAGTCAAGTCAAGACCAAAGTCAAGTCAAAGTTGAAGGAGAATCAGAGGATCATAGCTAGAGAGAGAACCTAAAATTCAACAAATCATTGTATTTCAATTTCAAGTGTTAATAAATATTTTATTTTCACAAGAATTGTTATCACAGTTGTTATCTATTAGTTTGAACATTGTCATTTCTATAACAAAATCAAGGGTATTCATCATTTTTTATTCTCGCTTCAAGTACATTCTGATGATTTAATGGTGGTTGTAGTTTACATTGCTATGAAAGCTTGGTTGGCGAAGTTGGGTTTGCTGCATCGCTCCGAAAGATGAGGTTGTGAAGTTATTTTACAAAAGACATCCGTTTTTTTTATTTATTAACCTGTTGAAAATCCAACACAATATAACTTAAAAATAATATGATCATATTCATAGGCAATGAATGATCTCTGTCTCTTCTTTATTTGAAATTCAATACCCTGAACTCTGAAGCTCTAATTTATCTGTAAAAAAAATGTCTTATATTTTTGTACTTTGTTATTTTAAAATCATTGAGTTATCTGTGATGATATCATGTAGCAGTGAAGAGTCCTTTTGAAACTTTAGTAATTATTCTTGACCTAACATCTTTTGTTGCTTATTAGAGTCTCTAGTCCTCCATTATGTGCTTCCCAAAGGGTATATTCTCTTAAAAAAAGTATGATCACTCCCAGAAATTTCAGTACCCCCATTCATTCATTTTTAGCCTTTAGTTTGTGTTTTTTTACCGTTTAAGTTGGGGATGGTGGGTGTGGAAGTTTGCTTTAATACACATTTTATTTTTAACAATATACAAAAGGATTTTAGGCCATTGTTTACATCGTATCACAATATTCCACATACCTCTTCATTAATAATTAATGTGAAAAAAAAAATTAAGAAAGAAATTATATGAGATGTGCGTGATAGAGATAGATGCTTCTTCACCTGGACAAGAAGAAAATTTGCATGCAAAACAATTATTTAATATTAACAATAATGCATGTTGAATAATTTGAAAATTGAATTGCATATTCATGATTAGATGCTCCGTGATAACTGATAAGAACTTGAAATCAACGAGAGACTGAAAATATGAAACAAATTCAAGAAGTTCTAGCAAGCAACTAATTGTGGTGTGTGTGATTTCTAATTAGTGCTTCTCCTTGTTTCACTTTGCAGGATGACTTTGGAGGCTAACCTTGAAGAACTCTTAAGAGTTAAAGCCGAATGTAGTATTGTATAGAGATATTGGATGCAATTGTTTTGTAATTGTCAATACTTACTATATAATTTTTATTTAATAAAATTTACTCAAATTAGCATTGAAAGTGTGGGTGACCACCTCAATTTTTGAGGTGTGACCCACTAGTAAATTATAAAGTGCAAAATAGAAGAGTTAAAAGGTCTCAAATAAAAAAAAAATGGAAAAAGTAAATATTTGTTATTAAAAATATTATTATATTGTATAATATACTCCCTCCGTTCCAGGACAATTTTTTTATACTTAGAGATGACACAGTAACCAAGGAAAAGAAAATATGTAAGTGCAAAGTTAAATAATAAAATAATAAATGTATATTTTATTGACTTTTATGAGTGTAGAATATTTTCTTTTTAGATGTGTAAAAGTAAAATTGAAATGTTCAAATAAGACAACCGTAAAAGATTAACACTTGTGTAGAAATTTCTACCGTAGAAATATTCATTTTAAAAAAATTTGTGGGTCTAAACCGGGTTGGATCGAATCTGGGCATTTCTTTAAAAATTCACACACGCTGCAAATTCCAGGTTTTCGCTCCTAATTTGTGTTACAATATAGACAAATACGTGTTACTATTAGGCAAAATCTATGCTATTATTTCTTTTTAAAAAAAAATTGTACTTTTCAAGTAACTATAAGGAAAATATGTATTTTTGCAAGAATAAATATATGTTACTTAATTTATTTTTTATTCTCTTTGTTGATTTATGTTGTTAATATACTAATACATATTTTAATACCTTACATATTTTATACAAAATACAATATATATTTTTCTAAGGACAAATAAATGTTTTGTATATACAGTAACACACATTTACTCTAATTATAATACACATTTGCAGTAATACACATTTGCTCCTCTCCAAAATTTGTGTTACTACATGAGCAAACATGTGTTATTATGAGATAAAATGTATTTTTGTTAAGAATAAACATTTACGCATTATATTGTATAAAAATGTTTATTTCTACAAAAAATAAATAAATATGTGTAAAAAAATAACATTTAGTCTGATTATAACATATATTTTACCTTAAAATAACATGCATTTGTTATCGTTGAATCTCATTCGGTGAAGAATTTGGTGATTGGATGAAGAATTGGGTGCTTGCTAGTTAATTAGAAATTCTTGATATGAAGTTTGGATTATTATGAATGAGGTAGCAAAACATGCATTTGGGGCTAGTTTGAGGTTGTGTAGCTGAAACTAATGTAGAAATTGAGGTTGGGTTGTTCAACTGTTAGCTGGTGTCTTACATTTTTGCTGTTGTACAAGATATTGAGAAGTTGAGTTCACTTGATTATTCATGAAATTCTCATGATCTTATAACAATGTGAATTTTTTTAATGTGTGATAGAATGCATCAACACTATATGTTTGTTTTTTAAAACTTTTGTCTCCTTAAGAATGCTCTGCATCATGTCATGCATCTTGGTTTCAATTGTTTCTATTTTTATTGATAAATATCTTGTATTGTGAATATCGTGAACCCTTCTTTTTCTCTAGTGTAGTGCTTCTGAAATCTAACCCCGCTCTGATCACATATTTCAATTTGTAACTAGACTTAGAAATTTGTCTGATCTTCTTGCTTTTTAGATGTCAATATACTTTCTGAGTAATTCTGAGCTTTGGTGAAACATGGTTTGGTGATATCAATATTCTGCTTGTTGGGGATCTTCTTAATGAATTTCTTGTTTAATATTTTCGAAAGCTTTGGTGAAACATGGTGGGAGCAAATAAACAATGGATCAATATTTTGGTGCTAACTTTAGAGGTGATATCAATATTCAGCTTGTTGGGGATCTTAAGACAACCAAATCTCAGTTGTTCCAGTACATTCATAAGTTGTCCCCTTGTTGTATAGATGAAGTGATGAAGCTAGATATTATGTTATTTGTTATAGAATTGTAATGATGATTTTACGGAGTTTTTAGAGGGAAACAAAAGGGACGTGAATTTTTAGTTCACCATGATACTAATTGTTGAAATGAAAATAATATATTATTTATTGTTTGTTTTTTATTGATCAGTGTGTTATATTATTGAACTATTTATGATGGTTAATTATACTATAATATTTTTTCGATTATACTATTGTCAACGAGGTGATCAATTATACTATTCATAATCAAGTATACTATCATATTTTCGATAATACTATAACATTCTCAATTTTACTATAGTGTTCTCGATTATACTAGAGTATGCTCGTTTATACTATACTGTAACGTTTAAATTTGAATTCGGGTACTGTAGCATGTCAGCCTAGGTATACTGCAGCAGTAGGCTCGATTACTATAGCTGTCAGGGAGATTAGAAAAAAAGTAATTATGAATTAAAAAAAGTAATTTTTGGCCCTATTTATTATTGAAAAGTGTTTTGATCATATCTTTAATTTTGCCACAAAAAGTGTCCCTCTTTGTAGTTACCCCTATTTTTTAACCTGTTTTTTACTAAAAAATATTGAATTGTGAAACAGTTTACATAAATTTTAATAAATTTTTTATAAATACCAATAATTGTAGAAAATATTGTAAAAAATACTAGTACACTCCTAAAATAGTCAGGGGGAATGTCATAGACCAAAAGCTCATTTGGGATAAATAATCACCTCCAGTTAGAGGCATTGCGCCCTACCTCTTAATTCAAATCCATATGCATAGAATTCTCTAGAACTGTATAAATGAAAGTATAAATATAAAGTGTTCTCGGATATTTGTAAAGTCTTTTTATTTGGGTAGATAATTATGAAATGATGATACTGTTAAATAAATTTTCATCATTTATTCAAAAATTGAACTCACTCGTCTGTATATATAGGAGCAAAATCTTAACTGGTAACCCGTAAGTCATTCTAAACAAACATTTAGTAGTTTTTTAACTCCATAGAAGATATTCTAGAAAATAGTGAAATAAATAGGGAGATTGGTTTTAATATTAACCCGACTTGACAATTTTAATTTTAATGTTTTATTCGTGAAAAATGAAACTTAGTAGAAAACTATGTATTGACTATATTATTTATTATGTTTACCTATTTAAATTCAAATTTCAATAAATAAAAGTGACATTAAATTTAATAAATAAGATTTGAAGAATAAAATTCTTACCAATCAAATTATTACTCATTTGATTCGCTCTTAACTTCACATTTTCTTAAGATGTTCAGAATAATTTTCATACATTAAAAAAATAAACATTCTCTAAAATACAATTTTATTTTAAAATATTTTTTATTAATTAATTCAAAAATTAATAAATTAGTCTTTCTTAAAACATCGGCCCGAAGAGCTACTTTTGCTAAAACTCGAGCGATTTCTGGAAAACTCCCTTCATTTTAAGGGGGGAGTGGGAAAATGTATAAATGTAAAAAATATTAAATATTTTAAAATAGTAAACTTACACTTGGTAGTCTATACAAAGCCATATAAGTCCTTGACATTTTTATATTCTACTTGATACAATATACAGTTTAATATGATCCATATTTATTACTTTGACTCAGGTATAATAATAAGGCCTTATCCGGCCAAAAGATTGTAGCACTTCACAAAAATTATCTAATCCATCATATGATATTTACCATTTTAACTCTCTTCTCGATTTCAATTTAACTTGTCTCCACCGTCCATGGTCGTTGTAACTACTGTCACCGCGTTCGTTCTGTTGTACACTCAATCCTTATAATTAGTGGATTAGACCTTACAAGAAAAAAACGCACACAGAAATTTATTTTTCCATTCTTTCCACCGCTCAAATGGCAGTGGCAGGTGAAGAGACCACGGTGGGGCTTTTTTCCACAGAAATTTTTTTCACTCTCTATTTTCTGTGATTTGTTATATATGTGGATTGAATTGTTGGTGTTTATGCTGCATTTTTGTTGTAAACAAAGAGGATTTTTGTTGTTGGGCTAATGTTGAATTTCTGTTTCTTTAATCTAATTTAAAAATTGTTAATTTTGATAGTTCAGTAGTTCTTAATTTGTTGAAATGAAGGAAGAAATTTGTTGATGTTCACAATAATTTTTGGTTGTTTTCAATTGGATTTCATACTGTGAAGGAGAGGTGTTCTGATGAAGATGATAGTAGTTTTAGTTGATAAGATGGTGTATGTTGGGAAAAAGGTAAAATTGTATTTTCACATTTATTCTTATTTATATTATGAATTAATACATTCTACCCATTAATATATTAAAATAATACATATTTTATTTTAGATCCTACCAATCATCATTATAAAATATTTAACTTACTTTTTCATATTAAATTAATATTTATATTATTATATCTCCTTATTCTATGATGGGTACCAACTAGCAAGTGCAAAGTTATTGAATTACCCATAAATTCACAAGATATATAAATATATTAATTTCCATAATAAATTAATCATTCTAAGTACAAATGCTTGGCAAGTATTTGTACAAAATTGATCATTTACTATTCCGAAACTAATAATTCCCATAAGTCTGAATGCTTGACAAGTATTTGTACAAAATTGACCCTATATTAATCTTTTGCACAAAAATGTGTGTGATGGAAGCTCTTACCTATACAACTGCTCAACTGATATTATACAATTTTTGTGTTATATAACAAATTCGGCAACAATTTGCTTTTGGCATGTTGTTACTCTCAATATATATGAACTTAATTTATAAATTATAAAGTGCAAAAAAAAGAGTTTAAGCATCACAAATAAAAAAAATATGAAAAAAATAAATGGAAAAAAGTATATATTCCTTATTAAAATATATTATTATATTTGTATAAAATATTCCAAGATAACATATTAACCAAAGAAAAGAAAGTATGTAAGTATAAAATTAAATAACAAAATAATAACACTGTATTTTATTAATTTTTACGAGTAGAATATTTTCTTTTAGGTGTGTAAAAGTAAAATTTGAAAGTTCAAAAAGACAAATGTAAAAATAGAGTTGAAATAAAAGAAGTAATCAATTAAGTCCTTAGAAAAAAGAATGAGATAAGTCCAGTAAAAAGGGATAGAAAAAATACGAATAAAAAAAGGTGCAAGGACTTATCTCATTCTGAAAAAAAAAAAAATTGCCACCAAACTGATCCTGTTGAGAAGGGGCAACAGTGCATCCAAAGTTGATTGGGAAAAACATATCAAAAATAAAGACGGGTCTAATGTATCATTCAATACTCAATATGAATACTCTATGATAAGCTGGGAATCAATCTTGATCACAAATTACCTCAAGGGCTAGGCAATTCAAATGCAAAGCACCATTTCAGTATTATTGTTTTACACGAAAAGCTTTTTGTAGGCATCTGCCTCTTCAGTCATCTCTTCCATGCTTCTATCCTTCCTCTCTTTATCGAGATCAAGTTTTTGCTTCAATTCCTTCTCCTTCACATCAATCTATTCAAATGATTAGTTATAGGGGAAAACTCTAAAACTGGATAAAACTATAGGCTAGATTCACTTACAGCATCGTATATCTCATCGTTTTTCTCAAAATCACCACCTTTGCGTGGGAGTATGTGAATGTGAACATGAGGAACAGTCTGCCCCGCCTGTGGCCCATCCTATGGTGACAAACGAACATCTAGGGGTAAGGAAATCAAATAAACTAGAAGAAGAAATGTTGCTAATATTAATCAAAATATGAATACATCCTAGCTATCAATCCTCCTGGGGGCAAATCAATGATTTCAATATGAAAGAAGATGAAATGGAAAATTGTAAAGATTGCAATTCATGCCATCCTTTGTCTTACTTGAATTGCAAATGTGAGTGAGGATGCCTTGTGATATGACTCAAGTTGGCTCCCAATCTTCTGAGCCGTCAGCCACAGGTCACTAGTTTCATCAGAAGTAAGATCATGGAAGCGTTGTACATCACGTCTTGGACAGACAAGCACGTGTATGTTGTGTCAAGTCAACCAAATAAAAAAAATCAACATGAAAGTCGAAAGTTTTGAAAAATCTGACTTGTTCTCTATTGCAGATACTCGAGCAAACCAAAGAACATGACTTAAAAAATTTTATTTACATGTTTTCTTATCAGTAAAAAAATTAATTTCTAATCTGCAGCACAGTTAATTCAACATAAACTTGAGGTTTCTTGATTTGAGGACTATGCCATTCGTAAAACCAAAACCTACTCCATGAACTACAATGAGTTTAAAGATGTTTGTGCAACTTCCAAATATTTTTGGTTAAAATGCAAATCCTTTTCATATAAATTAGTATGATGCCTAAACAAACAAAATTCGATTACTCTACATTGCATATTTCAACTCTATCCAGCTGATCAAATACCCACACAGGAAAGGATATGACCTGTTACAAAAAGCAATCACAAGCTATGATCAAAAGAACATGACAATTTGGCAAATATGATTATGGTAAATAACAAACTAATTTTCAAACAAATTATTGATATTTACGTATTTGTACAGGTACACCACCAAAGTACTAGCTAGGGTTAGTTTCACCAAAACCAAAATTGAAAAATCAGGTTTCCAAATTAATTGGGAAAGCATTTCAACAAGAGCATGATAATATATGAAAGCATCTGCAAATCGAATAGATTAAGCATACCGGGAACAAGAGGGCGCAAATTGACCATGGCATACGATAATTGAGTAGAGTAGAACACTTCTTTAGGGTTGATTTTGTATGGGCCAAATGTGTAACTCTCAGAGTCCATCTGCACATTCAGTTTTTCAATTAAAAATCAAGGAAATAACATTAACAACGACGCAATTGATTAAATTTAAAACAAAACCTGCCTTGGAAGTGGTCTGAGTAAAAGAGGAGCAGCTTCTCGGTGAAGGAGAGCCCGGCGAGTAGTGGCAGCGGAAGAGAATTGGGGCGACAGAATAGCGGGGAGAAAGGAAAAGCGGAGTCCTTAACATTGCTGGAGACCGGAAGCGGCGCGTGGAGCTTTCTCTCTAAAGCGCTATTCACTATAGTGTGTTAAATCTATGAACTAAAGTCGTTATGTCGAATATATATATATATTTAAAAAAGTTGTTTGGTAATTTGGTGAGTTTAATTCTTTCTTCTATTAATAAATTTGTATCTTGAATAATTAAAAAGATCTGATAAAATCCTCCCAAAAAAGATTTTGTACTGAAATTTGGCTTAAAATTCGAGAATGAGCCTTGACTACCTGATCCAGGCGAGTGGTTTACGTCCTTCAAACTTCATTTTTTCATATCTTTTTTATTAGGATTCTCATTCACGCACTATTTATTTTTACGAGCTTCATTTTTACTCAATCTTCTTACCAATTCATCAAAAATACATTTTCAGGCAATTAAATAAAATTGAGGCAAAACTAAAGTGATCTAGCACATAAATTATCAAATCCAAAATTTATTTCAAGTAAAATACATACAAATCAATAGGAGGGTAAGACGCTGGGTACTTAACCTTGAACAATATGGTATGATACAAAAATTCTGCATCAAGCGGAACACTTAAATAGGTTGATACCGAGGTTGCATGTGTTCAAAACCTAAGAATGTCTCATAATACTTTCCACAGTTATGTTTTTTTTTAATGTGTGGGTTACAAGACTTAGTTGATCAAAAATATGAACACATTCCTCTCAAAAAAAAAAATGAACACATTGAAGAATAAGTGGCACTGTTCATATCAGTTTTGGCCCACCACAAGAAGAATATATGACGGTAAATTTTGACTTCTCAAGATCTGGTCAAACAATGTTTTATTATGTTAATCTAGTGCTTAGAACAATCTTGAAACTCCATCTTTTTAGTAACTCATACTCCCATTCCGGATGGCTCAACAAACCCCGGTGGAAATGGTTCAAAGTACATAAACATCATTGATATGTAAACGGAATGTCTCGGATTAAGTATTTGATTATCAATTTGACCATATAATTAGTTTTTTGCATATCATATGATTGCCTAGGGCAATTGATGTCACATAAGTTGATGTCCATGTTCAAACTACTTATATACCTCAGTTTAGAACAAAGAAGAATCGTATATCTACTAATATCTTAGGTGTTTGTGACCATGAGATAAGATTTGTATATATCCTCTCAGGATGGGAAGAATTTGCTACAGATTGTAGAGTGCTCCACAATTAACTTCATAGGCCACATGGACTGAAAGTCCCATGGTAAGATCATTTTTATTTGTCATTTTCACTTTTCTTTTTATCTTTGTAATGAATTGAACTCTGTATGATTCCATATTTAGTATGTATAGTCATCTCTCAAAATGAAATTTTAAACTTCAATTATTTAGGAAACTATTATCTTTGCTATGATGGGTACGAAAATATAGAGTGTTCTGAAATATTTGTAAAAAAATATATTTGTGTAGATAATTATGAAGTGTTAATACTGTTAAATCAATCTTCAACATTTATTCAGAGATTGAACTCACCCCATCTTTATATATAGGAGCAAAGTCTTCACTCGTAAGCCATTCTAAACAAACATTTATTAGTTTTCTAACTCCTAGAAGATATTCTAGAAAATAGTGAAATAAATAGGGAAATTGATTTTAATATTGATCCGACTTGACAATTTAAATTTAATATTTTATTCGTGAAAAATGAAACTTACGTATTGATTATATTATTTTATTATATTTACCTACTTAAATTCAAATTTCAATAAATAAAAGTGACATTAAATTTAATTAATAAGATTTGAAGAATAAATTCTTACCAATCAAATTATTACTCATTCCATTTCGTACCTTAAAAGAAATAAACACTCTCTAAAATACAATGTTATTTTAACATATTCTTTATTAATTAGTTTAAAAAATTAATAAATTAGCTTTCTTAAAACATCGACCCCGGAGAGCTGCTTTTGCTAAAACTCGAACGGTTTCTGGAAATCTCGCCTCATTTTAAAGGGGAACGGTTAAATATATAAACGTAAAAAATATCAAATATTTAAAAATAGTAAACTTATACTACACTTGGTAGCCTATACAAAGCCATATGAGTCCTTAACATTTTTATATTCTACTTGATACGGTATACAATTTTAATATGGATCAATATTTATTACTTTGACTCGGTATAAAAATAAGGCTTTATCCGTCCAAAATATTGTAGCACTTCACAAAAATTATTTGATCCATCATATGGTATTTTAGGTCCTATAAATCATCATTATAAAATATTTATCTTCGAGTGTGTTGGGAAAAGGGTAAAATTGTATTTTCGCATTTAATCTTATTTATGTTATGAATTAATACATTCTACCAATCAATATATTAAAATAATACATATTTTATTTTAGATCCTATCAATCATCATTATAAAATATTTATCTTATCTTTTCGTGTTAGATTAATATTCATATTATTATATCTCCTTATTCCATGATGAGTACCAACTACCAAGTACAAAGTTATTGAATTACCCATAAATTTATGAGATATATAAATATATTAATTCCTATAATAAATTAATCATTACCATAAGTACAAATGCTTAGGAAATATTTATCACAAAAATTTGTGTGATGGAAGCTCTTACCTATGCCGCTGCTCAATTGATTATTATACAATTTTTTGTTATATAACAAATTCTGTAACAGTTTGTTAGATGGGTTCATGACTACTTTTGGCATGTTGTTACTCTCAATATATATGAACTTAATTTGTAAATTATAAAGTGCAAAAACGAGTTAAAGCATCTCAAATAGAACAATTAAATGGAAAAAAGTATATATTCTTTATTAAAAAAAAAATTATTATATTATATAAGATATTCCTTCGTTCCATAAAATTTTTTATACGGGGAGATAGCACGAAAAAAGAGAGTATATAAGTATAAAATTAAATAATAAAATAATAAAACTGTATTTTATTTATTTTTATGAATATAGAATATTTTCTTTTAGGGGTGTAAAAGTAGAATTTGGACGTTCAAATAAAACAAATGTAAAAATAAAGAATTAAGTCCTTTGAATAAAGGATGAGATAAATCCACTACAAATAAAAATCAATTAAAAATGTAAAAAGGGATGGAAAAAATAAGAATAAAAAAGGGTGCACGGACTTTTCTCATTCTATGTTCTTGAAAGGAAAAAAAAAATGGCAACAAAATTAAAATTTCTGATCCTGTTGAAGAAGGGGCCGGCAACAATGCATCCAAAGTTGATTGGGAAAAACATATCAAAATAAAGACAGAGTCTAATGTATCATTCAATAGTCAATATCAATATCAATACTCTATATATTGATCACAAATTACCACAAGGGCTAGGCAATTCACATGCAAAACACCATTTCAGTATTATTGTTTTACACGAAAAGCTTTTTGTACTCATCTGCCTCTTCAGTCATCTCTTCCATTCTTCTATCTTTTCTCTCTATATCGAGATCAAGTTTTTGCTTCAATTCCTTCTCCTTCATATCAATCTATTCAAATGATTAGTTATAGGGGAAAAATCTAAAACTGGATCATAAAACTATAGGCTAGCTAGATTCTCTTACAGCATCATATATCTCATCATTTTTCTCAAAGTCACCACCTTTGCGTGGGAGTATGTGAATGTGAACATGAGGAACACTCTGCCCCGCGTGTGGCCCATCCTATGGTGACAAACAAACATCTATGGGTAAGGAATTTAAGTAAACTAGAAGAAGAAATGTTTCTGATATAACTCAAAATATGAAAACGTCCTAGCTATCAACCCTCATGGGGGCAAATTTATGATTTCAATATGAAAGAAGATGAAATGGAAAATCATAAAGATTGCAATTCATGCCATCTTTTGTCTTACTTGAATTACAAATGTGAATGAGGATGCCTTGTGATACGACTCAAGTTGGCGCCCAATCTTATGAGCCGTCAGCCACAGGTCACTAGTTTCATCACAAGTAAGATCAAGGAAGCGTTGTACATCACGTCTTGGACAGACAAGCACGTGTATGTCGTGTCAAGTCAACCACATAAAAGAATTGAACATGGAAATCGAAAGTTTTGAAAAATCTGACCTGTTCTCTATTGCAGATCTATATTCCAGGAAACGAAAAAGCATGATTCAAAAATTTCCATTTACATGGTTTCTTATCAGTAAAACAAAATTTAATTTCGAATCTGCAGCACAGTTAATTCAACATAAACTGGAGGTTTCTTGATTTGAGGACTATGACATTCCTAAAACCAAAACCTACTCCATGAACTAGGATGAGTTTAAGGATGTTTGTGCAACATCCAAATATTTTTGGTTAATATGCAAATCCTTTTCATATAAATTAGTTTGATGCCTAATCAAACAAAATTCGATTACTCTATCCAGCTGATCAAATACCCACATAGGAAAGGATATGACCTGTTACAAAAAGCAATCACAAGCTATATGTGATCAAAAGAACAACATGACAATTTGGCAAATATGATTATGGTAAAAGTTTCACCAAAATCAAAATTGAAAAATCAGGTTTCCAAATTAATTGGGAAAGCATTTCAACAAGAGCATGATAATATATGAAAGCATCTGCAAATCGAATAGATTAAGCATACCGGGAACAAGAGGGCGCAAATTGACCATGACATACGAAAATTGAGTAGAGTAGAACACTTGTTTAGGGTTGATTTTGTATGGGCCAAATGTGTATCTCTCAGAGTCCATCTGAACATTCAGTTTTTCAATTAAAAATCAAGGAAATAACATTAACAACGACGCAATTGATTAAAGTTAAAACAAAACCTGCCTTGGAAGTGGTGTGAGTAAAAGAGGAGCAGCTTCTCGGTGAAGGAGAGCCTGGCGAGTAGTGGCAGCGGAAGAGAATTGGGGCGACAGAATAGCGGGGAGAAAGGAAGCGGCGCGTGGAGCTCTCTCTAAAGCGCTATTGACTGTAGTGTGTTATAAATCTATGAAATAAAGTCGTTATGTCGAATATATGTATATGAATATATATATACACATATATATGTATATTATTTTTAAGAATAAGTATCTTGTGCACCGGTTACACCGTGGAACTCAAATGTATTTTTAAACAATTACATTATTTATTATTGAAAAGTTACACAAATCATTACTGAAAAGTTACACTATTATAGATACACTTTTCAATAATAACATATTTGACTTTTCAGTAGTATTTTGTATAACTTTTTAATATGAACTTGAATTACACGGCGCAACAGGTGCATACAAGACTAAGCTTATTTTTAAAGGTGTTTTGGTAATTTGGTGAGTTTATAATTTTTTTAAAATTAATATGCAGTTGGTGAACAGTATACTCATTCAATATTTGAAATTAAATTATTGAAAAATTAAATCTAATTTTATTGAAAAGAGTAAGTCTCTTGTGCACTAATTATACCGTGCAACTCAATGTATTTTTAAATAGTTACACTATTTATTACTGAAAAGTTACACTATTAAAAATACACTTGTCAGTAAAATATGTATGATTTTTCAATAGTATTTTGTGTAACTTTTTAAAAATTAACTTGAGTTGAAGGATGCAATTGGTGCATACAAAACTAAGTCTATTCAAAAATGGGATTATTACATTAAAATGTTTATACTATTATTAATTTTTAATATAAAAATTTTAAAATAATTAATTTACCCTTTTTAGTTCAATCAATCTTTAACTTTTATTATAAATATTTTTAATTATTGAATGAGTTGATCGGGAATTAAATTCATATAATATTAACTCAGGGGGCGTTTGGTATGGAAATTCTTCAATGGTAATGGGAATTGAGATATAATTGTAATAATTATAATAGCTAATGAGAACAAATGAGGTACTTAACATTGTTTTTCCTTCTAAATAAGGTAATCAACATCCCCATTTGATTACCCCCTCTTCACCCTATAATCATCCTCCTCAATCAATCCCCATATCACAACATCATCTTTCTTTATTGTTTATTTTTTTCAAAATTGGAACACAACACTATTGATATAACCATCATAAATACAAACACACATTCAACATATATAGGAAAAAAAAAATTCATTCTCATTATCATTGAAGAATTTGTAATAAACGTCCCCTCAATCTTTTAATGCCTCGTTGTCCAATATCTAGTCCAAAAAGGCGACTCAATTTTTTAATGCCTCGTTGTCCAATATCTAGTCCAAAAAGGCGACTGTGAAGAGTTGTTTCATTGTTTATTAGTGAGCTCCAATTGAAATTGAAATTAAATAAAATTTTTATGGACTTGCCCAATTATTTGCTTCTACATTCTTAAAGCTACGTTAATGATAAATTTTCCCGTGGGATAATAACATACCAAAGTAAATTAAATTATTAAATTATGTATTCGACAAGTATTTATTTTTTTTATTTGATATTTTTAATGCTATATTTTAAAAAAATTGTATGTCTAAATGATAAAAATTTCTATATGCCCGAATTTATGTCCAATTCTCCTAATTCACCGACCTCTTCGATTCAGCTTCTTCATCGAATTAACATAGGTAAAATAAATTTTTTTGTCTAACCTAAGTTAACATATACAAATTCTCATTATTTATAACGAATTTAATATTTTATTGAAAAACTCAACCGTATCGCGACACATCTTTGAGAGATCGAGGGCATAGCTCAAACAACAATACGGAATAAAAGATTTCAGATTCATAAAAATCGATTAAGGTATTTACAAATTTTTTGGTGGGAATACACATAATATACATAATAATTTTTTTTCACAAATTGGTTGTGACTTCATTTGTAAAAAAAGTTGTTGATGTTGTTTCTAGCATATGTTGCAGTATTAATATGTTGTCAGTGATGATAGGTTAATACCTAATTTGAATTTTTTGGGTGACTGTTTAACAAAAAAAAAAAAATCACATAAATATGATTTGTGCACTTGTGAATATATCTATAATCTACAAAATTTGTTGTAGCAATTTAATCTTGCAATTTTGCATGCAATTATAAATGCATGTACTTAATTCTTTTTTCAAATGATTGTCTGCTTCTCATTGACTCGTATATTCAAATTCCATTAATTTTCTTTGTTAATGTGATCGAAATAGGTATTCAAATTTTTTACAATGTTGCTATCAACTTTGATAAAATGAGTCCTAGTACATCTTTTCATTGAGGAGATGATGTTTAAAAATTTCATTCTTTTCTTAACTACATACTTACATAACATTGTCAATAGGTGCCTTGAATTGGTTTTTAGCAATGTTTAAATACTAATACGCCCTCAAGAGAAGGGATTGTGTTATACGTGTAAGTATTTCGACCAAATAGTTATCAATCTTTGTGAGGTATGATTGGAAGTGATATCCTAAAATAGAGCTTATGTGTGTAGCTAATAAGAAAAATAAATAAAGAACGAATGCACATAATAAGATATGGGGGTGTACTAATCTATTATCAAGAAAAATACATGAATAAAAGAATTAAAATGAAAGAATTAAACTAATTATCAATGTAGATGCTATACTAAAAATAACTAGGCATATTAAATAGAATGCAAGTAAAAAGAATACTAAATCAGACTTTCAAGTGAGAGTGCAATGGTGAGAATATACTCAACTATGATATACTAAACATCTCATATTCGTAGGTAGTTCAATAAATATCCTGTTGGTCTCTTATAAGTGGTAAAAGTCTAAAAGAGGAGGGGGGGGGGAGGAATAGACCTTTAAACAAATTTTAAACTCTTTTCAAAAGGGGTACTAGAACCTTTCAAGTACCTTCTATAAGTTTAATATAAACAGTATACATGAGTTTGGACCACAAAGGTTACAGCTATAGACTATGGAAGTTTACAGCTGCAGAGTTATAAAAACTTGCAAAATAAAAGTTAACAACTTGTAGACAAGATCAGAGGGATTTTCACACTTGATAGTGTTTTGAAAAATCTCTACAGTGCAGCGGAAATAAAGTGTATGTGTTAATGAAAAACAGTGTGAACTTATGAAATTGATAACTGAGTAAGTATAAAGTCTACAGTTGTAAAGTTCAGTTCCTTTGTGAAAACACAAAGTTTTATGCAGTGTTTTAAAAAGAATGATGAACGTAACAAAAACTTAAATATGCAGTACACAAAGCAATAAATAAATAAAGCAGTAAATAAACACAAGGTTATAATGGTTCAGAGTCTATGAATAAGACCTCATACATCCACTGTTACACCACCCAGGTGCCAAATTCACTAAAATGTGATCACAAAAATCAATACAAGTAATTCCCCATTAGAACTAGATTCACTCAGATTTCTATTCTAAGTAAGAAACTACTCTAACCTATTCACACAGAATACAAACTCACACAGAGTTTCAAAGTAAAATTCTCACAAAGAGATATCTACACAAGATAGAAAATAAGTAAAAAAAAGTGTGAGGGAACAACAACAAAGATGTGATTCTTTCTAAGAAATTCTAACCAAATATCCTATGAATCATAAGGAATATAAAACTGATAAAATCTCTCAGAATATTGTTGGTTGTAGACTTGCTTAGAGTGAATGCTTGCTTGCTCAGGTTGTTGGTGTTCCCTCTGAATTCTTCCTCTATTTATAGATGAAGAGGTGTGTCTTATCCGTTGGAGAACTCAAATTTGAATTCTGGATAAAGGCTCATCTTTCTCTCTATAAGTTCCATATGTGTGAGGTGGTCCTCCTCTTTCACACAGAATAGTACTGGTTGTACTATTTGTCTTTATCTTCAGAATTCTGGTTTGACTTTGATTTTAATCTTTATTAATATGGACCTGTTGAACTGATCTTGATGATGAGGCAGAAGCAGGGGTTCGATTTTGGGGGCAGAAGATGAATCTTCCAGATCTTCATGATAAAATCTTCCTTAAGTACTCTTTAGTGGGTGCATAATTACTTCACTAATCTGAGTTATAAGGGTATTGATAAACCATCTTATCTTTAAACTTGTACTTCATTCTTCAAACGGTCTTCTCAGTTGTAGGCTTCCTTCAACTTTACAGCTTCAATTTCTTCTAATTTGATTCCAGCTATAGGAATAACATTATAGCTGCAAGGTCTTGTCTAGTTGTAGGTTTAACAACTAAGCAGCTGTAGACTTTCCTTTTACACTGTAAATTCCTTAGCTTTCCAAACTTACAAATAATATTAGTAACCATTCAATAAAAGGTATGTTTTGGACACATTAAAATATAATCAAAACAAGGTACTAACACATCCTATTTAATTTAATTCACTTATATATAGCCACCACTTAATTATATAATTATTTCATAGACAAAATAACTAAGTGAACACTTAGAGAGCAGTTTTGAACCGTTTTACTAGAAATTGGGCTTAGAAGGTGGTTTTGAACCGCTCCCAGCTTAAAGAGCGGTTCAGAACCGCTCTCTGAGTTCAATTTCTTATAAAGCGGTTCAAAACCGCTCTCTAAGTGAAATTTTAGGGAGCATTTTTAATTAGAGCTCTATAAGTGGAGTTCTCCAAGCTTAAATGTGTAGTATTGACGAGAGCATCTTCAGTTTCTGACGAGAGATGTGAGTTGTTCAACAATTATATAGAGAATGAAGATTTAAATTATGATGCAAGCTCCAACAAATGGTCTGGCCTGACCCAGCCAGCCCAGTGGTCTAAGTCATATTCACGGATCTGGTCGGGCTGCTCAATTTGCATTACAGACCTATAAAAATTGAGTCCAACCCATCCCAATCTAGCTCACAGACTAATGGACCATCCCGATTCTTTTCTTTTGAATGATAAATTTTAAAAAATCATACTATAAATACTACTCCCTCCATCCCACTATAAGTTTTCCATTTTGCCATTTTCGTTCGTCTCATTATATGTTTCTCATTTACTTATTTACCTTTTTTAGAAACTACTATTCACTTTTTTATTATTATTTTCATTACTTTTATACTATTCCGATTACTTTTTCATTTTTTCCATCACATCACCTATACTATATCAATATTTTATATTTTTTAATATTTGTGCCAAAAAATTAGGAGCAACTTATAGTGGGACGGAGGGAGTACATATATTCATACGTAACTCACCATACTTTAACAATTCACAAGTAATAAGTAACAATACTAATATAAAATAGAATAAATCCACAAGTTCGAATATAAATTAAAATTATAAATAAAGATCATTATAGTCATGCAATACCAAATAAGTAGTGTCCTAATAGTTTAAAAATCATTCATAGCTTCATTAGTCAGACAAAACTCATCCAAGAGAAAGAGACCCTAAATTACTAATTTGAACACATTAAAAAAGGTAGAGGAAAAGAAAAAATCTCGAAAAAGATTACCTATAAGAACAACAACTGCAATGGTGAAGAAGAGATTTCAAATTAGCTCTAGCCCTAATATATGAACACAATGCTTAATTAATTGATTAATTAATTTTAATTGAATTTTTAACCAGGTGAGTTAGCTCATCTGGCCACTGGGCTCCTCACTTTAGTGAAAGATCCAGGTTCGATTACCTTTGGGAACAAATTAAGGGAGATATAAGGTGGCATGGAGGAAATTTTTGGAGTTGTTGGAGACTTGGTGAACTAACATCTAACTATCGGGCCAAAATAGCACATGTCCATTTGACACAATGGACTATTAGGGCTAAACCAAAATGACTCAATTTTTTTTGGGCCTTCATATTTTAAGCCCAACCAAACCCAAATCGCGGGTAAACCGGACCAGGCTAAAATTGCCAACTTTAGGTACAATGAATCAAAACACCACAAGAATATTGTAAAGTAGGTTTAAAATCCAATATTCATCCCAAAGTGCCTTGAACAAATGGTAATAAAACATCTAAGAATTATTAACTTTAGAGATGAAACTTATAGACTTTTCTAACTCATAAGCCCTTGTATCATCAAATTTAGTGTACCTCATATATAGTTCATTCCAAACCTCTTTGGCCGACGTGAAATACTCTAATATTTTTCTTGATGTCCGGCTTAATGAAATTGAGAGTCCACATCAATACAAAATCGTTAGCCCTTATCCATGCTGCAAAAACCAGTTGGTCATCATCTTCAATCAAAATGGACAAAATGGCATCAATAAGAGGAGCTTTGTTCTTTACACTCAACTCACGCTTTACTGTATGACTCCGGGAGATAGAATTTGAGACATCTAAAGGCTCTATGACAACTGAAATTACTGAGTTGTCATTCAAATGCAAGGCCACGGGTGAAAGAGTGTTCTCAATTGGATTTAGGGGTGATCGTTATACATTCTTGGAATTTAATAAGAAAGTGCAGAAATTAACCCATTCGTGATGGACACGAAGAAAAATTGAAGGAACAAGAATGCAAATGAGTATAAAACCCAAATCATTCTGAAAGTGTAGTAGAATCAACTGAATTCCGATTTAATTGAGAGAAAATTGAATTGAAATTCGAACAAAATTTCAATGGAATTTTGATGAAGTTCTAACACATAACTAACTATCTAACTTATCATCTTTAAAAAATTATTGTTCGATATCTTACAGAATTGATAATATAAAGTTCAAAATTCAAAGAAAAAAATGAATGTGCAATACCTTAAAAAGCTAATCATATAAGTAATCGAAATTTAACTCTCGTCTCATCATTCCGTGTGATTATATAATCTGTAGGCTAAAAATTTTTTTGAAAAGAAGAGAATATGATTAGGGTGTTGGATGAGAATAAAAGTAAATATGGATTATATATCTATAGAAGATACAAAAAAAAATTACAAAATAGTTAAAAAATGACACTAATTATAAATTAGTTCTATGCAAAAAAAAAAAAAGCGTTATTGTGCAGAAAAAATTATGTGTCTGTACAAATATTTTAAACTAATTTATAAATATAGTTATTTTTTTGAAACAATATGTAAATGCCCTTAATAGATGAGGTTAATATACTTAAAATATTGGATAAAAATTAATTCTAAAAATTTGAATTAATAAAAGTAGAGAAATTTTAAAATGAAAAACTTTGATTACTTTCATTAGTTCATTTTTATATAATATTAAGATTAGTGTAGCGAAAAAATTAGTATTCGTTCTTTCACTATTTCTTAATATAGTATCTATGGAATGAAAATTGCTTGTAACTAGAGCTGTTATACGAGCCGAGCGAGCCCGAGTAGTGCCATGCTCGGCTCGGCTCGTTAAGTTTATCGAGTCGAGCTTAGCTCGTTAAGCAAACGAGTATTTTTTTGAGCTCGGCTCGGCTCGTTTAACACTTCGAGTCGAGTCGAGTCGAGCCCTTAACGAGTCGAGTCGAGCCCTTAACGAGTCGAGCCGAGCTCACGAGCAGCTCATTTATTTTAACAACAATAAAACTAAAACTATCACCAATTCACCAGTATGAGTGATTTGAGAATATGAATTGTATTATTATGTAAAATATTAATATTTTATACCCTAAATTATATAATATTTATAAAATAACCTCTATTTTTCGAGCCTACCGAGCCGAGCCGAGCTCGTTAAGCAAACGAGTATTTTTTTAGGCTCGGCTCGGCTCGTTTAACATATCGAGTCGAGTCGAGTCGAGCCTTAACGAGCCGAGCTCACGAGCGGATCGTTTATTTTAACAGCTCTACTTGTAACTTTCTATTGCATATATTGTTGAAAGAAATTTTTTAAAATTTTCAAATGTCCAATTCTTTTTTATATATTTTTAATGTTAAATAAAGTTAGACCGAAGAGTTAATTGGTTCAACTGATTACCGTTTTTTTTTTCCTTTTTTCAATTTTGACCTGTTCGTGTTTGAGTCGAACATCGAGCGGCTCAACATCTTAAAGCGGTTCGATAGTTTTGCCGATAACGGTTGAATAGGTCTGACTAGTCGATTAAACCCATTTTTTAAAATATACTCTCTCCGTCATAATTTAAATTTTACACTTTCTTTTACGTACCTCAATAAACTTTACATCAAAGAAATACTTTCACAATATTTATTTTATTTTTTAATACGATCCAGAATATTAATAAAACAGTCTTTCTTAAAATATGTGGCCAATAAAATAAGCAAATTTAATCCAAAACAGACGGAGTAGTTATAAATATACTTTTAATAATATAAATAATATTCTTTGGCATTGTGAGTAATACTTTTAGAGTAGCCGAGCCTGGCAAATTACAATATTGTGACAACATCAAGGCTGTTTGGTTGACATCCTTGAAAGGTGAGTAATGATAATCAAAGTCATAGTGTGTGGTTGGAATGACTCTATTATGACTTTGATTCTAAAAAAACTAAGAAATCTACCATAGTTCGGCTATTTGAGAACTGTGACTTTCATTCCATATCATTTCCATTCCTATAACCTCTTCATTCCTTACAATTATACTAAACCTCCCCTACAAAAAAATAAAAAAATCCATATGAAAAACTGTGGGCTTTTTCGGTGGGGATGCTACAAATTTCATTTAACCAACGAATTACATTTGAAAACAAACGCAGATAGATAAGGGGAATGATTAAAGAAGGGAGATAAGGTTGCTTCATTCGTCTTTCATATTTTCCCTCTACCTCTCTCTATCCTCAATTCTCCTCTCTTCCACCATTCTTACTTGCAACTGATTCAACAGAGAAGCAATTAATTGCTGTCAGCCATGTTAGCTTCAAGCACATTAAATCTTGGGTCTTTAGGCCCCCATCTGCTTAATGCTCCATCCCACAATCCCATCAAACCTATTCTCCTCCCGACAACCAAAAATTTCTTGAAATCATCAAACCCCATCAGCCCCTGTTTCTTGAAATCGAGCACTTGTCTGAAAACAGCAGTGGCCGCGGTCGATTCCTTCGATCCCACTACAAAGGTGTGTAATTAAACCATTAGTATTACTCACCCGTGATTTTGGTATGTTGATGTGTGGTTTTGAGTTATTAGGAAGAAGAAGAAGGAGGTGGGAGGAAGAAGTATCATTTTGTTGTGGCGAATGCCAAGTTCATGTTGGATGAGGAGGAGCATTTCCAGGAGCTGATGTCAGAACGCCTTCGGAATTTTGGAGAACGCAGCAAGGAGCAGGATTTCTGGCTCGTAATTGAACCTAAGTTCTTGGATAACTTCCCTGCCATTACTAAGAGACTCAAGAGACCGGCTGTTGCTCTTGTTTCCACAAATGCCTCCTGGATCACGTAAGAATCTATGATTATCTGAAATTCATCTTATTCTTTTGCTTCTACTAGTACGCTGACTAGCTCGACTTTTGGTAGACTTGATGATATATGAGGATTTTCTTGTCATTTTAATATAATATACAAGTCTCATGTGCACTCACTCAACGGTGGAGGCTGTTTATACCGAAAAGTATGAGATTATTATATTGAGAAGGTAATGATCCTTTAAATCTCCGCCTGCACATTCTACTTATTACATTTTTTCTTAAATAGCCATCGGAAGTGCCACAATGTTTTGAGGGAAGAAGGTAGTATTTGCTAACTTAATCGGGCAATCTCTAGCTTGGCTTGACATAGGCTCTAATTGAGTTTCAAATTCAAGAGCTCACTCAACTCGACCTATTAACAGCATTGCTGGTGCTTATGAATGATTTTGTTACTTGACTGAATAATTTAGTTCACCAAGTCCCCTTACACCCCAAGGATATCTCCAAGTCCACCCTTATATCTCTCTCCTAATTCGTTCCCAAAGGGAATCAAACCCAGGTCACTCACTCAAGTGAGGAGCCTGGTGGCCAGATGAGCTAGCTCCCCTGGTTACTGAATGATTTATATGTGTGATAATGTAACATCTTCTGTTACAGTAGTGCAATTAAAAAGGAGCTGTGAGATGATAAATGTGATCAATTGCACTACATATGTCTGATGGTGTTACACTTTAAGGAGATCTCATCAGGGAAAGAGTATAATTGACTGATCACATTAGTGGTGTTGTGTTTTGTGTATGCAATTAGATACATGAAGTTAAGACTGGACAGAGTTTTGCAAGAGAGCTTTGAAGCAGACAGTCTGGAAGAAGCTTTGGCTTCAAATCCCGTTGATCTGGAGTTTGAAAAGCCAGAGAAGTGGACAGCTCCTTATACCAAGTACGAGTATGGGTGGTGGGAGCGCTTCCTTCTCCCCAAGACAACGTCCACGGTATGAATGAAGAGATAGTAATTTTTGTATCTGTAAGAGATAGTAACTGTGATGGTATGTAGATTCATTTCATTTAGATGGAAATGCATGATTTCTTAAGATAAGTGAAATGCATTCTACTACTGCCTCTACTTCTAATTCTTGCAGTTATGCTCTTCTGTTATTCTTTATGCATTGATCGTTGTGCTTGAAACCAGCAAGGTTGAACTTATTAGATATAGACGATCATTGTTGTGGCTTCGTCTTTTATGACGTAGGTAAGAGCGCAGTATATGAACATGAATAACGTGAAACATAATAATTATAAACTGAGTTGAGGAAAGATTGTTAATTGAAGCAAAAACACAGTTATCTGACAGAATTTAGAGTTGGTTGTAGCACAGCCAAGAATCTGAGAAGTGTAATGAGGTTTTGGTTGGATCTTCATCATCAGTGCTGCTTATTGTCTGAAATGAATGGAACTTTTGGTAATTTCTGAAGAACCTTTTCATCCAGTTTGCTGTACTGTTTCTTGAGTTTTGCCTTTGTCTTGAGAGCGTACGAATCCACCTGATCTTCGTGCTTCTCGTACAAAGGGGGCATTGTGAGTATCACCACAAAAACTGCAAGCAGAAAAGGCGACATAATTACATTAGTTGCAAGCTTTCTTTCTTGTCTTTTACTTTCCTCACGTAGGCGAAGATTATATTGAGAAGGCGGGGCAAGCTAAAAGAACACTCACTCATGTACACAATGGTCAGGAAGTCGAACCAGCTTCCAACGACTGAGACGAACCACAGGCCAAAAATTGCCTGTAAGTAAAAGTATTAGTTTGTTAGTAGTAGTTGTTTCACTAAAACATGCAGTTACTTTGCTAAAAAGTAGAGAGATATGACTTACAGTTAGGAACTTCTTTAAATCCTTTCCTGTAGCCACTTCCCAGATAATACTGATCGTCTCGTTGCATTTATCCCTAAGTAACAATGCACACTTCGTGCACAAATCCTCTGGCAACTGAATCACCGGGATGTTTACAGGCGACCTACCCCGACAAAAACTTTTAGAAACAGCATTTATAGTCGTAAAATCCTTAGTACAATGAGTCGAGATTGAAGTTAGGATACCGACTTGTGAACGTAGAAAGAGAGGTTCGACCACAAGAAGAGGGAGGCCAAAGACAATATAAGAGAATGGCAAATGAAAGGAACGAGACGATAGCCTATCCACTCGAATAGGAGCCATATCACTGTCGAACCAGCTAACAACGCCGCAGATATCTGCTTGTTCCGCCATAAAATCACATCCGCAGCTGAATGATACACAAAGTGTTGCAATGTTTTAAACCAGTTACGTTCACAGGCGAAATGTAATACGTGCTAGTTTCGCTGTGACGTTTGTCTACTGTTTTGAGGTGCACGATAAAACTAGTTTACAAGAGGCCTACTTTAATAACAATTATAGCAATATCTGATAATATATCTCAAATTTGTTGTTCTAAGAACACATGTTTATGCATGCAGCGTGCTGCATGTAGATGTATATGTGACGTGTAAATACGATCTGTACATGCATGTTTTGTGTTAAATAAATGGAATAGGAAGACGTACGTTTCCCACCACCTAGGGCAGTATGCACCGGATTCTGACGCCCAAATAGATGAACTTTTTCTTGATCTTCGTCTTCATTCTGAAGCCTCTCCTCTGATGAATCAGAAAATTCTTGATCCATTTTCACAAATTCTTCCTACGTCACAAAATCGAAATTGAAAAAAAGAAGAAAAGACAGAACAAAATCAACAGCCGTTGATGATGAGATATGATCGATTATACGTAGAATTAATTTGCAAGAAATCAATGCATTCCAATTTCTTTAAAACATAAATACGAAATTTATCGAAGCAAAGGGTTGCAAATTACTTGTGAGTTTTGATGATATTATGGAGATCTGAGTAGAAGCCTTTTGATATTTGTTCTTTTTCTTTTTTCTTTATTGCAAGTGGTTTTGCATATTATAATGGGTGACTGAAATATTCAAAGAGCGAACTTACTGAGGAGGATATTGTGTGACTGGCAATGGGACTTAACCATATGTTTCCCTTAAATATCGCCCAAGTTATTTTTTCTTTTCTGGAAAAGAAAATACATGACATAATTTTTTTTTTTTGCGTTCACGGTTCAAAATTAAGATTAAAAAAATATTTAATATAGGTTTATGATTATAAATTTTAGAATGAATTATAGAGAGGTTATTTATTACATGCCTAAACTCATATTAGTACTTTAAAATACTGTAAATTCATACAGGTGCAAATATAGTAATAAATAATACACATCATCTCTTCGAATATCACAATTACCTGACTCACACAACTTTTAATTTGAAATATACATTGTCACTTACACGTGGGATAGAATGTGTTGGGTTATGGAGCCTGATCGATTGATTCTCGTCCCAGCTTCTCGGACGAATTTCTTTTTGGATCTTTTTTGTAAGATAGTTTTTCGACTGAATGAGCCTTAGGGTTTTGGTCCGAGTTTTTTATAAATACCTACATGATTCATTGTAACCCTATCACAAAAGTTATTAGTAAATTTCCTGGCTTGGTAGTGCCCCAGATGTAGTCTTTACAGACGAACTGGGTAAACAAATTCGTGTTATTTTCGTTTTTGTTTTTCATTCAATTTCTCCATAATTGCAAATAAATCCTTACAGAATGAGAAAGAAAAAAGATCTTAGAAAAAGGAAGTGAGAGAAAGAGCACCGGCCTAATCAGGGGCGGGGGGGATGCTCTGGTGGGGAGGTTGGAGATGTGCGATAGCGCGAGATGTGCGGTGGCACGAGGCCTTTCACAGTGTCTTTCATGATGCCAGACATGCGATCGTGGGCACAACTTTCCTAATTCTTACTTTCTGATCTGCCAAAATGTCCAATTTGTGTCCTAGTTCACTCTTCCCTAAGAATCATTGGGGGGGGGGGAGTGACAACATAACAATGGACGACAACAATTTCAGAGAATTTCACGCCGATGGCTTTTGACTTCCAGTGAAATAACGACAACAATGATGCAGGGGCGAGGGTGACGAATTGATTTTGACTTCCAGGTTGTGGTGGTGCAGGTTTCGAAGATATCAAATGAAGCCAATGGCGATGGGAAGGAGGGTGGTGGCTGAGCGGAGACGATCCATGGAATTTGGTGGGAATCGAAGTAATACTTATTTCTCTGTTTTGGAAGTGTGGTATTTGTTTCACTTCAGTTGAAATACTCTATTAAGTTATTGTCATATTGTGATCGTCTTTTAGTTTTTTTTTGTTCTTTTTTGGTCATTGATGTATCAGAGTTTTTTTGTATTTTTTGTATCTTGCATGTGATGTTGTTGGCCAGTTTAGGTTTGCTAAGTCTGGCGAATCTGTATTCCTGATAACCTGAGAATTTTGTCTACTCTTGTTTATTTTTGGGACAGGTTCTTGGGTTGTCTTTTTTCTCTATAATTTTAGGGTAATTGTGTTCCATTTTATACGATTGTATTTTTCTACCAACCTATGAAATTATTCTAACAAAAACGTATATATAGAGTCAATTTGAATTTGTTGAGCAAAAAAAAATTACTACAGTGTAATCATAAACACTATAGTATATTCACAAAGGAGTTAGTACAATAAGAAACACTGTAGTACAGTCACAACATATTAAATGGTACAACCACATATTCAATAGTACAATTGCATATCACTGGAAAGTACACTGACCAGAAAAGTACACTACCGTGAACAGTAACAATTATAGTATAATAAAATATTCAATAGTACAACCGCATATTCAATAGTACAATTGCTCTTAGCTGAAAAAATATTGATCCGAGAACTTATAGTACAAACTTGAATATTATCGACTTATCAAATCAATCTAGGGCAAGTCATGTTACTCTACTGTTCATGTCAGCAACATTTAAAGCGTTTGTACCTATATGAATCTTTGGAAAATTTAGAGGACTTATTTGAGTTTTGATGTGGTAGAAAACACCCCTAAATTTTATAAAATTTAGCTTGTTTTTCTTATTTTATTTTGTTCTATGTCCCGAAAGGTTCTATCGACAGTCTTGATGGTAGTTCTTTTTTATATTGACACTTCATCCCAGATTACCAGTGCGGCTTTTCAAATTAGTTCGGCCTAAATGCTTTGCTTAGATACATGGCATATCGTTCTTTCATCTATTTACAAAGGGATGTCAAATCGCGGGTGTGTGGTTCTGCCCTCTGGTAGTATAGAGAATGTGATCCCCGAAGTTTTATTGCAAGAACGACTAGTCTTTTTTTCAATGATCTGTCATTAATGCCCTGTACAATAAGTTTTTACGGTGCCTCCAGGTTAGGGGTGGCAAATCGTGTAATCGTGTCGTTTATCGTGTCGACACACGACACGATAAGGTGAAACACGAACACGACACGATAAGATATAGGTAAACACGAATACGAACACGAAAATTTTCGTGTCAACACGACACGACACGATAATGACACGAAAGTTTATTTATCAATTTAAAAAAAAAAAAAAAATAAAGACACGAAACGACACGATAAGAACACGATAAGGACACGAAAATTATTAAATTTTATATTTTATTATCAATTTTAATATTAATATATTTAATATTTTGTATTTAAATTTTATTAAATTGCTACTATCAGATATATATTAGTAATGTATATCAGATCACTAACAGATTAATAGGTTGCTAAAGGGTTAATGGGTCATCTGTTAATTTTATCGTGTTTAACGGGTTGACACGACACGAACACGACACGAAATATTCGTGTCCTTATCAGGTCGACACGATAAGGACACGAACACGATAAGTCTAAACACTAACCCGTAATTTTCGTATCATTTTCGTGTCGTGCTATCGTGTCGTATACGAAATTGACACCCCTACTCCAGGTCTATCGATTAAAAAAATCTATTTTTTTTTGTTTCTACTCTCTCCCGTATGACTCGATATTCATGCTTTTGATCTTCTTTTAGCTTCTAAGATACTTCGGAGTTCCTCAATGGAGTCACAATTGCTAATTCTTCAGTGATTTTCTTTGCATGTAGGTATGCTACATGAGTTTCAATTCTTGTTATCTTTGACAAATGGTATGCCCTATTCCTTTCCTCATTGATTCAAGGAATACTTCGATGTCTCGAAGGGTACAATCTATTTTCTTTCAATTGTTGGCAGTTTTACCTCTTAAAGTCTTCAGACATGAAGTCTAAGTACAGTTCCTATAATTATCGGACATTGGGTGGCTCATAGTAAGTCAGTATTGATGCAAATAATCTTTTGAGTTCTCGAGGCAGTTTAAAGGTTGATCCTTCGTCCAAGCATCTAATTATGCTTTGGTCTGATTTAAGAAGTCCTCTTTTTGGCACAGTTTCTTTGAAATTCCAATATTGGGCATTGTTAACTTTCATTAGGTCCTCTGATGATTCTGGTCTTGGGTAGTGGTTCAGTATCAGTCTTTCATTCTCCTTCAGATGGGTTGCGCTTGCAATCCTCTAAATGACAGTTCCTATTTGTCTTTTTCCACTCATTGCTCTTTTTATCCCAAACATATTGGTTTGAAAAATTTCTGTAGTCTGCATAACAAATTTTTAGATTCCGCGTTGTTTTTACACATTATGAAATATTCTATCAACATTGTCTTGGTCGTGCCTTCATCTTGAATGACTATACGCAAGTCTTGTTTCTCCCAATATGTTATCATTTGCTGGTTTGGGAGATGTAATTATAGCGTTATTACATGTGGTGATATCTCATCCAGTGGAAACTCATACATTCTCCATAAAGCTTCTTATGCCGATACCCTTTGTGCATCTTGGAAATCTTTTATTTTATTTTATGGTCATCTTTTCTAGATACGTTCACTGCTACTCTGTCGTGGCTTTTGTAGATGTACTTGTATAAGTACTTAACTACTTTCAGACCTGAGCATATCTCCACGTTCATGTGATAGTTGTATCTTATGTATAAAAAAGGATTGTAGGGAACGACCCATATGTTATGGAGGGTGACATTTCTTTTTTGTACAAGTAGTGATTTGTGAAGTTGTTGTGTTTTGTTGAATGAAATTCTTTAAATTCTTAAAAATATTTTTACTTGTGTCCCATTGTTTCTCCTATATTATATGGGGTATGCATCTTTTTTTATATAGTTTGTTTTGAGTACTTTCTTGGGTACTTAAACTTGCATCTTTTATTTACCATACATGGACATTTAAGATTGAGGTCTCCACACGGTCTATGTAGCATTTGTTTCACAACAGTGTCATGTAATGGTTCAATCCTTTTGTCTCGTATTTTTGCAGTCACGTATTTTTATACTGCTTAGCATTCGTGATCGTATGACCATTTTGCAAGATTACGAGCATGTGGTAGACCACTTTTCTGGAATTCAATAACTTATAGAAACACAACACTTTTCCAAATATTTCTTTTTTTAGTATTTGATCTTTGATACTAGTGAGTTTTTCTTTAAAAACTCTTGTTGAGAGATCTGGACTATCCCGTGGTGATTGTCCTAGGAGAAGTGCATATTTTGTCTTCTTCAGAGTTGCAGGTCATTGTCAAGAATATATTTGATTTTCTGAATTCCCAGATCAATGTCATTGCATCCAAGTGCCGTCAGTGCATATCTCTTGGACCACCGATAAATATTGAGGGTAATATTTTTTTAATCCAACTTTATCTTCTCGTGTTTCGCCTGCATTGATCGTGTCAATAATACCTTGATAAAGTTCAAAACGAATTTGGTTATGTTGATTCATAAAGAAGTCAAGCCTTATTGTTTCCAAGTTTACATATATATCTACCATAAATTGTTGCAGAAGTCATCCAGCTCGAAGAAGAGTAGATTTATTTCCTGATCGAACCTGCATCTTGTACCAATAGTACTCTCGACATGACATTTTTGCCTCTTGCCTTTGTGAGACTCTTGGATATCATAGAAATTTTATTTGTTATGATTTTTTTTTATTATGTGGTATTAAGTTGTCACATATTTAATATTTTCTATTTATGTAATAGTTTGCTGATTACCTTGTTGTTCATTATGAATTACAGTTTCTGCACTTATGAAGTCCCAGGTAGCTTGTGCATTGACATCTGGTTCACTTAGGTGGTGGTTGTTGGTTGCATTTGGTAATTGTCTCTTGATTCCTTGGTGCCAATCAACCTCTCATTTGAGAAATGGTAATGGGTACTGGAGCGAATCATAACAGCTGAAATAATGTTTTATTCCCTTGGACCCATATGGCTGCAACCTGGTCCTTCGTTGGGGAGTTATATACACTTTGGTCAACGTTAACGTTGCTTGCGATGTGTATTTCAACCTTCTTAAGGGATGGTTCATATGCTTCGGAAAAATCTATCATAAGGATTTGCTTGCATTATTTGCATGAGTTTTTCAATAATAAGTCTATGTATCACTACATCCTTTAACACATTTATCCTATATATCACATGTATCAATAATAGGTTAGTTATGACCAAGCGGATCAGAAGGTCGATGGGTACAGAGTCGAGGAAAGTTTCTTAAGAGGCTAGCACAGAGGAGAAGAAGACATTATCGGAGTGAAGAAGAAGAGTGAAGGGTCGACCCAGTTACACAGATCTTATCCGTGTACCTAATGCATATGACACATTGTCTTTGACAAATCTAAATGAAAAAATAAAGTGAATAATAAATTTGTGTTATAGTTTGGGATGTAGGAGTAGGGTGAGTGTAACTTTTTCTCAAATCAATACATTTGATTAATAATTATATATTATTTTTTTATTATTATTAGTTAATAACATAATAATCAAACTTTTATAAATAGTGAGTAAATGAAAAAAAAAAGTAGGAGAGATTGTGAATAAAGACCTTAGTCTTGTATGCACATGATGCACTGTGCAACTCAAGTTTATTTTTAAAAGTTACACCATTTATTATTGAAAAGTTACACATATTATTACTAAAAGTACACTTTTTAGTAGTAAAATGTGTGACTTTCAGTAGTATTTTATGTAACTTTTTTAAAATGTACTTGAGTTGCACAGTGCAATTGGTGCATAAGAGATTTACTCGTGAATAAATATAAAAAGAATAAGAGAATGGATAAAATGCAGTGATGTAAATTGCGGCAGCCGAGAACGCCTAGGCGCTTAGGCACTTGGCAGCTGATGCTTAGACCAAATTGCCGAGAAAAATTCGCCAACATATTTGGCGCCGCCGAGACTGCCTAGGTGGCCGCCTTAGCGGCGCCTAGACGACCATTACTCTTTTTTTAATTTTTTATTTCAAGTTAAAGGTTAAAATTAAAAAATAGAATTAAATTACTAAATTACTAAAAAAAAATTATTTGAATACTTCATAATTTATTCGTACTATATATTTTGCTATTTTTGTATTTCATTAGAAGTTGGACAATGTCGTACGTATTATCATAATTTTTAACATTTTGTTGCCTACTTGACTTGTTACATTTTTCGAAAAATATATTTGATTATTAACTATATTTTAAATTTATAATTTATCATATAATATTGTATTTTTATTAATATATGCTTAGAAAAAAATTAACACTAATAATTTTTAAAAATAAATAAATCATGGCACTGCGTAGACGACACCAAGACGGTCTAGGCACCATTCGATCGTTCGATGACCGCCAAGCGCCATCTAGGCACTACTCGATCGTTCGACGACCGTCAAGCGCCATCTAGGCATCACTCGATCGTTTGACGACCGTCAAACGCCATTTACACCTTTGATAAAATATAATGACACAATTATTTCACAATCTTTCACATAACAAATATTATACTCAACTATAAGATAGATTTTCAACACATTCCTCAAGTCTCAATAAGCTCACAAAACTTTTTGGATTGTCGCTAGCCATATTTAGAATGGATTATTATAGCATGACATAAAAATCTAAGAAATAGATAATTAAAGGCAAATATTATTTATTTATTTATAAATTAATACGTCATCTCTCAAATGGAAAAAATCCATGGGCCTGAGAACACTTATTAATGGGCCATACACTTGGCCCAATAAGTTCCAAAGTTTACTTCATGGGCCTTTTCTGTTAAATACGGTAAGGGAAAGAAAATGTGCAATTTCCTTTGTGAGCGAGCTGCCATGATCCATCAATTGGGAATTTGAAGTTTGATTATGGTGGAAGTGAGCGACCAGTAGCTCCGGTGATGGAAGCGGTGGCGGAAGGGTTGTGGGCGCTGGCGGAGCACCACGAGCAGGGGAGGGAGACAGGGAAGGCCGTGAAATGCCTCGAGGCTATATGCCAGAGCCCAGTGTCGTTTCTCCCAATTGTCGAAATCAAAACTCGCCTCCGCGTCGCTGCGCTTCTTCTCAAGCACTCGCACAACGTCAACCACGCAAAATCTCACCTCGAGCGAGCCGTATGTGTTATATTAGTGGTTTTGATGATGCTCACTGTTGTACAGTATGTTCCATTTTTTTTTTTTTACTTCTATGGATTTTTTAAATGCCCCTGAACTAGTTGAATTCTCTTGCGCATTTAGCTTCAACTTGTATTTTCCGAGTTTAGTGGAATTTTGTACTTCAATTGGCCTTTTCTTTTTACCCCATTCAGTTTCATGGTATAAACTGTAGTATGCTTTACATGAAATTTGATTCGAGAATTTATGTCGATTAGCTCTGATTTGTTTATAGGGGCATTAAGTCGATGAATTATTTCTTGTATGAAATTGTAGTTCATCAACTAATGGATGCCAACTTGGTGCAGCAACTTCTCTTGAAGTCTATTCCTTCTTGCTTTGAGCTGAAGTGCAGAGCTTATAGCCTGTTGAGCCAGTGCTACCATCTTGTGGGTGCAATTCCTTCACAGAAACAGATATTAAGCAAGGGTTTAGAACTTTCTGCAATTTCTGGAGAGGGGTATGTCTATTTAGTATGTCCGGCTTGACTTGCTGCTTGGAGTTGGATGATGAACTTTATTAGTTTTTGTTCAATAGATATAATATGTTGCATATAAAGCTGTGAATATCATTTGCATCCTCTACTAACATTATATACAACATGTCAGAATAGCGGAAATTGCATATCCCCCCCCCCCCCCCCCCCACCCCCACCCCCACCCCCGCGATGTGTTTTTATTAGGATTTAAAGAAAAATTCTTTTAAGAAACAAATTATTCAAATATCTTAGAAAGTGAACCCCCAGCCTACCTTTTTGGTAGATATCTGGCATTGGGTCTATTAGCATCTAGAAGTATTTTCTGAACACCTCTAGTAGAGGGACAAATAGTCAATTCTGAAAGAAATTGTCATCCCAATCAATCCAGTTGGTTGCCTTTTTTTTTTTCTTGTAAATTAGCTGAAAGCTCAACAAAGCGCACTCCAGGGTGACCTGTAGTGCCTACAGTGAGATGATGGAGTTGGATTTTGTCAGAACACAAAGTAGGTTTCTGGGGTTCTCCAGGATGTTTCCTGCTTGATAATGAAGCGCATTCCCCATTGTCTTAGACGTGTTATCAAACTTATATTTTTTTTGAATTGCTGGAAGATCGAAATTTAGTTTGGAGTTCAGTTAGATGTAAATGTAAATGAACCATAAATCTTTTTTCGCCCCCATTACCCCACACGGGTGGCATGCCAAGTGCTCTAATTCTCTGAGCTACAGGCCTCATCTAAACTGGTGTTTATTGGGACGAATGCTTTGTGCTTCTGTTTTCAGCAGTTGTTTCTCTGGGAAAAGAAGTTAACGACTCCCGTGGGATGAATAATGAATAAGGATCTTGATGCACGTGGCAGGCATCATTCCCCGTACACGGTCTTACGACTATGTGAATATTATAACACCCTGGTAGTTTAAGGCCGAGATACTGTTGGTCAACCAATAATGTTACTTGATGTTGTTGGGAACATATTTTTTGTATGGAAAGAATTCTGTACTCGTTGCCTACTTGCCTTTATCATTCAAATTATAAGAAATTCATCTGCCGTAGTATTTTTTCGCGCTAGTTTCAAATCAGTTAAAAAATTTCTCTCCTTAAATAGAAATCCACTTTTCTTTAGTTAACTAACAAATTACAAGTTGGTTAGTTATTTTCCATCACATAAAAATCTTTTATCGTAAGCTTCACCAATGTTTTTCCAATATTGCTTTTCTAAGCTTTTTAGGGGAATGCGGTAATCGAAAATATGGAATTATGTGGTTTCTTTCCTAGATGTCTTTAAATTGAGTGCATTCTTTATGTTTAGTTGATCTTGGAATTCTGGTTTCAATATTTACACTGTCCGTAACAGTTACGAGGTAACATCTTTAATCTCTGGTAAATTAGTAGAGAATTCCCAATGATTTACTAATATTGCCGATGAGGTTTTCCGTAGCTGCTTTGATATTCTAATGTTAATTTGTGCTATGACAAGCTCGTGTTAAACTGTTATATTACATGTTTGAAGGTTTGTGGGGAGATTGTGGTCCTGCAATTTCAATTCTCAGCTTGCAAATGCCTTGATAATTGAAGGAGACTATAATGGTTCGGTGTTGTCTTTGGAACAAGGACTTACATTTGCGATGGAGATGTTTTACCCAGAATTGCAGGTTTGTCTTAAGTGGAATGGTGATTTTTTACCTCTCAAACATTATATTGGGCCCAAGGGATGACATTAAAGGGAGTGGACAATATCCTTATCTTGATGTGTATATGGTGCTTGTTATATCTTCTATTTGGCTTTGATCTATGTTTATGGCTCGTCTACAATATAGTAGGAATTACATAGTACTCTATATAGTAAATTAAGTTAAAGTGGGTATGGCATTCTTTTATGTGCTTTCACAAAACCAATCTTAGGTTAGATGTGTTCAACCGCTTCTCTCCTTCTCTCTCTCTCTCTCTCTCTCTCTCTCTCTCTCTCTCTCTCTCTCTCTCTCTCTCTCTCACACACACACACACACACACACACACACACACACGCACACACATTTTACTTTACATGATAAATACATTTTTCTTGTTT
Source organism: Prunella vulgaris (assembly GCA_026898435.1). Taxonomy (NCBI): domain Eukaryota; kingdom Viridiplantae; phylum Streptophyta; class Magnoliopsida; order Lamiales; family Lamiaceae; genus Prunella; species Prunella vulgaris. The sequence continues at coordinate 841,828 of JAPKLY010000047.1, forward strand.
TCTTTTTTATTATGTTTCCGGAAAGATAATTTTCATCCTTGATCCTTCTTGGAATCTAATCTATTTTTTTGTGGATCAGATGTTTTTTGCTACCTCAATATTGCATGTGCGCGTGATGCAGTGGGACAGTACAAGTCTGGTAGAGGACTCTGTCAATAAATGCAATCTTATCTGGGAATCTATCGAGCCTGAGAAAGTAAGTTAAGTCCTCACCATTTATTTTATTATTTCTTTTGAAAAACATCCAGTAAAACAAGAAATATATATAAATTTCAACATCTAATGACTTCACACTGGGCCAGGACAAACTAGCGAGAGTCCTTCTTGTAAAAATGTGACAACTTCAGGTCTTTTAAGTGAATGCTAATAATCTTTTTCTTGTTTGCTCCTCTACTATGTCCAAAAGAAACAACATTGCCATGGTCTACTGTTTTACCATGAACTGCTGCAATTGTTCTATCTACTCCGGATATGCGACTACAAAACTGCTGCTCAACGTATTGATACGTTGGATGCTGCTGTGAAGTCTGACTTGGAAAGGACACAACATATCCGAGAGCTCACCAATGAAATTGGTGCATTAAACCAGAGTCTCTCACGCTCTGACTTGAACTACAAAGAGAGATCTGCCCTTTATGAAAAGCAATCTAAGCTTGAGGAACAACTTAGTGATTACACAGGGTTAAGTTCAACCGGAAAAGCAACCCTGGAACCTGCCTATTTTGGAAATGTGAAACGAGCATTAGCTGAGAAGCTGGAATTGGCTCCACCTCCTATTGATGGGGAATGGTTGCCTAAGGGTGCAGTCTATGCATTGGTAGATCTTATGGTGGTTGTTTTTAGTCGACCAAAAGGTCTTTTTAAGGATTGCCAGAAGAGGATTCAGTCTGGGTTACAAATCATCCAAGGTTGGTTTTGGAATGTGACATGATTTTCACTGTCTTCCTCTTTCTGTTTGCATTTTGATGTCATATGTAGCCTTTAATTTGTCCTATCTGTTGCTTGATCACTGATGAATTTAATTGTCTGTCCATGACTCCATACTCAAATATATTATAGGTCATTACTGATGAAGAACGTCTTAGGACTTGATAATTTCCTTTGTTATTTATCGCAATGGGACGGACCAGTAAAAACAAAACCTTAGCCATTTTATTCTCTGTTTTTATGTCATACACTATCATAATTATTGTATCTAGATGTTCTTTATGATTAAAGTAGGGTGAAAGAAAACAAAAATTATGCAGATGAATTTTGGAGTTGGGTGTGAACCTGTAGGCATAGAGAAGTAACATTTTCTACTTCCTTAGTCAGGATTATAATATATGATGACCTATGCATGGAAAAATTTATTTCATGCACATCTAGGGTGTTTACACGTATTTCCAGTGTTATCCTGCTAAGACATGGATTTGGAATTTTATTACCTGCAAGTACATCAGGGTTAACCTTAAAGGGAAATAGATTATTTTTATGAAAAGTTCTCATATCTTAATCTCCAGAGGTTTCTAAGATAATTTATCTCATATATTAGCATGTGCAGAAGATAAATATGCATTTGCAGCTCAACGGTGCTGAAAATTTACCTGTTCATGGATATAGAAAGCAATATGTTGCTGGAAAGCCTAACTGTGGTCGAAGTAAAATCATTAGAGAGTTGGTATGTTAAGAGTTTTATTTACCTAAAACTCAGCCTAAAATCTGAATTATTGTTTTACTTGCAGAGGAGCTGGTGGAGTTGGGGATTACTGACATGGCCAAAGGTGAGGTTTCTGTTTATGTTATATGGCTTATGTCCATGATATACTGATCAACCATGAAAGATCTTCACGAGCACACACACAAAAGGGAAAAAAAGGGTAGAGAGAGATTATTATAAGCTGGCTATAACTTTGTAATGTTCAGTTGTCTCAGTTGTGTTACATAATAACAAACCACTTCCTGAAGGGTTATTAACATGTGTTTTGTCCACTAAACTGAATGCAGAAGGAGAGTTGCAACACTCTGCAATTTGGATGGCTGGTGTCTACTTAATGCTTCTAATGCAGTTCCTCGAAAACAAAGTAGCAGTTGATCTTACACGAAGTGAATTTGTTGAAGCTCAAGAGGTTGTTTTATCACCTATCTATCACATTTTTTGATTAGGGTTGGTATTTCCTATATCTAATTAAACCTCAAAACCCAGAGCGTTTGTAAGTAGTGTAATTTTGGCATAAAAGTATTGTGCTTGGAATAATGTGAAAAGTTTTATATTTGCTTAAGTTTCATCTTTTCCCTCTTTTCTTTGTCGCATTGAATGCTGAACAATTTTGGTGCCTTGATCAGTGTCAAGTATTTGCTACTACTTGGATGAGGATTTGTTTTATAGTGGGAGAGAAGTCTAGAACGCCAATTTTCAATGTGATCTTTGCTCAATGGAAAACTGAATGCTCCCCACACTCCACAAATGTTAACAAAATGAAATAAAGATAGGGCAGTTACAAAGAGGGGCAGTTTTTTTAGGTTTATTACAAAAAGGGGCAAGTGTGCAATTTTTAGAATATTGAGTGTGCTTTTAGGTGTGCATTTTTTATAATTTTTGCACACTTGTTCCTCTTTGCAATTTAAAGGGAAAATGTGCCCCTCTTTGTTTTTTTTCTCTAATTGAAATAATAGAAATGTAGCATTATCGCCTGAGTTCAACAGCATTTTATAAGTTTTCCATAAGTATGTAGTTATTGTGGAATATACGTCTTAAAAGGATAATTTGTATAAGCTGTGAATCTGCTGTCAAAGGTACGTTAGAAGAAAAATATATTGTAGTGCATTGCTGTCATTCAATGCAGTAATATCTTTAGGGTGTATCTCTTGATCCATATTTTATGTCTAAGCACAGATGCCACAAAGATGTAATTACTTTTGGTCTGTCTCCAGGCCTTGATGCAGATGAAAAATTGGTTTGTTCGCTTCCCAACGATCTTGCAGGCATGTGAGTGTACTATTGAGATTCTAAGGGGCCAGTATGCTCATTCAGTTGGCTGCTATGATGAAGCTGCTTTTCATTTTATTGAAGCATCAAAGGTAGTATTGTTATTTTCTTTATTACACTTGGCATTGGTGCACAAATATATTCACATTTTAAGTGTCACTTCTCTCCCTCTCTCTCTCTCTCTCTCTCTCTCACACACACACACACACACACACACACACACACACACCAGTGACATTTCTACTGATTATCTGTTCCATAATAATTAATACTCCGTCCGTCCAATTTTTTTAGGAAACAAGATCAATTTTATTGGATAGACTAATATGGAAAATAGGTCTAGTAAAATTGGACAGAGGAAGTAATAGTTATTTTCTGCTGATCTTATCTGTTTTGAAACTTTCCTTGATTCCTACTTATGTAGTTAACTCAGAGCAAATCGCTCCAAGCTGTGAGCCGCATTTATGCAGCAATCTCCTTTATCTGCATTGGGGATGCTGAATCTACATCGAAGGTAATAATATCCAACCCACCCCCCCCCCCGCGTCTTGTGTGCATTTTAAAATGTTTGTAACTGCGATGGCATTATTAATATATACTTACAAGGCCTCACAATCACACAGGCTGTTGATTTGATTGGACCTGTTTTAGGAGTGATTGATTCTTTTGTTGGGATGCGAGAAAAGGCTATTGCACTGTATACCTACGGATTCCTTCTCATGAGACAAGAGAATCTACACGAAGCTAGGTAAAGTTTGAAATAATAAGTCACTATATTTACAAATAGGTGCTGTGCAGAAAAAAAAAAGTGCTTCTGTGTAGAAAAAAATATGCTTCTGTGCAAATATTGTGAACCTATTTGTAAATATAGTGACTTTTTTGAGCCTATATGTAAATCACCCTTCTTATTTTATTAGAGTCATACTTTACCAATTACTACATGTTTGTTAGTGTACCACCATTATATGGTAAATTATAAGTTGTATAACCTCTCCCTCCTTTTCTTATATGCTATAACATTTGTGCAGAGTTCGACTAGCCTCTGGCTTGCAGACTACACACACTTATCTAGGGAATCTTCAACTTGTTTCACAGTATTTGAGTGTGCTTGGAAATTTAGCACTTGCCCTGCATGACACTGGACAAGCTAGAGAAATCTTAAGATCTGCTCTAACATTGGCAAGAAAGCTCTATGATATTCCAACGCAGAACTGGGTCCTCTCGAATATGACAGGTATTTTAATACACATTCACACAGATACATGTGAGGGTATTAGTTTGTGCATAATTGAGGGCTCACTGTTGCCTAATTATATCTTGTGAACTTGCTTCATTAAAGGTGTCTTTCTGTGCCATTAATTTTTAGTGAAAATTTAAACGCCATGGAAAATGCATTCTCAACATTTTTGTATGGAATTGATACCAAAAGGTGATAACTACTCTTAAAATTACTTTTCACTTCACGTTCTTAACTGCTGCTTGGAGACACTAATTAAAAGAACATAGAAAAGAGGTAAAATAAAGCTACCTTCACCTAATCTAAAATAGCCCAAATAGAGAGAAAAAAAATTAGGCTAACTTAACCATTAGAAGTAAGGGGGTGTCTGGTTGGAAATTCTTCAATGGTAATAGGAATGAAAATAAATATAGAGCATTTATGGTGGTTAATGAGAATAAAAAAAATATCAGTGACACTATTTCTCCTTCTAAATAAAATAATCAATACTCCAACAACCTTCTTTTGTCTCATTATAAGAACATACTAATAATAATATAATTACCATGTAGATAATATCTCCTTCAATACATCTAGGGGCATAGAGGGAAAAGATATTCTCATTCCCATTACCATTGAAGAGTATGAAACAAACGCTTCCGAAATCAGATATTTAGTATGCACAATCCAAAAAGAAACCACAACTATATCCGTGAATTGAGATTGGTGGAGAAGCATTTGGTAAGAAAGTAACAATATCTGAAAGGGGAACGAAGAGCTGTGTGGTGCATAATACACAGGTTTTGGTGTATAATACACAATTCGTTGAGCTCAAAATACTTTGATTTTCTGAGAGCATCTATCTACTACTAATTGCAATGTAATTTGTCCCTTGGTATTTGTAGCTTTGTATCAACAATCAGGTGAGAAAGGAAGCGAAATGGAGAACCTCGAGTATCAAAAGAGAAAGGTAGAGGATTTGCAGCAAAGACTTGCCACTGCACGTTCGTCCTCTCATCACAACGAACTGGTAATCAGACTTATCTTATGCTTTGTAACTTCTCATTTCCAGAATCAGTTAAAACTATGGGAAAATTGTTTTTTAGTCCCTTAAATGACCTCTATTTTGGTTTCAGCCCTATCCACTTGCCTGAATTGAAAATAGACATGTAACTTTCAATTCTTCAACATTTAAGTTCAATGACAGATTGTAGGAGGTGAAACATTTGGTCGTCGCTGATGTGACAGAGCCTGATTTGTCCAAGTGGCAAAGTATGATTTGACAACTTGATGTTTCACCTCCTGCTGGTTAGGACTAAAAAGTACTCTCTTACTTGCAAGTTTAGTTGTGCATACAAATTAAGAAAAAATATCTTTTTGAGTAAAGTAGTGGCGTATGTACGAGTGTGTGTATATTCTTGTGAGTGTACATATAAAGAGTACCATTATTTATACCTCAAAATCCTCTAAAACATACCCCATTAAAATTTAAAAAATTATTTATATTACTAAGTGTACCCCATATAATTTCTATGATATCCTTGCTGCATAAAAAATAACAATGTTCCACCTTTTCCTTATCCTCATTAACAAAAAGAGGGTTGGGGGGTTGGGGGGGGCTTATTCTTTAAGCGTTTGGCAGAAAATGAAAAAAAAGTCATAAAAAATTAAATATATTTTGAAATATTATAAAAAATAAAATAAATCTTCAAAATATAAAAACCATTAAATTTTAAAAATCATTTAAATAAAAATATCAATCTGAAATAGTGAAAATAACTAAGAAAATAAAAGAGCTTCTTTGCAAATTATTTTTAAGCCCATTTGTAATTAAAGTCACTTTTTTTTGAACCATTTTGTATATGCTTAAATGCCCCTTAAAGAAACTAATCTCCCTAAACAATCAGCACTACTATATGCATGCTCATTGTTTGGTTTGCAGATCGGAAAAGTGAGAGTCCGAATAGATCAGTTGAACGAGCACGATATGAAACGAGCAATTGCTGGTCCGTCCAAGAGGGTCGATCTTGACATCCCTGAGTCTGTTGGCCTGTTGACTCCACAACCCATTCGTTCATCAGCTAGGCTTATGGATGTGGACATTGGAAGGATTGGGAAGAGGAAATTATAGTATCTCACTTGTAAGTTATGTATGTATATTTGTTTTTTGACATATTAAAACATGAAAGGCAGGACTATGCATTAGCATTGAGGAACCCATGCCAATAAGATGAGAGGGTGGCCCATCTAGCGTGTTTAAGCACACGTGAGAAATGGTTTGTTTTTTTGGGTAAATAGCAAACTTTAGAAATGGCTAATTTTTTTTCTTTTGGGGTAAATTACCATCATCCTCAGATATTTCTAAATTATCAAATGAACTATTTGATTTGGGTGAATTACTATATGTATATAAAAATTTGTCTAAATTAAAGATTTTTTTTATTTATTGTTATACGATGCAACTGTAGTGATGAAAGGGTCCAGAATTTTTCTCAAAACAAAATTCTGTCGCTTTTGAACTCTTATTTAAAACATGCATCCAAATGCAGATGTTTGAATTTCAAAAAATTACAATTCAGAACATGATAAATTTATATGTAATGTAGAGTATAGACATCAAATAAAAGAATATTGTAAAATAATTAATTGTTTGTTTCTTATTTGAATGCTGTTGTTTTTGGAAATTTCAACTTTTAGAACTTAACATGGGTTGAAAATAAATTTTAAAACAAATAAAAAGTCATTGCAATTTAAAATTTTAGATGAAAAAAAAAAAGTAAAAACTTCCATCCTAGGATTTGTGAATTTTAGCTGAAAAGGTCAAGGTATTTTTATCATCAAAGTATGAACCCAAAAATACACTTAAACGGCTGTATATATATATATATATATAAATACAAGTGGTAACAACGATTCTTCAGATGGATGGGGATTCTCTTTGGGGAGAGTTCATTGGTTTCAGGCGATCTTAGACAACATATAACATATTGTTGAAAGAAATAGAAAATGATTATTTTCTATTTTTTTTGGATATGAATAATATGAGACATAAATAACTTATTGAATATATATGACTCTTAATTATTTTTATGTAATAGTTGAAGAAGTGATTTCTTAAAGATTACTTTTAAGGTCCAAATTTACCATCACCTTCTTCCCATGCTTATATCTTAAAATTTGACAGTGAGCAATGATGTGGGAGGATGTCGATCATGCCTCTTGAAGCAATCCATCCAGAATTTGTGTGAGATCAGACATACCAAAAATACATGTTAGTCTCATATACATAAGAAGCTAGCACATCATATTGTTGTTAAAGTATTTCTTTTAGCCAAGTTGATCTTTGTTATCTCAAAATACATTATTGGTCATTACGTACTTTTCAAAGGGGCAAAACTTTTCCACATGATCGAGCTTCAAGTTAAGCACTTTTTTCTTATCGATTTTGTTGTTCAGTAAGCGTCCCTCACTTCTTTTATTGAACCCAACCATCTCTATGCACGAAATGTGTTGCCTCATTAATGAAAATCAAAGAGAAAAGAGAGTCAGTCGATTCCACACACATATATATATATATATCCATCACCAACCGAAGCTGAAAAGGATATTAATTTTTTGGCTTAGTCTTGTATGCACCAGTTACACCGTATGCAATTCAAGTTCATTTTTAAAAAGTTACATATGTTATTACTGAAAAAAATATTTTTAATGGTGTAACTTTTCAGTAATAATTTGTGTAACTTTTCAGTAATATTTTGTGTAACATTTTAAAAATGAACTTGAGTTGCACGGTGTAACTGGTGCACAAGAGACTTACTCTAATTTTTTTTTTAGCTCAAAACACCTATCTCCCATTCATTCATCCTCCCAAAAACACCACCATTTCTCATGGCCACTCCATCTCACCAACTTCGACCAAAGACTACCCACATCTCCAAAACAAGAGCAACCCCTCCCCACCACCAACCCATATTTAAACTCCACTCTTCTTATCCACAAATTGTGGCTTTTTTTTTTCACTCAAAAATCTACTCAGTCATTTATCTAATACTCTCCGTAATCCATAGAAATTTGCATGTTCCACGTAAATTTGAACATTACTAAAAAAAGAAATATTGATTTACGTGCACACTTACAAACATGTACACATATTTACTCATATATTACCACTTTATATATTAATTTTTTTTAAATGTATCATTTATAGGGTGTAAATTCCTACGCAACAGAGAGAATACTATTTTATTAAACAACTCTAAACTCATGATTTAGTGTCTATTTTAAAACTTTACAGAATAGCTTTTAAAATAAATTTTTGAAAAACTATAAGAGTGAAAAAAATAGCTATTCTAGAAACTGCTTTTAGTATTTCAAAACAGTTACCCATTAATTCTGAATTGCAAATTTCTATGCGCTCATCCCAAAACAAGTAAGCAACTTTTTGACTTATCTCAATTGTTCACACCCAAAAGCAGTTACACAGTAAATTCACAATTCAAATAAGGTATATATTTTCAGAAATCTGGTACAAGGAGTTAATACTAATTAACATTAATTTATATTAATCAAATATTTTAAATTAATCAAATATAACTAATAGGCAACTATTATGGATGCACTTGGATGATTCGAAAGTTGATCGATTAGGTGTTCTATTCAACACCTAATAGGCAACTATCATGCAATAAATGTAAAATAATTAATACAAATATTCTTTGAGATTATATTTTTATATGCCTAATAAGTTAGACACATTTTTTTAATTTGGTCCACCTGTTTCACACTTTTTGAAATTGGTTCTATATATTTAAAATTGTTTTGTTTTTACTACATTTATATATCAGTTATAATAGGTTGTGCAACTGGTTGCCTCCACCTGAAAATATAACTTAAGTTTGCATTTGATTTTATATGTACCAATTGTGTAATTAATTTCACTTTATTTTGATTCTTGGTTGGGTCATGCTTATTAATGGAATAGGTCGGGCTTATTAAGGTTGAGAGGAAATCAAGCTATGAGTTCAAATGTTACACACACACACAATACCCTATTAAAATCTGAGAGAACTACACACACAACGAAGAAAACTCTAAATTCAAGGAACTGAAGGGTTGTGAGCGATTCAAAAGTGACAACAATAAGGGCCGGAGCGATTCAAGCATGAGGTTTCGCAATTCAAGTGGAAACGAAGACCCTCCCCCTTTATACGGTAAGATTCTTGATATTTTTATTTTTTTTGCTTTTAGGGTTTACACCTTTTTTTAAATACGATATAAAATTAAGGCTCGACGTTTTTGTGCAGAAATTAGGCTTTGAAATAGAATAAAATGATTACATAGTTTGCACATGTAAAATTAAATTATATTTTTAGGTGGGGCAACTGGTTACACAACCTATTGTAACCGGTAAATGTATTAAAAACAAAATAATTTTAAATGTATAGGACCAATTTCAGAAAATGTGAAACAGGTGGACCAAATTTAAAAATGTGTCAACTTATTGGATAGATAAAAATATAATCCCATATTCTTGAGATGCTTAAAATATTATTAGGTTTATAATAAGAGCAAAATCAATTTGAATTGATGTGTAAATATTCGGTAATATCTATATAACTTTTGAAAAAAACATTGTACGAGACAGTCTCATGATATGCGATCCCAAAATATAAAAGTGATAGAATTATAATAAAATGTGACAATATTTTTAAGAAAAGTGATAGTCACTTTTAATAAAAAATATTATCACCATTTAATAGAATTTTAGTAAAATGTGATAATATTTAAAAAAAAAAAGTGAGTCACTTTTAATAAAAATACTGTCACTTTCCAAAAGTGATCATTTTTAATTAACAAATGACATATTTTATATCAATCTCATGTCGTGAGACGGTCTGACACAAGACTTACTCTAAATTTTGATATACATAAATTGTGATATGAAAAAAATAAAAGTTTTGATATTATGTGTATAATACTCAAATTATGAAATCCATGAACAACATTTTAAATCCAACTGCACACATGCGGTGTGTAATATACGTAAATATGTACATATATAGTCAATTGTTTCATATATGATCAAGAGTCATACATGAAAAATATTAGAAGTAATAATTATTGCACACACTCGACATATAGTGTGTGTTGGTCCCTTATAAGGGTAAAGATCTAGGGGGGGTGAATAGACCTTTAAAATAAATTTTAAACTTTTTCAAAAGGGGTTCTAGAACCTTACAGTTGTCTTCTATAAGTTTAAAACGACGAGTCTACAAGAGTTTGAACCACAAAGGTTACAGCTGTAGAGTATGAAAGTTTACAGATGCAAAGTTAGAAAAACTTTGCAAAATTAAACTAACAACATGTAGACAAAATCAGAGGGGTTTTCACACTTAAAAATGTATTGAAAAACCTCTAATGTGCAGCGGAAATAAAGTGTGTGTTAATGAAAAATAATGTGAACAATTGCAACTTAACGACTGAGTGACTTGTGAAGTCTACAACTATAGAGTTCAGTTCCTTTGTGAAAACACAAAGTTTTATGCAATGTTTTAAAACGAATGATGAATGTAACAAGAATTTAAATATGCAGTGCACAAAATAAATAAAATAAAATAAAATAAAGTAGTAAATAAACAAGATTTATAGTGGTTCAGAGTCTATGAATAAGACCTCCTACATCCACTGTTACACCACTCAGGTGCCAAATTCACTAAGAAGTGATCACAAAGATCAATACAAGTAATTCCCCCTCAGAACTAGATTCACTCAAATTTCTATTCTAAGTAAGAAAATACTCTAACCTATTCACACAGAATACAAACTCACATAGACTTTCAAAGATAAAAACCTCACAAAGAGATATCTACACAAAGTAGACAATAAATAAAGTGTGAGGGAACAAAAAAAAGTGATTCTTTCTAAGAACTCATAACCAACTATCCTATGAATCACAAAGAATATGAAATTGATAAAAACTCTCAGAATATTGTTGGCTGTAGACTTGCTTAGAGTGAATGCTTGCTTGCTCAGGTTATTGTTTTTGTTTCCTCTGAATCCTTCTTCTATTTATAGATGAAGAGGTGTGTCTTATCCGTTGGAAAATTCAAATTTGAATTCCGGATAAGGCTCCTCTTTCTCTCTATAAGCCTTGCATATGTGAAGTGGTCCTCCTTCTTCACACAAAATAGTACATATAGTACTATTTGTCTTTATCTTCAGAATTCTGGTTCTTCTTTGAATTAATCTTCATTAAACATCCAGATCTTCATGATAAACACATCCTTAAGTACTCTCTAGTGAGTGCATAATTGCTTCACTAATTTGAGTTATAAGGGTCTTG